>JBAMHW010000015.1:21124254-21137656 GCA_037177495.1 Rhadinocentrus ornatus
GAGGGGAGTGGAGAATGTGTTTGGAAAAGGGGGAAAACAAATGCCCCCCCCCCCCCCCCCAAAAAAAAAAAAAAAAAAAAAAAAAAAAAAAAAAAAAAAATCAATAATAATCTTGGCTTAAATTTGAACACCAAGACTGGAAAAATGTAAGTTACAGCGGTTTCACCACTCAAAACAACTGCCCTAACATCAGTCTTATACAGTTGGAAAGCCTGTTCCCTGTTCTTCTGATTGGGTGACACCTTGTAGTTCAGGCAGTGTGGAATGTATCTTCCTCATTGGAAGAGGAAGGCTTGTCATCATTGGAGGTTATCTTAACGCAGAGATGTCATAAGGAGATTCTGCAACCAGTGGCAATCCCATTAATTCTCGTCCTGGAACCAAACCCTATCCTCAAAAAACCCAACCCCCACAGAACTGGGTTAATCAGAGACTCTTGTATCAGAGACATATTTGTTTAGGATAGTGTGTTCAAGCTCCAGAATTTGAGACTGGAGAAGATGGAATGACCTGCCTGCAGTCCTGACTTCAATCCCACTTGTGAGATCAGCGTAGGTATGCTGTAAGTGCCAATGTGACCAACACAACCACATTGGTATGGGATGCCATGCTATAGCAATGTCTGACCAACGGATGATACTTCCTCAAAAAATGCAGAAGTGGAAATCACATTATGAGTGCAGAAAACATTTTGAAAGCAGCTGTCAATGAACATAATTAGTCTTTGCATCAGCAAATCCTAATTAAAACTTTAATTCCTTTGTTTACAATTTTTTAAGGAAATCCCATTTTTTTAATTTTTTACGGTGTGTTAGAATACAGTAAATTAGAGAAGGGTGGGGAAAAAGGACAAAGTGAAAAAGTGAGAGAGTTAGAAAATGGAGTGTTCAGCCTTCTAGCTGGAAAGAGGCTAAAGAGCAAGAGAGCATAGCAAAGACATGGAAGAGGGAGCCTGAGATTTTGTACAGTACATATGGGGCAGACAGTTCTCTTTCTCTAAATCACGTGCTCATCTTACATCTGACTCAACTCACATGCAAGTTATTAGAAATCTTATACAGTACTTGATGTTATGTGTGTGTTTGTGTGTATTATATGTGCATGACTGCTTCACTGTTTTAAGCATATGATCAGTAACTGTAGATCTGCTTGATGACTCACTTATCAAGTATTGTGTGAGTAAGACTAGTGTAAGTGTGTAAGCAGTGAGGAGGTGGTTGTTTTTTCTTTCTTGTATTTTCCCACATGCTGCACTCTTGAGACCAATTTTCACTTCCAGAGTGGCATGCTTGTAGGATGTGTGTGTGAATGTGTATGAGAGTTTTCACAGGTTAAAGACTGTTTTGCCAAGTCTTGCTGAAAAGCAGCAGCCTATCAATCAAGTTCAATGAGTGAGTCTGTTATTGAAGCATTTTGCTGACAGTCTTGCTCAAAGTGATGTGAATTTTTTCCACTCATCCAGCAGAGGACCAAACACTGATATGATTTCGTTTCCAATCTGTAGGGTTGAATGATTTCAGGCTGCCTTCCAGCCTTCCCTTACTGAGATTAAAAATGATTTGGTGTGAAAGTGAGTTGATGATTACATTTTTGCTGTTGAATTATCACCTACTAACGATCCCAGATGCTTATTGGTAATGCATTTTTTAATTTTTTTTATTTTTTGCAAAAGTGAAAAGTGTTGCTGTATCAGAGTTGGCTGGAAAGACAAAAACTCAAATTTAAAATCCCTATCTGAAACTGTTAACATATTTTTAAACATGAAGTTCAGTTAACATAAAGAAAAACATGAATCATATCCTAATTTGAGAAATTCTTGTGGGTCTGTAGCTGCTATATAAAAATGTTTTGTGATATTTATTGGCGAGGAGTTTGGTTTAACTTCGCTTGAAAACAGCTGCCATCTGCTGCTGCTGTAAAAACAGGGATGACATCCAGGAAATGACTCATTCTGTACATTAAATGTGTAATTGCACCAAAGTAGTTAGGTAAATGAGCGAAAAAGCTCCACCAAGCAGGTGGATTTGATGTCATTTAATTTTAAATTTGAAAGCAAAACTTTTCATATTTGGTTCACTGTCAACATGCAACTTTGGGTATTCTCCACCAGCAGGATCATCTCAATAAAGATGTAACATTGAAAATCACATGAAAATCAAAGGCAATGATTAGGTAGTCAAGTAGTTGCAAATACAAAGAAAAATACAATTAACATGACATAAACGTTTAGAAAGAATGAATAAAAATTCTAAACAACATGAAAATAGATTTAGAGTTTAATGTAAAGAATGAATTATTTTTTATGTCACACAGAAGCTAGTTTACATGTGTGTGTGTACACTTCTACCGTGTATTTGGGTGCAGTACTGAGTGAATGTAGGTAAATAAGGCTATTTTCACACTGCGGGTCTTAATGCGCAATTTAAATTTTTGCTGTGATCCAATTTTTTCGATAGTTGCTTACATCATAATTCAGTGCCAACACCATCAGACATCAGTGTGAACAGTCTACAGCCACGAAGTGATCCTCAAGTGCAGAGGAAGACTTGACATCACATGTAGCACACTGTGTTTAAAGAAGTAAATATGGATGCTACACATGTTAGCACGTGTTTATCAGTTTCAAAGTTCAATCTATCAACAGATGCTATGCAGAACTGTGATGTCTATGTCAGTGCAATGACATACAGGCAGATGAAATGTGACATGACTGTTCAGACTGAGGTTGCTTTGAATCAGATCAGATATGCATTTGATTTAGTACCACATACGAATGTGAGCTGGGTCAAATTGGAAAAAATGGATTTGTGTTTAGACTATCATGAAAAGATGAGATATGGGCCACGTATGGGCTGATTTGAGCCCCTTTTGCTTGCTGTGTAAACGTAGCCTAAGTTATGTGTTCAAGGACCATTTCCTCTCTAGTTGTTCACTTTAATACACCTACATGTGAAATTTGAGTTTCAGCTGCTTGGAAGCAACAAAGTTATAAAATCTGTCTCTCAAACATGAAATGATTTGAAAGGAAATTGTCATTTCTTGCAGAAACTTTTTTCTTTTCTTTTGTGACAGCAAAAATTGAAATATGAAATGTCAGCATGCACGAATGTAACAATGTTCGTGCATGCTGACGTGCAAATGTTGGTGCACATTCATGCTCCAAGATTTCAGAATAGAAGCAAAAGTACCAAATATACAAAGTTAACAAAAATACACAAAAACAATAACAGATTGAATAAATAAATCCTTGTCATGTCATGTCAACCTTTTTGTGAGAGTTGTTTAATGCAGTCTCACTTTGGAAATATTACAGTTATGCGGACATACTCCAGTTTGAGCCAACGTTGTACGTTGACTCTCAAACTCCTACCCAGACAGGTAGCTTAAGAATTTGTTGTTACCCTCTCTGGAAACTGAAGCCCAGCCTCGTGTCAAATAACTGTCAGAGAAGTCAGAAAAGAATACACTAAAACAAGAATGTGTTTCTGTCAATTTCCATGTGTGAAAGTGCAAGAAAGTAGCCGGGCAACAGACAGCGACTCTCTATATTTACAAGCTCCATTATCAGCAAGACATGTTGCCTTCAGACACTAAATATGTTTGGGTGGCTGGACCTGGAGATAAGATGGCAGTAATATTACAGCCCAAGACGGTATTAGTTTTCAGCAAATAGATGCTGTCGCTGGAGCTTATGACTCAAACCCAGAAATAGACTGCGCAGTATAAAATGGTTATCTGAATAGAGAGAGGGGTAAAATATGTGGATTCATGGGGAAGACACTGGTTGGAAAATAGATCATCTGCTGGATTTTTTGCAATTAAAAGATTGAAAACAACACTGTAATCATGAAAAGGTGCGTCCTGCTGTAATGTTTTTTAAACAGAAATTTCTTACCTGTGATAGAACTGTTTTTTTTCCAACAAATATCCTGTGGAGTTTAGCATCCTGGTAAATGTGCAGTTGAAGCACAGCAGAATACAGACTAGAAGATTGGCTTTTACCTCCTGTTAACGCTAGTAATAGCCCCGCCCCCTTTGCAAGTTTTAGTCATTAATGAAAAGAGAGGGCTGTAATAAAACAAAAAAAAACAAAACAAAAAAAACATTTCAGAAAAGGTCAACAATTAATTTTTGTTAGGTGAGTATAAATGAAGTTTTTTTTTTATTTAAAAAAAAGGCTGAAACAACTCTGTGGATTGAGTGATGGTCATTGTGAAAATGACCAATGTGTGTGCAGAGGATCCTACAATGTGGAAGAAAATCAGAAATATTTTTAATCTAATTTAATTGGAAGTCAGACACTTTCAGATTTGTCTTGTATGTGGTTGGGCAAACTGCATCCAACTAGAGCTGATGTTGTTGAGGCACATTGAAGCATGCGCTGCGGATAGAGTCCACTGCTGATTTCAGTGCAGAAGAATTGGACATTAAAGCTGGCTAATGGAAATTGCACTGGAAAGCAGCTTGTCGCTGCACTAACATTAATAACAAAAGCACAAATAAAGTTAGAAAAAAAATAGTACCTCCAGTTTGCACAAAATCTTTATATGAAGTTGTTTGCTGCTCTGTTGACACCCTCATTGTTGCATTCCTGTTACTGAGCTAAATAACTGAATGGGAAGCTAGCGTGTGCATGACACATGAATATAGAAACAAAAGGTTTTTGTTTAGTAAGTCATGCTGCTGTACAGGTTTGAACTTTCCACAACATTTGAACACAGAAGATCAAAATTCCAGATTAAAGAGGCTTGCTTTCTGTGATTCTTAGAGGGAAGCCTTCCAGGCTTCCAGGGCTCAGCAGGGATTTGTAACAGACACCAGCACAGCTTGACCTGACCTCATGTAGTGAACATTTCTGCCTGAACCAACCAGCACTGCAAGTTTACACAATGAGGCTAAGATATTTAGACCTAGAACAGTATTACTGGGAGGTCTGTCACAATGTCCAGCAGGACTTTCAATGACTTTATTAGACATAGTTATTTTGTGTCAAATCATAGTTAATTAATTATACTTGACTCATTAATGATGTGATGAGTTTTCCAACCAGCAAAACACATAACTTTTAGTTTACAGTACTGTCTCTGTACGCCCTCTGTAAGTTTTGCTACTTCTGTTTGTTTGGCTTGTGCCTTCCATTGGTGAATTACAATTATTGTTTATTACAAAGGCTGTTTTCTTCTTTGTTCAGTGCTTGATCATTACACTGACTTGTGGTAAAGACGTTTCACTGTCTAAAATACATTGAAATGATTGCTTCTTCTTTGTCCATCCATCTTCTGTCCCTGTTTTATCCTCTACATGGTGACTGTGTGAGGCTGAAGCATGTCCCATCAACCATTGGAAAAGAGGCCAAGTACAACAAGTCATCACTCCATTACAGGGCTAACTCAATGAGACAGCCACAACCAACAGCCAATTTGACTTCACCAGCCATTCTAACAACATGGAGGCCTTTGGACTATGGGAGTAAAACTGAGGACCTGCTGGTTAAATTACAGCTGCTGAATTTCTTCGGGATACCAACTCATTGAACTCCCTAACTTTTAAACCAAACTTTCTTCTTTTTCATACAAAAACATGTCTTTTGACATGCAAATGACCCAATCACTCCCCAGTCAGGGCAGCAGTGTAAATAAAAAACAAAAAGAAAAGAAAAAAGAAAAAAAAAGAAGCCTTGTGCGCTTGCTGAAACTGTCATTTCTGGTCAGCTCAGACAGGAAATCATCTGGGAGAACGTATTTTTATCCTCAAGCTGTCAGCAGACGGAAGAGGTGGAAAGAATATAATGCAACCATACTTGAAAGACATTAAATACAGTATCTTAATTTTGAAAAGGATGGACTAGGATAAAAATTTCTTTATGTAGAACATCAACATATAGATAAAACACATGAAAGGATACTTTTAACCAGGAGTTATTAAAAATAAATGAGCTAACAGCAAAGAGATATACTGTCATGTCATGTCATTGTTGACACATTTTCCCTTGTGACTTTATTTTCATTGTCAATAAAAGACAGTGGGTAAAATTTAAGAAAAAAAAAATATTTCAGTGATATAACTACTGGTTGAACGGTCCTCTTACCTTGCCCAGAAATGCTTCCTGGTTCTGATGTTAACAAATGTGCTCAAAGTTGAGCTGTGTCCAAGAACACTGCAAACATCTGCTGGGTCAACAGCAGCACTGGGCAGCTCCCCTGTCTCTGCCAGAAAACAACACAACATTGGCAAATTAATAAGCCAGCTTCAAACAAACTCTCCAGATACTAAGACAGAGGTTGATATACAGCGGCCTGCCCTGACATTTACTGGGATTCATGTGCTCAGTGTCTTGCACTTGCTCGTTTAAACACGCACTACACAACTTCGCCGTTTTCTCAGTGATGGGCTTCTATCGACTGTGTCCATCTTGCATCCTTCCTGTACTGTGAGTTTTCTCCATAGTTTTCTTACTTTCCTAATATAGTTAAAATGTTATGTTATTGTTACGCATAATGTTTAGTCAATGCTCTTTTTACATCTTTTTGTCCAGACTGTGATGATGTTGTGGGTGACTAAGACCCACATTCTCGGTTTGTTGTATTCAGTTGAGAATACATTTCCAGTGACTTTTGTCTGTTCATCAGAAATTATGCTGTGCTCTGCCGTTTTTTCTCCCCCGTGCACTAGCGTAGGTCACGCTGTGTTTTCTCATTATGTTGTCGGCACCTGACAGCAAATGCTACCTGTATTAATGCTGTGGCTGTGCATCCTGTGTGTAGCTGTGTGTGCTGCGACTCATGTTAATCTTTTCCTCTAGAACTGCAAGGTCTGATAAATGAGAGCCTTTCCTTTGTCAGTAAATTGCAACCGCTTGCATTTGTTTCATGGTGGAAACTGATTCACTGCTTGCGTGCCATTCTACACTGTGGCTTGTACAAAAAGGGTGGGTGAGAAGGGAAAGGAAACAAACCCACGGAGCTATGGATTCTATAAACTTCCCAAACAGTCTTCACAAACACAGATTCATAACGTTAGATCAGAGATTTTCTGAAAAGACAATAAGTTTAAAAGATTAATTATGTTTAAGCAAAACTTAAAATCACACTGTTCTCATTTTTACAGCTCTGCAGTTATTACTGCTTAGTGTTTTTGTTCCCTGACAAAGCCAAGAAGAGCTACAGTTTCCTCTGAATGGTTTAATTTCCAGCACAGTGCTGCTCCTGCAGTCATTTGGACACAGCAGGGGTGGGGGTAGGGTGGGGGGTTGGCACAGAGAAAGACACTCGAATAGGATGTTATTGTCATCAGCATGAAATTAGGAGAAAGAATGGGATTTCTGAATATAGGTCACATTGGATGATGCGTTCAAAAGTCTGCAAGTGTTGTTTTTTTTTTAGCAGCTTCAAAAGGAGCTGTTGCTTCTGTGCCGACTTTCTGATTTTTATACATGAATCCAATAATGAGCAAATCTCTTTTCATAATGGGTAAAGAAAAAAGAAAAAAAATCAGAACTCTCAAAGTCTGTAATTAATTAAACATTTTAAATGTGTCTCTGAAAGATAAACACAGAATTTATCAAAAGTTGACGGTCAGTTCGGGCATTTGTTAAAGTTGTTTTGCAGTATTGATTTTGTTGGACAATGAATTCTCTGCAGGGACTTAGATTTCTAAAGCAAGCTAAGGGGAGAGGGAAAATGGAATTAACAAGCAAGACGAGGAAGGAGGACGTCTGATGGACATATTGTATTTGCTGGGATTCAGTCCATTGCAAGATTTATTGTTGGTCACCCCCCCCACACACACACACACACTGAGTCACTGAGCTTAAAAAGGTTCGTATTTCTTTTATCAAACAGAGCTCACACCTGTTGGAGATAATTTACAGCTACATGGGTGTCAATCTCCGGTCCTCGAGGGCTGCGATCCTGCAGATTTTTGTTGTTTCCCTGCTCAAACACACCTGATTCAAATGAAATGGATCCAACTTCTTCGTGTCAACTTCTTTACAATGACCCATTAGTTTCAGTCAGACGTGTTGGTGTAAAGCTGGACTTCAACTCGCATCTGTGTAAGGTCGGTTATGTCACCACCATATGCTCCACATAGGTCTGCGGAGGCTTGACGCGCACCTCTCCCAGACCCAACACGCACCCCTGCCTACAGTATGAGTCTGTGGAAGTACTTCCATCTGATTGGTCGGTTTATGATTACGCGTTTCCGGACTTCTCGAGCCTTTTGCTGAATTTGTGCGGTAATTGTGGAAGTAAAATGGCAACATGATGCTGTAACCCTACGCTCGAGTGAAGGAGAACATTTCATCAGCATCAGCTACACCTGCCCTACCGTACGCAGCAGTACTAATATAATGTCAGTAAAATATATAGTATAAAGTAATTTAATGTTACTAACATCCTAATGATAGTTTGAAGTCCAGAGGACATGAAATCACTTTTTATTTAACAGTCTGCATTCATTCATTATCTTCACAATCATTTAATTAACATCTTATTTATTCAGCCAAACTATTCACTTCATTCTGCTCACTGATGTCAACAACATCAATTCAGTTAATCTCTTTTGATCTTGTACTGCAGTAAAAAGGAATAATTAATATTAAAAACAGTATTTTAGTATTAAAGTATTTTTAATAAGTTTAAAAGTTTGTTTTTCAATATTTGTGATGAACTTTTAAAATATTTGAGGCAAACAGATGGAGATATTTAAAATTATTGGTTGTGTAAGTTGGTTATTTGCAGGATGTGTCTTTTTCATAGACATTTAAATTATTGTTGTATTTAATAGGAAGCCACTGATTAGGTGGGGATCCACTTGGACTTTAGCTAGGTCTGTTCTTTCCTAAGCCTAACAAAGTATATGCATATCTGGGTAAATACCAAAAGTAGTCCCCCCACTGTTGCTGCAAGAGCATTTCTGTGCATGTCAAAGCAAAAAAGAATCATACCATTTTCTTACTTATGTCAAAGAAATCTGGAAGGACTCGTGCAGTTCTTGGCTGTTCAAACAGTAGTGGTAAACTTCATTTGTGGTTGTGTGTGTGCACAATGGGTCTGTTAAGAAGCCATGGGTGTGAGGAGCAAGTGCAGGCAGAAGAGGCAGGAGGCAGACCGGTGCAGGTAAACTAAAAAAACAAACAAAAAGACTCCAGTGGCAAAACTCTGACATCTAACACTAACAGCAACAGAAGTAACAAACAATGGACTGGCGAAGGAGGAACTGAAAACCAGTGACTTTAATACACTGAGGGATTAACAAGGCACAGGCGAGGTGAGCTAATAAGCAGCACCCAAAAAACACAGAACATGACCCTAAGGATCAAAAACAGACCAAAAACATGACAAAAATCCAGAACATGAAACAACATAAGTAAATAAAGAAAAGTAAACCATGAATCATGACAGGATTGGAACTCCTCCCATACAAAGAACAGAGTAGAAATTATGTAAATAAGATAAAAAAAAACATCAGACTGTTTTTTTTAAAATAAAAGGACAAAAGTATAAACCTGATCTTTAGGAAATGTAGCCGTAAATAACTTGTGTTTCTAGTGAAGGTGTGTTGTCCCGCTCATAAAATTTTTAGGGAAACACTGGATTTTTATTTCTGATAACAACAAAACGGTACATCTCAATCTGACACTAATTGTGCGTATCCATGTTGCTGTCCAGCGTAACATAACGTTTGTTACACAGGTTAATGTTAATGGAATAGACGCCAAGGGGATGCAGCTAATGTTGGAGATATTGTGAAATATAATGTTATTTGCTCCTATTAGGGCCATGTTGTGACCAAAGAATAGAAATCAATAGGTCAGTGAAAAAACAGGTCTCATCCTTCAGCCTAAAGTCTAGAGATAACAAAGCAATGTCAAATATCTGACAAAATAGAAAATTGAAGTGAAGCTACAAATAACTTCAGATAATCTATTATAATGAGATTTGTGTTTTATATGCAAGTGTGTGTTGTCAGTTATTAAAAGCTGTTTCTGTAGGATGAAGCATAGTTTCCATTATAATATGAAATAATATAAACATTATGAAAAACGGAGTATAGCCAGATAAGATACTGTGATGAGTAACTGTGGGCTACTGTCTAATGCCATCAGTTCAGCTATTCAAAGCGTTGTCCATATCAGCAGGTGGTAGCAGGAATGAGGTAATTAGGACTCTCCACCTTAGTAATAGCGACGCTGTAAAATGGCAACCAACAAAACGGCCACCTGATTAGTCTATTTAATAAAAACTGTGGAAAATGTTCAAACATGGGAAATGAACTCCAACCGTCTGGGAGAAATGGTTGCATGTGAGCATCATGTTGCCCAGTGTTTCATCACTTAAACCTGTGGACACGCTGTGTAAAAGAAGACTGACTAGATTTTTTTTTTTTTTTCATATTAGAATTTTCTGAAATTATCTATTTTAAAGTCCTTCAACAGTGATGAAAATAAAGCATAAAAAGGCCAGTAAAACTAAATAGAACCTGCAGGTGAGAAAGGTGAGGAGTGTTCTGTGAAGTGAACAGTTCCCTTTTGGCCTAAAATTGTACTTTACTTTTGGTGCTACACCCCCATGTTTTCTGAAGGCCTCCATGAGCGGTCTGCCTGCTTGTCCCTGATTGTATTTGACAGTCCTGCATGAAAGGGAGGAAAGACAGAGAGGGAGGTAAATCCAGCAGAACATATTATGGCTCAGCAGTTCTGTTGTGTTGTGGCTCTGCCAAGGACAGGCTGCATATCCTCACCGTCACCCAGCAACCTCATAACTGCGGCTCATCCGTATTGATTCAGTGCTCCCTGTATTGAGAAGAGTCCTCAATGTGCTCCTTGATTTCCTCATGATCCCCAGGATGTGTAATCAAAATCCAGGATCTCGTTTCACATAAATCTAAATCATATTGATGCTTTTAAGGCCAAAAATGATCAATGTTGTGTCACAACCTTTAACATACCAGTTTGATGATGCACATTTTTGTCTGCCAGTGTGAGCCTCTTGGCAATGTGGTGAAATGAGATCAGAAACCTCAAGTCTTGTGGCACTATTTTCCACCCAACTCAATGTTTTTCTATCCACATTTTTTTATTGTTATTGTAAAACATTTAGCCTAAATATCACAAAATCAAATACAGTGAATTAATTTAAAAATGAAAATATTTCATAACTGAGCTGAACAAAGTATAATTAATAATTAATTAAAAAATATTAAAGGTTAATAAACTGCGCTGCAACACCTTTTAAAAACAGCAACTCTGTGTTAGGCCACAATTCCGGTTACAGCCCTGTTCATATGCTAGTTGCAATAAGTAGAAAAGTCAGTCCAGGAATTCAGGCTGTTGCAACATCAGTAAATTGTTGTTAATTCTGCATGTCCTCGCTATTCTGGCCAATCACCACAACTTAGATACAACTTTAAAAAATCTCATTACATTTCCATATTACCCAATATATGGCATCAACTTTATTTTGTGGTCCAGATTTTGAACATGCAGCTGTGCATGAAACTGGATGATGGCAGCAACTCTGAGCATTATTATGACGAAATACTCTCCCAATGTGCTTACTTTAATCAAGAATGTTGGCATATCAGAAATAAAATGTTATTAAATTCATATTATTATAAATACAATAGATAATATTAAAAAAATAAGAATCGCTAAGAATCACTTCCAGTTTGGTCCCAGCTTTTCAAAAACATAAAATCAGGTTGTACCAAACACAAAAACTCATCAAAAATCCCGGAGAGACTGAAAAGCACAAAGTAATCACACTGCTGTACCCTACTGTACTTTTAACAACACCGCGGGATGCAGACACATGTTGCTATATGCTGTTTTATGTGAACTATTAATCATACTGATTAGTACCATAATAACAGGAATGGGAATGGAATATCTTTGTGTGTTTTCCTAAATGTGCTTTGTTAGAATAAGAAATCAGCAGTTAAATTAAAGTGGACATATAATGCTTTTAAATCCTTTCTTTTCACATGTAAATTATTCATTTATGGTCTATATAAAGTAGAACCGCAATGCTTTGGTCTGAATTCCTGGTTATTCTAGCTCCAACCACCCCTTGTTAACCCTTGTTCAAAGGCGCGTCTTTAGAGCGACTCGTTTCGGTGCGGTCTCTTTAAATGTAAATAAAGCATTTCATGCCCCGCCTCCCTTCAGGTCCTAGAGAGTTTTACTCCACCCCATTCGGCCATATTTGTAGTTTATTAGTAGCAATATGATTATCTACCGGCAGAGCAACATTTTATCTGCAAGTTGACTAGAGATGTCAACAACTGAAAACGTTACCATCCAGTCAGAGTCCGACCCTGAGCAGGAGAATGAAGACGACGGACCTGCAGAACCACAGCTTCAAATAAATGCATTGCAATGGTGTTATCACAGTATTTACATCCTCTCCATCCTTACCAACTACTACAATATGGAGCGTAGTTTAACTATGGTGTCCAGACATTAGAAAGTTTTTAACACCCAACCCTGAACTGACCAGACTGGGATCATCGAAAGGATTTATTTACAGGATCAAAATATGATAAATAAATGTCGCGACTGTCTAGTCCTCCTCTCTCCCTTTGTGTTTGTCCCTCACTGATAAGTTCCCCAGACACTTCCATGTATTTTTCGTCATCCATACCAGGGAGTTCATTTGGAGCACAGAGAGATGGAATTTGGAGATAAAGTCAACATTTCTGAAGTCTTCTGAGCTGCCAGAAGAATACCCCAGGAACTTTAGAGAGGACACAGTTCTTCCTACAAGTCCCAGTCATTGAGAACATCATCTCTGGGGCCTTTTACAATCAGTTAACCGCATTAATAATAATTAATCTTTCAGATGACAGTGTTTAACAATTTAAATGACCTGTTTGAACTGCTGTATCGTGAAAGTGTTGGAAAGAAAAATATTCGTAAAAGTGCATCTATCTATCTATCTTACCTATACCAGCTGTTGTCCCCCCATCCCCACCAATAATTTTTCCACACTACCACAATTTGAATAAGATAAACACGGCTACGAGATTGTAAAGAAGATAGCTAACGCGAGCGTCAAAAACGTCACTGAATGCATTTGGATTATGTGTTTCCCTACACAAAACGGCAAAAAACAAAGCCAAATAATTTTATTTAAAGCACACAGTACAGTTATATCCTCAGGTAAGAAGCTAAAAGTTAGCACACAGCACTAGCAGAAGCAGAACGCACAACGCTATTTATTATTTTGGAGCTTACCGCTTTGCTGTGTCCGTCGTTTCCACAGAGAGAAGGAACTGACCCCTCATTCAGACGAAGTGTTTCTGCAAATCCATTTAGATACTGCCGGAGGTTGCTGAAGCACTCGTCCTTGAAGTGCTTCGCGCAAACAAAAAGGACTTTCCCCACTGATGTCGGTACATT
>JBAMHW010000015.1:21137756-21148508 GCA_037177495.1 Rhadinocentrus ornatus
AAAGTCCTCTGAGACAACTTTGTTGTGATATAGGGCTATACAAATAAACTTGATTTGATTTGATTTGATTTGATCAGGAGAGAATGTGTTTCACATTTCTGCCTTGATAAATACTAATAGTGCACAAAAACATGTATTTAGGAGCTAAAAAAGTAGATTTTTCATGATATGTCCCCTTTAAATCTGGTGTAGACAGAACACAGATTTAATTCACAGTGTAGAGATATTTCTGTCTTGACTTATGCTGAAAGAAGCAATTAGAATCGAATTATACCATTACTTATTTAATTAAGTAAAGTTATTAATTTATTTAAGTTTTTTAATCATATTGCAACAACCTGCTAACTTTGATAGCATAAATTTGTATTTAATAAATATGATGGAAACTTTGTGGGGCTTCTTGTTCAGTATTAAGTCAGTAATTACTCCTTCTTGGTACTAGATCAGGATTTGACACAGACAAATGTGATGTGCTCAGATTTATGTGTTTAGCCACCAAACTGCAATCATAAAACTCATAACAGTAAACCCAGAAAGCCTCAGCGACAATTCATGAAAAAGATGCATAATTAGGTATACCACATCATATCTCCTTTTGCATCTTTTGCAGCAATCTGTGCCAGCAAATATAAATTGTTGTAAGTGAGGTGCTCTCTATTTATAACCCTCTGTCCCGTTTACTAGCCATTTGGAGTTTGAGCAGCAAAAATTAATCCTTTTATTACACACAAGCATGAAATAGCCTGCTGTGGTGGCTAATGCTGTGCTGCTAGTGGAGCAATAAGATGGCTGGTTGGGGGAAATAATATTTAAAAATGAGAAAGGAAATACTGAATTAAAGAGGGATAATGTTAAATAGTATAGAAAAACAAAATGCTTATCTACCAAGTGGATCATGTACAGCGCAAAATGACCGGATTTCAATCAGAGAGCTATGAATGAACAATGAATAATAGGATTATCTACGTAAAATCAAACATGCTGAGCACTGAAACTACTATGTTGTAAATTACTTCTAATTTCAAACAAGGTCCAAATGATATTCAGAAACATATTACTTCCACCTCAGGAAAGAAAAGGAACATTACAATGTTATAATGTGAAACATTTAGCAGAGAAACTATTTCTCAATACTCACCATTGAGAATATGCATACAAAACTTAATTTTCTTGCCTGGACTCTAAAACACTTTCCATCAGGGAATCAGTGGGAGACGGAGGGACAACTGGAGACAGGGACAGAGTAGCACGTTTCAGTCATTATGATTATCAAAATCATTATGTAAGATTTAAAAGTTTTCTTTCTTTCTTTTTTTTTTCTGTGTCCCGTTACTTCAAGTGTAATAAGGACTGCCTAGAAAAAAACGACTTTATTTTTAACTTTAAAATAATTGAAAATTTGTTGACAGCTTTTTCTAAAAAACATTAATTGTTTTACATGGTTATTTTTGTTTTAAAACATACCTCAATAGTGTGTAGTTTGTAACTGTGTGTAGGTAAAAGGCAAGTATCAGCCCAAGACTGTATCGTCCAATATTCAGTCTTGAATGACTTTTATCACTATTGGGAACAAAAACTCTTGTTTGGGACGACTTCTATCCTGTGATACATTATATTGAAAAACTTGCGGAGTCTAATCTGACTTTTAGGATTAGATCCAGAGAACCTTTGTTTTTAAGCTGTATCTCGTTTTCTTGGAAAAAATATAAACACTATTTTCTTATATTTTCATTAATAAATGCAAACTTCAACATATCACAGCTCAGAAAATCTTCTACTCAGTCCTGAAGAAACTGTCACAGGGTGGTATAAATGTATTGAGTGTTAGGATTAACCCTTAACTGGATGCTAGTTATATTTCCTCATTGCAAAGACACAGAGGCAGCGATCAGAGGTCGGTCCATCCTAAGGGAGAAGTGTTCTCTCAGAAGCTCCACCAGAGGATTTACTGGTCTCCCACTTGACTGTCTAAGAATATATTGTGGGTGTATAGTAGAAAAGTGAGAGTTTTTTTCATATTTAAGTTTTCAGAAAACAGGGAATTAATCAGCATCTTGATACTTACCACTTCTTTAAGATCATCCTCTCCACAAACAGTGAGGCATCTTTGTTTTATGCTCTTCAGTGATGGAAGGCCGCTGGAGAGATTTATACTGAAGAGAATGTCAGTAATACCCAACAATTTTTACTCTATTAGTAAAGCTGTCAGTGTAAGCCAAATGATTTTATTTACATTTGCTTCTTTTTATTTTGAGGAGTGTTTTTTTTCTTTCTCGTATATTTTCAATCTACCCAATAAATTATGTTTATCCACATGTCCAGAATGTAGTAGTGTTTGAATGATGGCTCAGAAATAGTGAAAAACAAGTTTCATGCATATTTTGCATTCAGATTTTCTTCACAACAAAGAACGATAGCATCAATAATTATAACATAAATTGTACACCCCCGACCCGACCCCACCCTACCCAACCTGTTCCTCAGACCTTAAGCTATCAATAACAAAAACATAAATAAAGAAAACAAGAGATTTTGACATAATAAATGGAAAAATAACAGCTGTAAAATGGTAACTCATTCTTAAATTCATCTTTCTATTTTAACTTTAATTTTATCTGCTGCTATATGCTAAGATAGAGTATTTTGTTGCTTTGCATTATGATTCGGGCTTCCAAATAAATTATATCCAGAAAAGCCAAAAACCAATATGAGATATTAAGCTTATGTGGTGGTTTCCATCTTACTGCAATTATTTTCTTTGGTACTTGCTTGTTAGACCAGCAAGTAGTATCCATTTTTCATATTGTGATGCCTTTATCATCAATAAATTGTTTAAAATAAATGTTTCATGTATGCTTTGATGAGGGTGCCATTCGGTTGTTGTGATGAAGTCAACCATTTCTCTTTAAAAATGAAAAGAAAACAACAATTGTAGGAGCCATTTCTCGGGTTGTTTTTTTCCCCCTATAATGTATGTGTGCACATGCGTGGTGACATCACCAGTGATTGTGTGTGGCACCATGGGTGTGTAATTTTTATTAATTGATACGCTCACCTGTGTTCGTTTTGGGCCTGGAGCATGGAGGCAGGGTGAGCTTGGGGAAAAATGTTCTGTGGACCGTGGAATTCACTGTTGTGACATATCTTTGCACATCTTCAAAATCATCAATTGAAGTAAGGGCTTGTTTCTTGAGATTGTGATAAGGATATGGAACAACAAAAAATCGTGACATGTGCACTGGTTTGGCGTGATGCGTCTTCAACTCTCAACCTGACCATGCAGTTTGACTTTCCACCAGAAACATCTTCATAACAGATGTCACTAATATTTTTAAACCTTTATTTGTTAAAATCACAATTGAATTAAAAATGATTTACTTGCTGTTTTCTCCAGAAGTGTGTTAGGAACATATCAAACTCACCACATATGCCCATGTTCATATCCACATCCTCATCCATCTTATATTATATTTTAAAACTAGGCTGCTCAGAATCACTATTAAAACCACACTGATTAGATAATTTTAGACTCTGGATGACAGAAAAGTAATCAAAACATTTTGTTTGTTCTTTATTTGGTATAAATAACAACAACTGAGGTTGCATCTGACAGACTCACATATTTCAAGAATACACATGCAGTACATTGATTTAATAATTTTCAGCCTCATACATCATCAGATTTAGATAATTTTTGCTTTTTTATGTGGCAGTATCAGATTAATTAATACATTCACAGAAATAATCGTGATAAGTCAAATGATACCAACACCATCTGTTATATGAGTGCAACATATCCAGAATCTGAAAACCTGTTGTTTTACTGAGTTGATAAGCAGGGTTATAATACTACAGATATGTTAAGGGATATTTAAGCCAGATCACCTAAAGATACCCTGGACATGTTGAACCTCAGTTTTTATCTAAGTCATCCATCCATTTCCTACATTTTGGTGTGACAAGCTAACAACAATATAACTACGAGTGTATTATTGGAGCAAAGCAGAACATTATCACAGTAGGAGTGTGTGTTTTTATCACATTTAGTAAAAATTATGTTTCTCCCTTGTAATATATCATGGGTGAGAAAGTTATGAATGGAAACCATCACTTCTCTGGAGCTTTGTGTAAAAAGCTCTTTCTCATATTTTATTCCTTCTGAAAAATTGTATGTACAATGAATAAATATTAAAAACCTCTATATTCTGGTCTAACTAATCTTTCTTTACATCATCTTTTTGGTTACAAACTGTCTCATAAAACAGTCTGAACTTTTTCTTTCTCCTCATTTACATCCACTGCGTCCATCCTCTCCCACTCCTTATTGCTATCTTTTTAATGCATTTTCTTTACCCGTTCTCCTGAGGCAGCATTGCTGACTATTCATTTTCTTTAACTGTCTGTGCTTATATCTCACTGTGTCTGTTCCATGTTTTATTTAACGAATATTATACATGTTAATCTTAACCCATAATAATCCAGATCCAGTTTTTGTTGGAGAAAAATTATATGAAATCTAAAACAGGCTAAATGACCCACATAGATTGTGGCCAATTGCCAAAGAACTGTATTGTCACAAACTTGTCACATTGGGTTATTTAGGTAAATCTGTTCAAATATTGATTATAACCCTGCTCATTGACTTGTTAAACCAAATTCATTTAATCTTTTTTTTTTTTTATCTGAACTTTTCATGGAGTCAGTTATTTTTTTTTTTATATTTGCAGCTTAACCCCCCCCCCCCCCCGCAAAAAAAATCCTTATATAGCTATAGCAACTCCAGCTATTTGAAACTAATAAACAAACTGTTGACTAAAGACTAAAATTAGTCTTTAACATGTGTAGGTCTGAACATGGAAAATTAACCTCTATTGAAAGTTTTTCAATTTGTGAAACATTTTTTGTAGCCTTGACCAAAAAGAAAACTTTTAAACAGTTCCCTTCCTCAACAAAGCAGAGAAGTGCATCACATTTCTCACAGATAGAGATGGTTTGCATTGATTTTGCAGAATTTGTCACATTTTAGAGGCCAGTGTGCAACCTGGTCAGTACAAACATAGTTTGGAACTCCAACACAAACCCTCTTTTGATGGTGATAGTGGTGACATTAAGAGTTGGCTTAGACCTATGTATTAAGCAGATTAAGAAAATATAAAACACAAATATATATATATACATTAAAATAATGGAAAAAACAAAACTTTATGCCACAATAACTGGTGTTCTATGTACAAGTATACACAGTATGCTTTTTGGAGGAAGTGTTATGGAAATATATAAGTAGGTAATATTTGTTTTTATATATATGGACATACATATATATATATATATATATACACATACACATATATCTACACATACATATTCACACACATATACATGAATGCATACACACATACACATACAAGGTGCATTATGTGTGCATGAAGTGGTGACAGTGGAGGTAAAGTGTCCGAGTGACTCATAACATCATGATGCATTATAGAGTCTAACTGCTACCGGGATGAATGATCTATGAAAATGCTCCCTGCAGCGAGGATGTTTTAGTCTCTGACTAAAGGTGCTGCTCAGCGTACCCAACATGTAATTGACAATCATGGTGGGAGATCAACCATGCGCTGACAAGTTCTAACTTGATGGTTTGAAAAGGAATGTGTTGTATTCTTTCACAATATATGTCCTGTTAAACAAATGCTTTGTATGATTTGCTCCAGCATGCGTCTTCAGGGTCTTCTGTACAGATGGAAAAGATTAACAGACTTGAGTAACTAGATGTATTTAAATCATTATTTTTCCATTTCCCTGTCGGTGCTAGGGTAATTAAGGGTCTTCAGGGTCTCCATCTGAACTGTCTTGCCAATGCTCAAAGCCATTGTGGTCTCCAATGAGGATCTCGATAAAGCCATTTACACTGAATCGCTTCTTGCTGTCCATGCTATAAAATACAAACTAATACTGAAAATATTACAAACATAGGTTGGGTTTTAAATATTAATTGAATTTAGCTATATGAAAAATAATAGCTCAAAATACATGAATAAGGTGAATTTATGGACCAGTTCTCGATATTTTCTGTTATTCATGTAATTTTTCTTGACAATTTTAAAGCTAAAAGACTGATGTGACAAATATGTCACAACAATACTTTCACAACTTGTTTGATTAGTTAACAAAAAATAAAAGCATGTGACCACAGCAGGTTAAATATGTTCTAGGACTTATTATTGAAGCATTTCATTTGTTAAATTGGTTGAAACTATCTTTTAGGGATTAAAAAATAAAAAAACAAGCTTCCAAAAGCAAGCTAGTTCCGCCATCATGGAAATGATGTCACAACACCAAACAAGTTGCACAAAGTCACATGACTGAACCGGGATGTTGAATAGTAGTCACTTTGGGACTTTATGAGTTAAATTTGAAAATTAAACTAAATGGGAAACTTTACAGTGCCTCGAAAAGGCTTGTTACACCGGTGTCACGGTTGGTTCATAACCTGGACAATCTTCACATACTAATTAACCGGAATTCACATAATTTAGAAAGATTGATGTGGATTTCTATGTGTGTGTGCCTCAATAAATGTAGGAATGTTTAAAAGTATGTGAAAAGAAGCAGAGCTGGGTAGGTTTCAAAACGGTATCAGCATGCAAAGCATGGTATTACTTTTCAGAGACCTACCTCACCCCTCTCATCTCCCCTGTTCCTTCCTTTGATCATTTTCACACCGGACTCCATTTGTCAGAAGTTTGCCGCCTTCATTTCTGAGCCTGAGCTGACAACAGGATTACTAGTCAGGTTGTTAGTCAGCATTGTTCCCCAGTCAGTCATCCAGTGGCGGCCTCCTGCCGTTAGAAACAATAGCTTTTCAGTCGGTCATGTAATTTAGCTACTTAACCTCAAAAAATCTAGTTTGCCACTTTGTGAGCCAATAACTCACGTTTCACCACCTCAAAAGCAGACGGCCAAAATCAGATCAGGTGTGTCTCTCCACAACTGTTAAGTAGCTAGTCAATCTCACAGCAAAATATTTAGCTTGTCATTAGTTAGTAAGACAGTAAGTAATGCAGTCAGTCTTCAAATGTCTTCATTCATCAAGTGAAATGGATCTAATTAAAAAAAAATATCCTAATGTTTAAATTTCTTCTGTTAAAAATAAAATAAAATTACATATTTGTAGAGGACCTGTGTGTGTGAAAACATTTAAAACAAGCAGCTGTATCTGTGTGTCTTTCCTTTGGTTGATAATGAACAGTCTACTACACACTGTGGTGCTGATGGCTTCTCAAACAGCTGAATAAACTGTGAGCTTGTTCTCACACAGAGAGGTAAATGTTGACAAGTGTATGTGCATGTGTGTGTGTGTGTGTGCGTGTGTTTTACTGCAGTTTGATCAAACTATCCATGAAGAAGAAATTATCTGCTGGATGAAATGTTAAGGACAGAAGTGCATGCATTCATGACAAAATAAAGTGCACACACACGAATGCAAAAATGAACAAGCACAAACTCGTTCTGCTTTCACTCTTTTTTTCACACACATTTAGGTGACATTCAGTAGCCTTTGTTTATACTTTCTGCAGAGAAAGCATCAGAAGAGATGTCTCTCTCTCTCTCTGGTAGAATTAATGTTGAATAACAGCATGCTGGTCAAACGTATAGGTTGGAGAAATAAAATATTAGGTGACTAGTTATATTTTTGTGCTACAACATACATAGATGAGCTGGGTAGTGTAGCGTTATTGTTAGTGCTCCATAAGTTGTGTTCTTCAATCTCCCTGGCCCCCTCCCCTGTATATATTTTAAATGTGATGATGAATGAGATTTTACATTTTAGCTGAAAAACTGAGAGGTGTTTGTTATCTCAGCTCCTCTGGTTCATATCTCCATGACTTCTGATCTCTTATGCATAACTGAACACAGCTCAGGTTTTTAATGGAAGGAGTGGAAATATCTTTCACATTAAGATGCAGAATTCAATTTTTTTTTCAATAATTTCTTTTTCAAGAATGAAATATTTTTAACAGTGCAGGATGTTTCTTTAAGGCCTGTGTTTGTGGCCTTTACTCAGCACCATGCGTGATAAAGTCCTTTGCTGTAAATCCTCTTCACAGTCGCCTCGCAGCTGATAGTACAGCAAGATGGCGGCGCCCTTGCTACAAAAACTAAAACAGCACTACATTTTTATTTTAAATGTTTATATTTATCACATTTGTTATATAATTATTGATAAGAATAAAACTCAATCTAGTAAAAAATGTTAGTTTGGTTGACTGTTTCATTTCCACTTTAAAGCTGTGTTGCCACTCCCATATTATGTAACAAGTCTTTATCAACTGATTATAAACCACTTCTTTTGAGTAAAATCTTAAATAATAAATAAAAGCAAACTCCAATGTGCTTCATATACTATAATTTAGTTTAGTTTTGTATTTTAGTGGGATGAACAGAAAAAATTTGACTAAATCTAATAGTGAGTCAAACTGCATCTTTTGTCACTATTTTATTGAAATGCCCGTAGGTGCTCCAACTTCAAACTGTGAATTTGTAAGTTTGTAATTTGAGGGCAGCAACTTTGGCTGTAAACAACTTCTTTTTTTTTTTTACAAGTTCCTGTTGTTGCCTCATGCGAAATCTTTTGTTGCAGCAAGGCCCTGTTGCCACATGGGAATCAATAAAGTTTTACATTCATCCAAACGGTGTAAAAAACATTAGATGGGGATACCTGTGCCAATTGTATTAATTTAGTTTTTTTTCACCTCCTCTTCTGCATGCATTCAGTAGCCTGGAAGATACGCAGTAGACCTGGCGCCCATAGTAACAGCAATTAGCAGGGTGTGCTTGTGTTGTGAATCTTCTGTTAGAGGAGCATGATAGAGAAAAGAGCATCAGCTGCCAAGTTCAGTGGCTCTCTAGTCCAAGAGAAACCAGAAATGGTGCTTATTGTGGATTGACTTCATGTTTTCATTCAGTATAACTGACAGAGAGCTAAAAAAAAAGAGGTAAAACTCAGATAAACCATTTAAGTGAGTAAAGACTTTCCTGGACTCAGACAAAATCACATAATACAATAACTGTAAAAAACAAAACAAACAAAAAAAACATAGCTTTCCTTTTCTAAAAGCGGTTGGAGTGTAAACTTAACTTGCTACCTAGAGCGAAAGTTACTGGCTTGACAAAATGTGAACCAAAATGTATTTTTCGCAGTCAGCAGTCCACCCTCGAAAAGACAGCATCTAACAACAATTAACCAGACTTTCTAAGGTTGGATTTTAAAATTGGTCCTCTAAATGCAGGTTTTTCATGTCGACTCTTGATAGTTAGCTCACTAGTTAGCTTACTATGTAAAATTAATAAATGGACATTTAATTTTATTTTGCATAGTTTGACTTGCACCATAAATGTTTCTAATTAGAGAAGGATTTAAGAGGAAAGTCTTGGCATATAAAAAAAGAAAAAACAACATTCTTGATAAACTCCAGGTGTCGCAGTACACCACGTTAAAAAGAAAAAATCTATACTGAAAGTTAGTAAATCCGTTGACCCTCAAAAATTACAAAGGGCAGTATTGCTTGAAAAAGTAAATATATAATTTTCTATAAAACTTTAGTTCAGAAGCAAAATACACGTAAGAAACTGAGTGAAAGTGCAGGATGATGAGATTGGAAAAGAAAAAAGGCAACAAAATAGAAATGACAGAAAAATAATAGAAGTTGAGGTGGAGAGAATGGAAGAGGCAGATGGAAATAAATGGGCCGTACAGAAACAATTCTGTAAACACCTCTGACTGGGAAGAAATAGAGGAAAAGGAGGAATGGGGGAGAAAAAGGGATTGGATGCTTGGTTTGGGTCAAAGTCATAAATAGATTTGTTATGCTGCAGGTTTGGGGTGGAATTGGGATTGGAGTCATCATAGTGGAGTAAGTAAATATAAGTAAGAAAATCCTAGCCAAATGGTTGCAACAAAGTCAAAATAATTCTGTGATAATTCAAATGTAAAAAAGCGAACACTAAAATAACACATCCTAAATCTGAATGAATGAACTTTTCTTATTAAACAATTTGTTCTTAACATGGTTGAATGTGCTGACAACTAAATCACACAAAAATCATCAATGGAAATCAAATTAATTAACCCATGGAGGTCTAGATTTGGAGTCACACTCAAAATTAAACTGAAAAAACAGGCTGCTCCAACTTTGATGTAATGTCCTTAAAACAAGTCAAAATGAGGCTCAGTAGTGTGTGTGGCCTCCACGTGCCTGTATGACCTCCCTACAACACCTGGGCACGCTCCTGATGAGGTGGCGGATGTTCTTCTGAGGAATCTCCTCCCAAACCTGGACTAAAGCATCCGGCAACTCCTGGACAGTCTGTGGTGGATGGAGAGAGACGTGATGTCCCAGATGTGCTCAATTGTATTCAGGTCTGGGAAACGGGCGGGCCAGTCCATAGCATTAATGCCTTCGTCCTGGAGGAACTGCTGACACACTCCAGCCAGTCATGCTGGAGGATGTTGCAGGCAGCAGAACGTTCTCCAGGCGTCTCCAGGCGTCTCCAGACTCTGTCACGTCTGTCACATGTGCTCAGAGTGAACCTGCTTTCATCTGTGAAGAGCACAGGGCTCCAGTGGCCAATTTGCCAATCTTGGTGTTCTCTGGCAATTGCCAAGCGTCCCGCACAGTGTTGGGCTGTAAGCACAACCCCCACCTGTGGACGTCGGGCCCTCATACCACCCTCATGGAGTCTGTTTCT
>JBAMHW010000015.1:21156333-21170171 GCA_037177495.1 Rhadinocentrus ornatus
GCGATGGACTGGTGACCTGTCCAGGGTGTACCCTGCCTTTCACCTAAAACACTGCTGGGATAGGCTCCAGCTCACCCTGCGATCCCTAATGGGAACAAGCGGTACAGAAAATGACTGACTGTATTAACAGAATACCAACTTTTGTCTGGATTATGTGGGACAATCTTTAAGACCAAACTTTGATCTCTGCTCATGCACACAAGTGTACACACACATTCAGTGCGTATGTGTGTGTGTGTGTGTGGGGGGGGGGGGGTCAGTGTGTGTGTTTATCTGCAAGAGAGGGAAACATAGAGAGTACTACAAGTTAAAACTAGTGGATAATGCTAAGAACTGGAAGGACAGAGAAGTTGATAAGTGTCCGACTTAGGGGATTTAAATAGACTGATTAACACACCCAGCACTACAGCATTTATGCTCACAGAAACATAAATACCTCTATTTATCCCTCTGTGAGGGCAGTTGGCCTAAATCTAAATGTGAATCACAATTCTAGAAAATTCCCTCATAATGATGGTTTCAAAGTAGGATTTGCACACACAAGCACTGAACACACATGACATTAGCTCAGCACAATTTTGCATGAAGCTTCTGCAATAAATTCTCATGTTAATCAATTGATGGGACCCATAGGGATTTCTTTCAGGGAAAGCATGGATAAAACCCAGCCACTCATTTATTGAAAGAAAACTCTACTCCTGTTGCACACATCTTATAGTAAGTATATACAGTTAATGGAAGGAAATGGGGTAGGGTTATTCTATTTAGAAATATACATTGACACCTACCTATCTATTTGGAATGAGTAGGTGTGTCCAAATGTTTCACTACATATGTATATGTTATAAATAACTTCCCCAAAATTTAATCTAAATCATACGTACATGCATCCTGCACACAAAGCTTTGCTGCATTTCATTTACAACACCCTCCATCTTGTACAGATTAATGAACTTGTCCCTATGTTGTTCATATAAATTATGGATTAGCTAACTACTTTTATTAACACCCTCTTTTTTCTCTATCATTGTCTTTGCAAATGGATGTTCCCTTAAATACTTAAACTGAACAATGTCCATTATTATCACAGCCAATCAATGTACTGTGTGTTCTGGTAATCTAATTACTAGAGTGAGGCTCCATATCTGTCGTACGACTCTCCAATTCAATTTGCATCAGATAACATTTAGCAGACTTAGCTAGGCAAGCCAAAGAGATTACCTAATATTAACAATCAGATTTGTTTCATTATGTGTATTTAACTATCACAATGCTATGAACATAGCACTGAATGCAAACAGAAGCTTTGTTTCTCACATTTTAATTATGCTGATTTGATGGAAAGGAAGATACCTGTTAACAGGAGGGGTTATAAAGAAAAACATTAAATAAAGAAGGAAGAGCCATTTTGTGTTTGTCATTTTATGTTAAAAGCATACTCAAAGATTTATCTAATTCTTTCATAGCTGTATGTTGAGGGTCCACCTTAAAGATACTTTATTGACTGTTTTGTGCACTAAGGGAATATAAATATATAGCTTTAACTAGCTTTTATTGCCATTATTTTAATTAATTCATTGATTTTACTTTTACTGGTTATCTTATTTTAATTGCCAGCATCAGTATCCTGTTAGGATCAAGCAATTATCAAAGACTAAACCAGGATAGTGACAGCAATTATCCAGCTAAAGAGCAGGGTCAGAAAGAGATAGTAATCGATGCATCCAATTCAGGAAGGGGGACATTTATGAAACTTTGATTTCACAGTGTGTTAATTGACCTTTTTGTCAAATGACTTAATTTTGATTCATTGTAAGATTGCAGCATCACTTCGAAGGACTGTATGTTGTCTATAAAAAAAGGATTAAATCTATTTTTTCTATGTAATGAACAAACATAGATTATCATGAAAATTTGGGAAAAGGCAGTTAATTTTTTTGTGATCCCGTGCCATTTTATCTGTGACATCATGTTTCATCCTGGCCCATAAAGGTGGTCATAATGTCTTGTTATCCAGTCTTTTACTACAAATGTCAGATGTTTTTGTTCCTAGTGTTCATGATGGCCATGAGAGGCTATGGTAAATTAAGATTGTGAGCATGCTAAATATTTAATGTCAACATTATCACTATCACATTTAGCATATAGCTGAAATACAGATTCACAGAGCATAAACATGGATCATCACATGCAAATTGTCACCACTGTATGTGTGGAAATGTGTTTTTTAACTTCAAACTAATCAGTTTGTTGCTATTCTGTTTTTTAAAGAAATGAAGCAAATTTGCATTTTTTTCCTTTAGACACGACAACCTGTGTTTTAGTAAGGAACCTTGCATAATTACAGGTTGTATTTTTGTGCCTCAAATGAAAATGTGGCTTTTCATTACCTATTGTGTTTGTGTGTGTACACATGTGTGTGTGGTGAACTGGAGATGTCAGTTTCAAGCTCTAAAAGGATAAACCCTGAATGTTGCAGCACTTATGAATATGGATGAAAGATATTGAAACACCCACATGCCATGTATTTGCAACTCACTTGTATGGGTTATTCAACCCTTGAAAAAGAACACCTGGCAAAGATGCTGAAAACCCTCACTGTGGTGGTTCATATGTGCATACAGCATAAAATAATTTGCAAAGTGGGTTGCAGGTTGCCACATCATCTGAATGTCACTAAATCACAACTGGTAGGACTGACAGCCACCTATAAAGCACACAGCACTGAAGCAGTGAACACTGAAATGCACAGGGAATACTAAATGAGTCAAGAAGAAATACTTAATATACTTTTAAAATCTGCATTTAAGTCTCATGTATTGAACATTTTTAGTCATTACAATATTATTGCTTTATATTACTCATTACATTGTTATTATTATTATTATTTGGCCAATCCACTGCAATAAAATTGACCAAATGGGTCATTTGTTTAAACCCTATTTCCAAAACTGGTCAAACATCTCTCTCTGATGATGATTAAGCCACAAAGTCCTCATAAGTAGGAAGGGGTGGATGGTGCAGTAATTTGCACATTTAAACATGGAAAGCATGCTCCAGACATACTTATGACAAGTGCTTTTTAACTTCAGATTGATGTTCAGCCAATATTGTGACAATATTTGAAATACTTTTGTCAGCTCTGGGCTAGGTTTAAGTAGAAACCACACCTGGTTACAGTTATGATATGATCTTAGTAAGGACTAAAATCACCACACACATTCTTAAATGAAGTGGATCTCTTATACACCTGTTTCTCAGCCTGTAAATGGGTTTTTCATTTGGGTGAGCTAAAACCTGCAGGTAATTCTCATGTTTACTTGGTTGCTTGCAACTGTTTATCTCTCAGAAAGTTAGCTTTTTAGCCCAAATGCTTGCAACTTAAAAAAAGTCACCAAAAATGTCTAGATTATGAGAATAAAAAAAACAAACAAAACAAAAAAAAGAAAGCAAAACAGAAGTGAACAAAAATGCTTGTTTCTCTAAACCTCCTCGCAGTTAGGCTATATGTTAATGGCTAATAATTTACCCAAATTTAATCTGAAATGACAATATTCGTATTTAGAGTAGTGCATCTAAAACATTTGTGAATGTTTGAAGGTTTGGAGGTCAGAGGAGATGGAGGATGGTGCTACACAACTGACTGCCAAGTGGGAAACTTTATTTCACTTATCCCATTCAAACACATTACACTGGAAGTTACACTGGATTGCATGAAAGATATACAGATTTTGTTCTTGTCTTTGAAGACATAGTTTTCTCAGATGTATCATGCTTTTCAGTGAGACCTGGCTGCAGTGACAGGGGGCTGCTACCTGCATCTATCCCTCTCTTGCCTCCCATCTAAGTCATTAGGCAGCATGTCTTCCTCCCGGTAGCCTGTTTGTTTAACAGACTGTGTGCTAATTTTAGACACAGCATGCACGTAGGGCTCTAATAGAATTGCGTGTGCTATGTACAGTATATGTGTGTCTGAGTGCTTTTGATTAAATCGTTTTTGGTAAAATCTGCAGACTGTTTTTCTCTTCTTTGTTCTCACCAGTCATAGCACTCTTTGACACATTATATCTTTTAAGGGTGTGTGGGACCTTGTGTTCAGTGATGAAGACTAGCTTTTTGTGTATAACGCTATCTTTATAGATAAACACTAATTGTTATTAATTCATGTCCAGTGAATTTTCTTTGTGAGGGTGTTACGTATCATTTTAGTCTAGGGGTTAAAGGTACTAACATAAGAGTTGGAAACCGGATTAAAAAGAACAATTTATTAATAAAACATCCACAAAATAATATACACAACTCAATTAACTCAATTAACAAATGAAACTTACGCAAACACAAAATATTAATCCACAACAAAATACTAAAAGGATTAACTAAAGGTGTCCTGTTAAGGAATGAAGCCAAAATGGTAATCAAAGCAAACAAAAACAACTAACTCAAGCTCTTCAGACAAATGCTGGTATATTTAAACAAACTCAGATATACTCCACCCTGACAGAAGGGGGGAACTCCACATGCAAAATCTCAGCCAATCATAGAGAAGCGCTGGCACAGTTATATTTGCATAGTTTGACTGCAGGCCACCAAGCCTGGGGTCTATAACAGCGGGTCAGTTAAAGAAGCGCTACGGCAGATTCACTGTGAGCTGGCCCCTAGCGGAGGCTAATTCTGCATCCATCTTGCATCCTACCTGTTAGCTCTGTCCAGACAGTAAAAGTCAGCCCTATGTTGACTCCTTATAACTCTTATCTTTTGCTCTGTCTCTACTTCTATTTCTTTTCCTCCCTTCCTGCGATAATGTCCTCATCGTGCATGTTTTTCTTTTGTTTTTAATGCACCTATACTTATGGGAATTTAATTTCATTGTACAATTTATCTAGAGTGACGAAAAACCCTTATCGGCTACATTTTCCTTCACACCATCTCATAATTACTCTTATTTCTACCTGCTTTTGGCGCAATCAGATGATGAAATGAGGCAGAAATTTAGCATCCACAGGTGCGTTTTCATGTAAACTATTCACGTTGAAATAACCCTAAATTAAAGTTTGGCTTAAAAATGTACAGATGGAGTCACACATAGGCTACATATCAAACCCCTGACATGTTTTTGAAAACATTCACTAGTTTAGCATCTCTGAAATGAAAATGGATTCATCTTACCCCCTAAGAGCTAGACTCATAGCCTAATTTGGCTCCAAACTTTATTTGTAAAGCATTAGACCTTATTATTTTTTTTCATTATTATTTAAACATTCAGAGTAAAAATAAAAGACAAAACTTGCAATTTCATGTGGACTTTATAAGCAGAAATATTGTAGAATGAAATGCCAGTACAACCATCAGACGTAATGTTTGATTACAATATTGGGCTCCAATGCAGGCTGTACACGTTGCCAAAGCAGCCCTGGTGAGAATTATGGCGCTAATGATACAGGTTACAGGAATGACACATTTCTTGCTATTAAAATGATATATTATTCCCTATAGCAGCAGTTTCCCTTTCAGAATGGAAACAAAAGCCATTTTTCTCTGGAATGATAACACGATTGCAGGAGCCTAAATGAGAGGATGTATTTTCATCAGTGTAGACAGAGGGTAATAATTATGATTTTCGGACCACAGTGATTAATGTAGTGACTGGGATTGGTTCATCACTGCACAATTGCCTCACTGTTGATTAAGATCCAACTGTTGCCCAGGTCATTGAGATTTGATTTTGAGTAAATGTCTGCAGCACATTGATCTCAGAAAAAGGCAGTAAATTCTAACTTTCACAGTATTTATTTAAATAATATTTCATTAAACGCAATTGTTACAAAATGCAAATTGTTGTGTACAGCATGTGATACAAAAGTTCTCACTAAACGAGATGTCCTGAAAGTAGCTCACCTAGCTCCAACAAGCCAAATACTAATTATTAGTCTTATAAGAGGAGCTTGTTGTTTCTAGTTGTGATTAGCAAACTGTTACACAAGGGTCTGAAAGCATCCAACCAATTACAGTAATCCTGATTATGTTGCAAAAATCCCCGGTTCAGGCGAAATCACACACTAGAATGAAAGACACAAATAATGTAGAACTGTCACTGCACGCTAGCGTTAGCAGGGGCTGAAAGTGATTGCCTCAATCCAGACATGCAATTAATTTGTATTTTAAGTGCTGAAAGTAATCACTGCTCTAACAAAATCTTTTAACCTCACCAAAATGTGGATAAAGCAATTTACAAACAGTTTTGAAAGTATCCTCTATTGAACTAAGTAACCCCCAGAAAACCAAGGGAAATAAAAATTACTTTCTTCTCATCTGTCATTCTGTTTTAGTTTTTCAGGTCCTTTTTCTTTTATTCTCCTTTCTCACTTTCTAATTTACCTTCCGCCCTTTCCAGCTCTCTGACTGCCTCTCACTTTCTCATGCTAAACATCTTTAGTGTCTCTCTTCTCTTTCCTTCTTTCTCTCTAAAGGGAGCAGTCTGTCATGCATGGCTATCCCTGAGTGAGCGGTGAATCAAAAGCCCCAGCATTGACATAAACCTTAGCCAAGCAGCAGAAATCCTATTTAAAATCCTCCAGTTGGACTGACAGCTTGGTGGAAATACACTCACACAAAAATAAATAAATAATGTTATAGGCTGAAATATATTTCCAATCAAAGACATCTTTAAGTTAGGCTGGCTGAAACAAAAAACACAACAAAACCCAGAAAGAAATCAAATATTTTTGTCTCATTACAAAGGTGTAATTATATCTTTATTTCACTAACTGTGACAAGAATTACTACTATGAACTAAAAGAGAGTGTAAAAATTAACTTTATTAGATTGTTATGATTAATTTAGTTGATTACCATCCAACAAAAATACAAGTCACTTTGAATCACCCAAAAAGCATCTACCTGAGATTTTCCATCCTCAAAAGGCCATACAAGTTTTAATTTTCTTACTTTGTTCTCAGGAGCTTAGAAAGTCATTGCTTGATCAGAGAAAGAGCCAGTGGCACACGTGTGTTAAAACTTATCTTCCTCAACCTTTTCTCAATCTCATTTTAATTTTCACTTACATTTAAAATGTGTTTGATAATGTCATCTGCCAATAGTGTTAATTAACAGTCTATATCCGAATCTGAAAGAATTACTAATGCCTTCTACAGAAGATAATTTTACTTTAGCAGACTCTTTCTGACTATAAATGACTCCAGTGGGAATAAAACAGCTAACTCTCCTTCTGATGCAACACTATTTTTTCCAATTAACTGCACAGAGTTCACTATCCTCTGTTTTATAAAATCTCTGCCAATCCTGTACTTCTTCTCCTTTTCTTTTCATCTGCTATACTTTGAGGTCTCACATATATGTTCACACCTTGACAGGTGAATATGGCTGTTGTCATGGAAACCAGGTCACCCACTGCGAATGTTGCTGTATTTGTGATGCATGTTTGAATGTGCATAGGCAGAGATGGTGGGCAGTGCTGTATATCACCATGGACATGTTGGGACATCAGCAGGGAGAAATCTGCCGGGAATGGCTGTGATGGCAACGGTGTGATCAGAGCCGCAGGAGGACACTTACTGTACACGCAGTGACAAAAACAAATATGCATGTACAGTAACACAAAAAACAGGCAAAGACTGGCAATATGACACATAAAAAGGAAAACAACAAGGCTTGTTCAGCCTGTCTATGTTCAAGATCATTGATGTTTTTCTATTTTATTTTCAATGCACACTCATAGCTCACCCTGGTCTTGTCACTGCTTGTTTCAAGGTATTTTGCATGCAAATGACAGTTCCTAGAAATAATGACCTTTGCTTTCTATTCTAGAAATACTTTGACACAACTCAGTGTAATTCAATTATTGCTTTTATGTAGCATAGTCATTGGAATATTCTATTTATATTTGAGTCAGAACCACTTTCATTACAGAAGATAATAATAACCATGTGCAATTATTATTGCGGCTTATGGTTTATATTTCCAGTATTACTTTGTTCTAGGAGCTACATGCAGGATGAGCAGCTAAATCCAGCACAGTGCAGAACAAAAGAGGATTGAGTCAGACAGTTTGAAACTAGGAAAGCAGCAAAGTTAGAGACTAGAACAGGTTAAACAGAACAATCTGTGACATTTATACACTAATTTCACACAGAGGAATGGCTGTACAGTAATTAAGAAAAGTATGTGTTCATAGCATGTACTATTTTGTTGCACTGGTAATTACGTCAAACTGAATCTGATGCCATTAAATTAGAAGTATGTATTAAGTGTGTATTGAATATTCTTTAAAATGTGGTTTGGCTGTATTTTATTAGGATATGACACTTAAAAACCTACTCATGGCCTGAAATGACAGAACATCACATTTGGCCCCCTGATATTTTAAGACTTTTTTAATTTCTTTAATCTTTTTATTTTTTTACTGGACCTTGTCCAGTTAAAACTGATAATTAGGCTAAATCAGAGGCCCTTTGGAGGGAAGAAGTTGCCAAATGGCAAATTACCATATTTCTAGGTATTATGCGCCAACAAAGAGAAAGCATTACAGTGTTACAGCAGGCACCACTGTACCTGACTGCTGCTTTCTTTTGTTATAGTTTAATACATTTCCCCCCTGAAAGGCTGGGGTTACAGAAAACTGTATCGCTATGTGTGTCATCGTAAGGCCAGTTCAGGATTGTCTCTTAATATAGCCCAGAGGAAGTATCATGGTGATAGCTTTCCTGTGTTTGTGTGTGCCATGTGCCTTTTCTGCCTCTTCAACCTGGCACTTGTAGAGCCTCCTCAGCACAGGAAGCCACCTGAGCAACAAAAATAAGCAGAAACTTCTGGTTCAAAACCATTAAACCAGAAAATATGAAGGCACATCACACAAGTTTGTACGATAGAACCGGAAAGCCATTTTGTTAGGAATGCTCTCATATTTACATCCATTGCTGCCTCGTTTAGTTTTTGTTAGACTAAAAATGGTTACATTTAATGGAAGAGATGGAGAAAGAAAAAGGACTTTAGTAAGAGTGACTGACACACACAACACTAAACACTAATCCTCCACAAACTATAACCCACATACTTGATGAAAAAGATAAAAATGAGGGGAAAAGAAATTAACATACTTTTAGTTATGGGTTTATTTCATAAAGTCACATATAATGAATTTCATGAGTCACATTGATGTTTTAAAATGGAAAATAGTTCAAAGTGTTGTTTTTCTTTTATTCTACTTTAAATGCACAGATATTTAACATTTGGTAATGGGGGTTAGAAACGGAGAGAGATGCAACAATTTGAGTAAAGAAACACTTTCCTGAAGTTAGAATTCAGGGGTTGTGGAAACAAAACACATCAGGGCAAATTAAAATGCAATATACTGAAGTGTCTAAAACAATATGTCAACATCACATTCTCTGTATTTAAATTTAAATATTGCTTAAATCTCAAGTAATTGTAGATTTGACATATTGGAGATGGTATATAATTACAGAAAAAAAAAGTTTGGATTTTCCAGAGGTCTGCACCAAACTTGCAGAGTATCAGGAACTGTGATGGAAATGCACAAGTTATCATTTTAAAAAATGTAACCAAAGATCCATAAAATAAATTAATAAGTTAAAAAACAAAGAATGGTCAATGCATTTGGGAACTCAGATACAATGATGGACAAAGGAGCTTCTCTCTTTTTTCTTTTGCCTCCTTTTTGCATTCTATCGCTTCCATGGCTCTAATATTCCCCACCCTCTTCTCTTCTTATCACCCACCTCCTCCCTTAGTCCACATCTCTTATCTTCCTGGCTTCTTTCTTTGTGCTTTTCTAACTTGTCCTTTGAGGTGTGCACTAGAGTTGGTACAGAAAGGGGAGTTATCTTTTTCTCAAAAACAGTATGTTGAGGATCAGTTCTATTCTAGGGAATGGGGATAGGATGAAGAGAGATGAAGAAGAACTAGAGGGACAAGAGTTCCCTCTCCACATGCATTAACCATGAGAAGAGCGCATCGGAGGGGCTCCAGCTAGTCGACAGGAGGAGGAGGGGGAGCCCCAGGCCAGCAACACACACCTGGACCCACTCTTAGACTCACTGTACAAGTGTGCATGAAAAACCACAAAAACATGCACAGAAACATGTGTCCAGTCACATGCGAGCCATAGTCTACTCAAAACTTCATGCCATGCTCTCAAACTGACACACATACGCACATGCAAGTTTCTGTGCAGATGCTGCCTCAGGAGTTTGAAAGAATATATAATGAGTTGCTTTAAATGATTAATGCCTTTTGCTGGAGCTTCCAGATGCCAACAGACTGACAGAGAGACTGACAGAGAGACAGACAGAGAGACAGACAGAGAGACAGACAGTACCCAGTCTGTACAAACTGAAAAGAAAAGAAAAGTGTATGACGACATAAGGCTGACTAACCTAATGTGATGGCATTGTCTGATAATGTCTTTTTGCTCTCTGGAAAAATACTGTTGATGTTTCTCATTGTTACTTAATGTCCCTGATGGCAAACTGACGGCTTTTTTTTCTGTACTATGAATAGTGTACTTCTTCTATTAGCTGGCATCCCACTTCACACTGAAATTAAAACCCTAAAATTGTGTCACTGAGGAACTTTGGCTAAAAGTTTGGCTTTGGCTGTGCTAAGACTAGCATTCAGTGATAATGTCCCTGCCTAATTATTAAGGAGGGGAGCTTTTTTTTGTGCAAATGTTTGTTGCAAGTGCACTACCAGCTCAGAGGTTAATGTTTCCCACAGTTAAGGGGACTTAGAAGTGGAGGATTGGCCATTTAGTAGGCTTATTCCAGCCATCAACATGTTGTGAGTTAGATTAGTGCAAGTCGAAACCCACTTCTGAAGCAATAATCATTTGTGCTGTAAATAAATCACTTTGTTATAAAACTGAGAAGAATCTTTCAGACAGAAGAAGATCAACTGTATAACATTTTTTGTGAAATTCCCATTCGGCTTTGGTTAGATTTAGGAAAACCTTGTGGTTTGAGTTAAACTTGCAACCTGTTTAAGGTTAAGTGAATTCTATTGTCACAATTTAAATGATAACCAGTTATTAGGACAGAAAAAGGCCCAAACCATAGTTAAATAAAACTGATATAAGCTGCTATTTTATAACCAGAAACTGGTTGTTGCAGTCCTCTAAAACTCTTCTCCACTTGAATTTCTGATCTCTTATACACAGCTATGTGCCTGCACATGTTTGATCATCCTAGCTCTCAAAAACAAACTCAAACATACACACATGCTCATCACGGATGTCCACTCCTATCACTATTTCTTCACACCGGAAGGAAGGTCGTTCTGCAGATAAAAGGACAAGAGAAAGAAGGGAAGGAGAGCGGTGGTTGATGGAGAGGGAGAGACTGGCCGTAGGAGGTTTTTAAAAGGATGGCTGGGTGCTGTCACTATATGATAAGAGTGTTTGAGGTGGAGGTGATACGACTCGTTCACACTCTCATGCCACTGAAAGCTGTGCTGTCTGGCTGGCTTCCTGGGAGGAAACGTGTGTTATCGGTCTTTTTCTGTTGAAGACCACAGACACCCTTTGGTGCAATATCTCCAATATTTTTTTGTGCCCAAAGTCATCAAAGGAATGAAAGCAGATCTAATCTAATCAAAGCAGAAAATTAAAATTCTAAATCTACTAATCAAACTCTGTTAGTGCTTATCCTGTGCTAAAGCTTTGCAACTGTGTCTAATGTTCAACATTTCTTTGTATCTTTTCTTCTAACACACTGAAGCACTGTTGGGGTAATGTCCATCACCACATCGCAGCCCACATGTAAACTTAGGGATGCATCAATGTTCAGCAGCTCTTTAAACAACACATTATAGAGTAAATGCATATGACCACTATGATCAGGTGTCAATAGTTAGAACATATAAACAGGTTATTAAAACAAGTTGGTGTCAGGAGACTCTTCAGATGCAGTCCACATTCTAACTTTTTACTGCTCCCTGAGGACTTTCAGTAAATGTCAACGCTAATGTAGTTGGGCTTCAGATATCCCTCTTGTGAGACCTGAAGATCCTCTCTTACAATCTCAGCCAAAAACGTAGGAGGATGACATTCCTGCTGACTCTAATAGAAGTTTAAAAACACTTTAATTAATAATTGTCAAGTTGAGGTTTGTATTGGTCTTGCCCAGCTCATCTTGCTCTCCTCCTTCTCTGTAGCTTTACTCATTAGCATCTTATAGGAGTGAAATGGTGCAGATGCACTTCAAAAGTCTTTTTTGCAGTTTTTGTGGATTTTCAGAATAAAAGTTTGATGGTATTTTGGAAACAAGAAGCACTGTGTTGGTGTTTGTGGAAATTGTTTTGTGATTTTGCAGCAAAAAACCCCAATATTATCAGGATATACTATGATTTAAACGTTTACCTCTTATATTTTCTACCTGCTTGAAGAGTTATTGATAAAAAAAAAAGATCCAGCTGTTGTTTTAAACAGACAATATACACTGCTCAAAAAAATAAAGGGAACACTAAAATAACACATCCTAGATCTGAATGAACTATTTTTATTAAACACTTTGTTCTTTACATAGTTAAATGTGCTGAAAACAAAATCACACAAAAATTATCAATGGAAATCAAATTTGTTAACCCATGAAGGTCTGGATTTGAAGTCACACTCAAAATTAAAGTGGAAAAACACACTACAGGCTGATCCAACTTTGATGTAATTTCCTTAAAACAAGTCAAAATGAGGCTCAGTCGTGTGTGTGGCCTCCACGTGCCTGTATGACCTCCCTACAACGCCTGGGCTTGCTTCTGATGAGGTGATGGATGTTCTCCTGAAGGATCTCCTCCCAGACCTGGATGAAAGCATCCGCTAACTCCTGGACAGTCTGTGGTGCAACGTGGTGTTGGTGGACGGAGCGACACATGATGTCCCAGATTGGCTCAGTTGGATTCAGCCTGGGGAATGAAGAATGAAAAACCCCCAAAAAGTAATACTTTTTAACATTAAGAATGCATACTAATTTCCCACACACCCGAATCGACTGGGTACTCCTTTCCTAGTACCACCAATTACCTTTTGATTCCGTGGGTTTTTCTCTTCTCCTTCAGAGTGGCCAACAAACCAATAAAAACAAACATCTTCTTCTCTCTTTTAAATTGTTTATTCAGTTACATAGTATTAAAAATGTGTGTACAGAGCTCTGGGTCCGGTTAACTCTCCCTGAGTAATACAAAAAAGATGGAGTCCTGTTGCCTGTTACACCAGAACGCCCTTCTAAGTCTCACTGGACCCTTAAAATACAGAGTTTTCTGCTGAGTCATGCTTGCTGGAGTAAATTACAAGGGTCATCTGGTAACGCTCTCTGTGTCCTCACCCAGCGCTGACCTCCCATTTCTCTGCAAGGAATAGATAAGGACAACCCCTCACAAACAACCTAGGCATTTGACAGAACAATAAACAACCAAAACCCCAATCCCACAGAGTCCTACTGTGACACAAGGACTCATTACACACTATTTGTGAATATATAAGCTTATAGATAAGAAATTATTAACATGGATAATAGAGTAAGAATATAAATGAAAGTAAGTAGCACACCTGAGTAATTCTTTGATCAGTGTCCCAATAAATTTATCTACAGGAACGGGCGGGCCAGTCCATAGCATCAATGCCTTCGTCTTGCAGGAACTGCTGACACACTCTAGCTGCATGAGGTCTAGCATTTTCTTGCATTAGGGGGAACACAGGGCCAACCGCACCAGCATCTGATCTCACAAGGGGTCTGAAGATCTCATCTCGGTACCTAATGGCAGTCAGGCTACCTCTGACGAGCACATGGAGGGCTGTGCGGCCCCCCCAAAGAA
>JBAMHW010000015.1:21170271-21186407 GCA_037177495.1 Rhadinocentrus ornatus
CCTGGATGAGCTGCACTACCTGAGCCACTTGTGTGGGTTGTAGACTCCGTTTCATGCTACCACTAGAGTGAAAGCACTCCCAGCATTAAAAAGTGACCAAAACATCAGTCAGAAAGCATAAGAACTGAGAAGTGGTCTGTGGTCATCTGCAGAACCACTCCTTTATTGGGTGTTGCTAATTGCCTATTTTGTTTTATTATTTATTTAATATTGTCCTATAACTTAATTATATGTGGCTTAGTCTCTGATAAATGACATTTGAAGAACGTAGCAGTTACTGTGGTGTCACCAGAAAAGCTAATTTTTCTCCATCTACAACAACTCAAGCAATAACAATTTCATATTTTATTTTTACCTGCAGAAAATCCATGTGGGAGCACAGTCCGTGGGCAGAGCAAGACAGTGTGTGTTACCACACCGTGTTATCACTCGGTCCGTGTTATCATTTAACCTGTCTGATGCAAATTAATATGGTGCAGCAATCCACAGCATACCATTTGCTTTTACTCCTATGAATTTTTGGGTTATGAAGGTTGGGTTAATTTACGTGAACACACAGTTTAGATACTGGATACTAAGAAGTACTTCACACAACCCCATCAAAAAAAACTTTGAGTTTTTGAATTGTAGACAGTGATCAGTTGTTGATGTCCCTGTCATTAAATTCTGCATTGTAACTGAACAAAGCATCTTTTTGTGGTTCTTGATGTGTTCTGCTTGTGGTCTATTACCACTGTAAAACAAAGATGACTTTTCTGATAGGAGAGTAACACTTGCTAATGGCATCCTTCGTGTTTGCTTGACCCATGCACAACAAATATAAACACGTTTTTCATCATTTCATTAAAAATGCATAGAAATACAGTCACTTGGCCTCTGATTTATCTCGTTTCTTTGGTCTTCCCATCTTATGTTTAATCTCTTGATCTTATTTCTTTCTCAGCTTCAGTATTCCTCCTCCCTTGTGTTAACTATTTGCATTGCTATATTCCAAACACCTCTAAATGTTTTACGAGCCCATACTTTTCCTCATCCATCCATTGCATCACAGCCTTGGATCATTTTTCATTCTGACTTGAACCTGTTATTGATCTAACAGCAGAGCTTTTAATCAGAAGTTGTGCATTTACTCACACAAATTTACTATCTTTGTGAGGACAATGACAGATATAATATATTCCATAGTCCCTTTTTGTGACCTTGACAATCACAACTAAATGCCCACCCCCATCCTCACCCTCCTCAACCCTATCTATTTATGTGTAAGTGTGCATGTTTTCATACACACCTCTGCACAGGGTTCGTGTGATCATATTGGGTAAGGCTGAAAGTGCTGAGGCAGATTTTAATTAAGAAACATGCATTATAGATAGTGGTCAATAGCATCGACCAGTTGAGGTTATTCAGTGAAGAGATGCAATGGATCAATGGCACAGGAGGTATGTGTGCATTTTAATGCACGCTGCATTGTGTGGCAATGTCACATGATCACATGATAAGAACCTGAGTTATGAACTTAGAATGGTCACTTGTGAGTGTTTGTGTGTTTTAGTGCACAGTCTCAGCAGTGAGAAGTGTATGTGTTTTATGACTTTCTTCTGGGCCGAAGCTTACTGATGGTAATCATATTGAGCCTTTTACGTATGTGTGTGAATGTGTGTGTAGGTGTGTGCGGTTCATTCATCAGGACAAAGCCGAGAATGAGCTGTCAGTTGCAATGCCATTAGGTCTTGAATGAGGAGGTATTCTTATTTAAAAAATTGACCATTTTCCAGGTTTAGTAGGGAATTAAATGTTTACAGTTTTTTATATTTTTGCTTTTAGCTCAGGAGGCTTATCAACAGTAAAACTCATCTATAGTTTCATAAGTAAAATTGGGTATGCACAAAGGGATACATTTGCATATTCATTCTTTTAGAAGGAATTATAAAGTTGTATGTTTAAATGGATCTCTTTGTTAAAGCTCAGTTATCATGAAATACTGCACAACAGGTTGAACCAGACTGGAACAAGTCTAGGAAGTCTACATTAGTACTGAAGCATGACACAATCAAAATATAGATGAGGATCTTGAGCAAAGGAAACTAAGGAGTGGATATGCTAAGGGTGGTAATGACTTATTCAAGGCAGGTGTGGCAGATGGCAACCCAGCTGTGAAGCACAGACACAAAGCTAAACTAAGTGAGATGAAGAAGGGGACAGACCAGAAGGCAAAAAAGAGAAATTAAAAGTTGTAAGGCAAGAGCAATAAACCTAAAAACACTAAATCTAACAGGAAGATAATTTCTCAGTCCGGGAAATTAAAGGGACAAACAACAAAAGCCACAGATCACTACATCTTTTTGCCATTAATGAGTGGGTGTTAAATTAGAAATGCATAAAGGGCATCAGTATCTCAGGGGGAGGATGGGACCCCAGCTTTATCTGCAACTGATGAACACATAATCAGTTTGTTGGGTCATATGGCTCAGCGTGGATCTGATGATCCGGAGAGAGAGGCAGCTGAAGCACAGATGTGATTTGGGAAGACTTAATTTACTTATAGTTTTTCCCAAAGAAAAACTTTAAAAACTCCTTTATCTGCTTACGGCTCATTAGTGAGGTCTTTTAACACCCCCAGAGATCCATATGCAAGATTGTTAGATGTCTGCTGTTATTTATAGCAAATAATTATCAGAACAAAAACATTGTTTCCATACACTGATTTTATTTAAGGTGTGCACATGATCATGGTCATACTTCATAAATACTAACTGTTTATATGCAAAATTTTGGCATCTGTGATATTTAAATATCTAAACTACAGAAAACTACTTTGTGACCCAAGGTTTCACAATATAAGAACATTGTCATGTGATATCCTTCCCTTTGTTCAAGCTCAGAAAAAAGAGAACAAAGTCACAGGAGCAGGAATAAAATTTACCTAATCTTCCTCTTGACACATGTATGGCACCATCCGATGCTACCGTAGAAAAATGAAAGATTAAATTAGCTTGATTTGCTCTGCATGTCTATAGAAACAGACACATTTAACTTAAATAATCACATCTGATGGCAGCTTTAAAAATGCTATTTATCAGTTTAAGAATGTCATTAAGTACTCATTTTCATTAAAATTGGTAATCCAATATCATTAAAATTCTGAGTAGCTAATCTATCAAAGTGTTCTACTTCTGTCAGATAATGACTTGCATGACCCTTCCTTTAAATGCCTTTGTTTTTCTTGCCATCAGTTGCTTTGTTAGTGGCAAGAGGCATCATATTCACAGCATAGCCACAGAAGACAATTTTGTAGGTTTTCTGAAAGCAAATACACTTTAAAAACAACAAAAAAAGAATGCTTATCATCGGATATTAATATAATAAAAATAAATAAATAAATAAATTAGGCTGTGTGATTTATTCAGAAAGTGGTGATAAAAGCTGAGTTACACTTGGTTGTAATAAAAAAATGAAAGCATAATCACAGCTTGGAGAAAGCAAATGGAGGAAGAGAATAAATAAAAAACAAACCAAACACTCTCACTATTTCTTCATAGGTTTTGTGGATGTTCGGGCAAATATCGTAGATAGGAGATATTTTGCTATTATAATAAAAGTACATTGCTGATCTAAATTCAGAATAACTTCTCTCAGCCATGGATGAGTGCCTAAATGGATGAGTCTAGCTCAGCACAGCAGTGTATGGACTTCAGTTTGTTGTCATGTAACGCTCCACTTTGTTCCTCTGTTGTTTACAACCTGGAATTCAGCCTAATAACGGAGGTCAACACAAAACCGGATCTGTTCATGTCTATCTTTATGAAGACTAGTTATTAAACTTAAACAATAAGTGCATAAAGTATTTTAAAAATAGAATGTTTTTGCTCTATATCCACTTTCTCAGAGGACTTTTAATTAATTCTTGCATGTCCTTTATCTGCAGCTCAGCCACTAAAGGCAGGTGTCAGTCCCTTTTAGACATGATTTAGTAACGAGTCATGCGTTAAACTGAACCAGTTGTTGAAACACTGCAGCACTGACAGCAATACTGAAGTAACTATGTATCACAGCTCTCAATATTCTGATGGAGCTTTTATTGATTGATGAGAACAAAATTTCCAATATCTCACTTGCAGAAAAATAACGTGCCAACAAAAATTGTATTTTCTAGTTTGGATATAAAACGATGCTGGTAGTACTTTATTAACTATTTTCTTTTTGACAGTTAACTGCAACTGCTCCTTAAATTGTACTATTAATACTCTAAACACAACACAAGTGTGTAATGTATTGGACATTTTGTGTTGGTATTCACTTCAGACATCCATTTACATGTCTACATTTATTTTCATAGGTGTGTGTGTGTGTGTGTGTGTGTGTGTGCATGCGGTTGTCATGCTCAAGGTTAGAGGCTACAGTAAATGTTACATCAATGCATCTCCTCACAAGAAGAAATATATGTCTTTGTGTGAGTGTGTATGTGTGCTGGAGTGCTTCCATTATTAGCTGTAGAATCTCAGAGCCTCATCTTGGGAATACTTCCTGGAATGTCCTCTCTCTGTGTGGAATATTGATCAGGACATTAGTCTGCTGCCAGAGTTCTCCTGGTGGAGTCGCTCTGCATAAAAGCTTCTACTCAGTGACCAAGTCAAGATACGCATGAAACATACAGTGAGCACACATGTGCAGGCCTCAGTGATCTTACAAATCGTATATTCACCGTCACACATACTGCAGTCACAATGGTTTTCAGTCTAACATTTATATTACTATGTTATTACTGTCAGGCATCAACTAGTAATGCGTCACACTTTTTTGTCTCTCACAAGACTAATGCATCATATCAGGAAACAAATAACTTATTTTGTGCGCTGAAACAATCTGTAGCCATTAATTGGTTAAGCCAGGAGGTATAGTAGATTAAAATACAGAGGGAACCAATTAATAGTAATTAATCTTTTAAGATATAATTAGAGTAACACGTGTATTTAACACCAAATTTCAGATTCATAATTTGAAGTAACATTAGTTTTATCATCAGCCTTGCCTTGTGCCTGTACAAATGTTTCTATTCTTGTTTACTTTTTCCTCTTTCTACTCCATTTTCCCTCCTCATTTATTGCCCCAAACCTCATTCATGGACAGGTCTGTTAAAAGCTCTGTAATTGCATATGGCCACATTAACATCAAATGTGCAAATGAATCCTGTACAAGCTAGAAGTTGTGCGATGTATTGCACGTGAGTATTTCTGTGAGCATATGTGTTGAGTTTGTGTTTATGTAGTACATATTAATGTGTGAGAGCTCTAGCCCCTAGCTGAGCTCAGGCAACAACACTGAGCCACAAACAGCTTCTAATATCTGAGGTGGGCTTCATTTACTTTACATCATATGTGACATTTTCAGCCACTCTGGCATTTACAGGTCTCTGCATGTTCATTCAAGCTCTCCTTTTTTTTTCTTTTTTTTTTTTTTACTTTAAAGGCAATTTGCATGTAGTGGCTTATATAATGGACTGCACTGTTTTTATGCTGGTAAGTGAAAATGAAAAGATCAGTTACTCTGGTTCTCACAAGGAGCTAATTCTGCTCCTGCTGTGCTTTGTTTTGCTGTTTCACTATTTTCCAGACATAATACAGTTTTACTGTTACATCAGCAAAAACAACAGCTTTTCCTTAGAAGTCGTGTTTTTACTGTTAAAAGAAATTTATTTTGCCAGTGTTTCAAGTTTGTGACTGATGTTTTAGCTTTGTAGAAAAAAAAAAAGAAAAAAAAAAAAAGAACATTTAGTCATGGTGTTGGTTACTATGTGCTAACTTGCAGAACAATACAAGTGAAAATTGTCAGCCAAGGGAGGTTTCATACTAGAATTGTATTTGGAGAGCGTGTTTTCTATTGCGGCCGTTACATTTTGTGCAAATATAAGAAGAAAAATGTATTTTATTGTCATTAGCTCAAATTTCACTCAAAAATAGCAGGGTTTGAGGAGTCTAAAGAGAAAACTGGAATAAATGCATTTTTTAATGTGATGCAGGCTTAACTGAGAGCAACCTCTGTACCTTTGCATCTGTTATTAGTACCAATTCAATGCATGTTCAAATATTTAAAAATAGGTATGCAGTTACATGGTTTACAGTTGACTGTTAAGGGGGTACACCTCTTTTTGTTTTACGGGTTTTAGCCCTCCTGTCTCCCTCAAGATTTCTGCCTACAGTTATGGTTGCCAAATTTCTTTTGCCATTCAGGCAAGAAAAACTAAGAGATTTTCTTCTCATCGAGAAGGACTCAGTGAATACTGCAGATTGTGGTTATAGCAATTTAAAGCAAGTCAATGTGAGCATGAATTTCCATTTGTTCTTGGGCTTGGTTTTGACAAACACAATAGAATCTCAGATAAGAAGGTGGTACACTAAGACTCGCTTGGTGCAATAATCTTTGAAAGTGCAGCACTGAAATATAAATTTGCTGATGTAATGATGCAAGACGCGGATGTCTTTGCAGCTCCAACACTAGCAAATGAAAGAGGAGATTACAGGAGGATGTTTGCAAGGTGCTCAGGCTCCCACACATGTGAGGGTCCATTAAATCTACTGAGCCGCCCTTGAATAAGTCACTTGTCATCCAAAGACTCCAGCAGCTGCCAGCAGTGTGGAGCTGTGATAGGTTGCAGTGGACAGCATTCTGGTCATGTTTGCAGTGGGATGCTTAGGAAGCACTGCAGACATGTTCACCAATTTTTTTTTTTAAATGCAAAAGAAAGCATTATAAGGACGTTGATTGGTGCCGTTATCTTGATGAGAAATGTCAAAGTGAAATGTCTGCCAGTGTTGCTGCAGAGAAAATGAAGTTTTCCCTGTGAAATGGCTGTAACACCTGTTCTGTACTTCTAGTGTTTGGAGATCTGTGGCATGAATATTTTATACTGACAGCTGGTTGCCGGGTATGTGTACGTGAAAGGAGTGTATTGTGCATGTTTTCAGTGTGTTTGCTGCGAATGTGTCTGTATGAGATGAAGCCACCAATCAGAGTGTTAGATGATGGTATCATTCACCTGTAACATAGCAGAGAATGACTTGCAATATTTTATAAATTTATTATCTTTTATGTTTTTATTTGTTATAATTACTTAGCTTCACAATTACTATACTTCATCTGTTGTAATTCAGTTCACTGAATACAAATCCAGTTAAATGTCGAATAAAGGATAACTGCATTTCGAACCAGGTGCTGTATTCACTGAGGCAGTCAGTCTTATTAGCTGTTGGAAGATAGTTGAAGAAAAACCAAGAGATAAGGTGTGGGATAATGAGAGAGACAGAAGAAGGAAGGCCTTATAGATTTCCTTCTCTTTGCTTTTTTAGTGCTTTGATTGGATCTCAAGCCTCCCACCATCATCTCTTCTCCTCTCTTCTCAGTCTCCAGGCTTGTTAAAAGTAAATTAGAGTCACAGTGAACTCTGCTCCGTGGGGCTCCCACTTGCCTCTTGCTCTCATAAGTAGTGCTTCATGTATCATTTTCCACAACTGTGAAAGATATTGCTGATGTCATACAATAGTTTTCTATTAATCATTTCAAACTAATCTTTAAAACCATTAATATACTTTGGAGTGAATGAAGCAAATGCAGGAAATACTTTAATCTATTAAATTAGCTTTGTCTGCTTGGTTGTTTCTCTTTGACCACCTTGAAAAGTAAATTATGAAGTTTTTGCTTCAATTCTCTATATCTTGAAGACAACAAAAAGAGTCACATTTACTTTTACTTATTGACATCTGATCTCCAGAAAGTGTAGATTAGAATAAATGCAGAAATTTTTGTATTACAAGATACCAGTCAGTAGTTTTAGCTACCTGCCCTTTTGACTGTATTTCTCAGTAACGTCACTTACTACAGCATTGTAATAAAGTTTTTATTAAGAGGCAGTACGAAAAACTTTAGTTCATTTTCTATTAATTGACATTTTTTTAAAAAGCTGCACCAGCTGCCAGGTCTGCTTGAATGTTGATTGTCAGAACTTCTCCAAAACCATGTTTGAACCTAAGCTCAACTGTTTAAATGCCATAAGTCTTCTGAAATGTTGATCTGTTTAGCTTGAATTGCAAGTGATGAAAGAGTCCCGGAAGGTTTGAGGACAACTGAGCTTCTTAGAGTGAGCTGGGGATGAGCGGTTGCATTCATTGTCTGTGCATTAGTGTGAGTGTTAAATGGCAACACCCTAAACAGACATTTGCAAATAATGTTGTGCTTGTTGTTGTTAGAGATGAGAATTGTTGTTTTATAATACATTGTTTAGAAATTCATCCATTTTTGAGAGGAATCATATTTAATCTGCATCAAGATGTTTTCAGTTGATAAAGTCCCTTGCAAATCAACCATTTTGGATAAGTTTTACAGATGAAAGATACCAAAAAGTTAGTTTTATTGAGGTCTTGTAACATTTTAACATCTAATGTGATTTTTATTTGAAAAAAAGAGAGTGAGTTTTACCTAGACTTATGATTTTAGCTAGTTCAGTATAAAAATCCCTTGCTTTTTTGTGACAAGTCATGGCAAAAGCACTTTCTTTCATTTAGGCCAGTAATCATGATTCAGTGTTGGGCAGCAGAGAAGATTATGTTTCTTAAATGAAAATGACCATCCGGTTTCCTTTCCCTCACTTTGTTATTGCAGAAGTGTGCACAGTCAGCAATGTAGGAGACTGTCAAAGCAAATTATCCTCCTTTAAGGAAAGATATTTAATTTATTCCTGTAATAATTTCTACAGGCCTAAAAATTGCCTAAGCTCACCGACACACCACATGCAAACTGACTTGTAAAATGTCTAACTAGAAGTGACTCCTGTAAAGCTTCATATTACTTTCCAAAGCTTTTCCTGTGACAGCCTTATCAGTCTATGTCAGAGCTGTGACTTTCAACTAAGGGGTCAGGACTCTATGAGCCTAAAGGCTTCTCGGTATGATGGGGGCTCATAAATAAGGCTATTGTCTGTCTACAGTTTGTCTCAGGCTGCAAGTTGCTATACTATGAGGGGTTGACCATCTGTCAACAAAGTGCTTTCTCACAGTTCATTAATACATAACTTCATATTATATGTATTAATGTACCCAGTAGGTATAAGGGTTTCCATATTTGAGAGCTGTTGTAGCTATTGTTATTGTCCATATCAGCCAAGCCTTTTTATTTGCCTTTTACACTGCTCTCTTTTGACTCATTATTGCATTACCTGCAAACTGTTATATTTTCAGTATGCTGTTTGAAAAGGTATTTTTAATTTCAGTGGTCTGACAATAAAGTAAAAAGTCTTTATTTGGTCCACTTTATTGATTACATCATGTTTTAATTACAGTTGATCCTGCTGAACTCATACCTCTAAAAATTCTTACAGGATCTAAAACTTATATTGCACATGTTTTACTATATAGAACTAGTTAGTATATAGTCCCCAATGAACTGAGAAATCATGCCTTCATCCACCTGTCAGCAAATACTAACACAGCAGGCTAAACCAAAGGTCTTGAATTTTGACTCATCTGTCCACAAGATTGTTCCAGTTATCTGAGATGGTCCCTGAACCACATTAGTCATTTCGTCTCTTCTTTTGAGGGAGTGTTTTGTTTTCTAGAAACTATTCCATGTAAGCATGAGCTATCTCTGGAGAGTTGATACAGACAACGTAGTTGGATGTATATATATATTTATATATTCCTCATAAGCAGCAAATTAGCTTGATGCAAACATCAGGTGCAGAAATTGTTTGCAGCTGCCTTAGAGAGCCAGTCATAGAAAGTTGTGATTTGCATCAACTATTAGTTTCACTACATTACATTTTGAGTTTTACTGCTGCATTCCTAATCTACTAGACCTTGAACATATCATATTGTGCTTATTTATTTGGATTGAAACTTAAAAGACTGGCAACACAGTTGCTTAGAAGGAAAACAATCTGTTTTTTATATTACTTGCTAAGTCATACCTTTAACCCCTGCACAATCAGCATTATAATTCCATTTCAAACATTTGTTTAGATTTTCCATCACCCAGAGCTTCGTAATCCTTACAGCTAAAATGAAAGAAAACTGGATTATTTCTTTTAATTGATATTCTTCCCCTCTTGTCCAAGAAGCTTCTCGCCATCTGGAATGAGTTCATGACAGGTCATTGAGATCACATGTGTGTTGCTGACCCACACAACCATCGCGTGTTTCCTCACCTGTTAGCAATGGTACTCAGATGAATTCACTGGCTTTAAACACGCTGGAGCAGAAGTGGGTATTCTGCACTGCTGTGCACTTGATTAAGCTTGACGTGATGAGAGCTGAAGAGCTGCCAGGATTAAAAAACTGCTGACTCCTTTCCCTCCACTGTTTTCTCTCTCCATTGCTTTCTTGCTCTTTGCCATCCCTTCATACTTCACTGTAGCCCTCACTTCTTGAAGTGTCTCTTGTGATGAGATTTATAAAGCAGAGGGACTCATTAAAATTAGCTCCCACCCCCTTCTCTTACTCTCTGTCTACTTCTCTTCATCTCCCTCTCGTCATCTTCATCAGATGAAATTATGCAAGTACAATTCAGGAGGAGTCTGTACAGCAAAATTATACTTTCAAATCTACTTCCGCTCTAGCTAGTAAAGCATGGAGACCTAAATTCAGAGAGAAATCAAAATCAGAGAGAAAGTGGAAAAAAAAGACAAAAGCAAGAAAGAAGGGACAAATGGGGAGTAGAAAAACAAAGATGCTAGGAAAGACAGCTACAGAGAGATATGTTCAGGAGAAAAGGAGGATGTGAGGCTGTAGCAGTTGCTGTAGCTGCTGAGTTAACAGAACATGGGATCAGTGATGCTGTCAAGCCAGAAAATGCCAGACAGCAAAGCAGGCTGGGACAGGGTGGAACTGCATACTTAGAGGATGCAAGCATGTCTTTGTATCTGTTCTCTGGTTTCCACATCTTACCCTCATATTTAAACAGGCACTCCCCTCACCAAAAAGAAAAAAGGTGAGATGGTTTTTGGATAGCGGGCGGGGTAATACAGTACATTTGCGCATTGCATTGTGGGAAGGAAAGGGGATGGGAGAAAGGCATGAAACGTGCAGTGATTTACTAGCTTTGCTGTGGCTGCAGAGGAGCTAAAATAAGCACTATTCATGGCAGCTGGGTTGCAGTGGTGGATGCAAAGCCTCAGTGGGACAGACAGGACTAGAGTAGGTTGACACAGTGGAGAAAGGAGCTGTGTGTTTTTGCAGTCGGGAGAAATTAAAGAGCCAACTGAGGTTCGGACACTAGGGAGTATCAGCTCTCATCTGGTAGAGAAGACAAGGAAGGAGGAGGACAGAGGAAGAAGAGAAGGGGTGATGCTTGTTTTTTGTACTTAGATGCTGAGAGGTGTTGCCTGTTCATTTAATTTGTCTCTGTTTGTCTCCTTATGTAACTATTTCAGTCTCACTTGTGCCCACACTTGATTTCTGTTGGTGCTTATCTGTGTATCCGTGTGAATTCATGTGAATTGGTCTGTGACAGAGATAATGCTCTTGACTCAGGTTGCAGTTTCAGCTCGGCAATCACTCAGCCTTGCAGCTGATATGTGGTTGATTTACCTGTCTGTGCCTCCATTTATGGCTGATTTCCACTAATCTTTCTGCACTATGAAAGTGCGATAAAAGATTTGACGACAATCTATGTGTAGCGTCATGCAGTTTAGAAGTTAGATGAATGTTTAACAAATGCATGGCTTCGATGTTAAGATACATTCTGTCTGAGTCAGCAATGATATTTAAAGTACTGGAATCAATAGCAATCAACTTTAAAAGGGAATAATGAATGAATCATAGTAGCTCTTTCAGCACTGAGACTGCATGAATAAATTGAAATCTATTAACCTCACTGAGCCAGTCATTGCACACTTGTTGTTTTGCCAAGTATTGTACAAAGTCAGAGACTAGATAAGTAACATTGATTTTGTTTTATTGTGTAATAATTTGTATTTTTAAAGTTGTAGAAGACTTTTCGCTTATTACCATTCTGTGGACTCCAAGAAAAAATAAAGCTCCAAAGAAGAGTTTGACCAAATTTACAAGCAATATAAAGTGAAAAATGATAAATGATGCTGTTATAAAGACAGACATTTTTTCAAGGTTTAAACTGGATTTTGAAAAGCTTATTGAAGATTGTACCATTCTGTCTTGTGTCTGCAGGTCCAGGAATGGTTGTGTTTGAACTGTCAGATGCAGCGAGCTCTTGGCATTGATATGACCACGCCTCGATCAAAGAGCCAACAGCAGATTCACTCCCCATCCCACCAAGCCAAACCCATTGTCCAGCCTCAGCAGCCTGCACCACAGCCAACACAGCCGGCAGCAGCAGCACAGCCCAAACCTTTGGCACAAAGTCATACTGCCCAGAGACAGCAGCAGCCGCAGCAACAACCACCTCAGTCTCAGCCCTATGGCCAGGCTCAATCCTACTCCCAATCCCACCAGTATCCCCAGCCTCAGCCTCAGTCATATCCCTTATCACAACCAGGGACCCAGCCTCACACCTCTCCAGGCTTACAGAGACATTCAGGCCCTGGTGGCCTCCAGTCTCAGACAGGACCCTCTCAACAGGGCATGAGGTCTGACCCATACTCACAGAGAGGTCCTGCAGCTCCAGGAACTGTTGGAGGCCCCACAGGAGCCCCAAGCCAGCCGGGTGGTCCTCGAATTCCCCACCCTGGTGCTGTACCCCTTCCTGGTTTGACTAAGGCACCATCCCAGCCAGATTTGGGCCGTGGTTCTCCAATGCATCAGTCTATGGCACGACCTCATGACCAGACCAGAAGTGCTGGATCCTCCCCAGCCCACAGACCACAGAGTCAGGCCCCTCCCCCTGCCCAGGATGGCCTGACCAAGCTGTTTGGTTTTGGGGCATCGCTTCTCAATCAGGCTAGTACCCTGATCAATGTTGACCCTATACCCACCGCCTCCACACAGCCAAGCCCTGCACGAGGTAAGGTGGTGTTTAGTAATGCAACTTCTGACAACAGGCAGCAACAACCTGGGGCCACCAAACCTTTTGGTATGGGCGGACCTCATGCGCCAAGTCAAATGGGAGGTCCTCATGCCCCAGGCCAAATGGGAGGTTCTTTTCCACCGAGTCAAATGGGGGGTCCTCACCCACCTACTCAAACAGGAGGTCTTCATGCTCCAACTCAAATGGGTGGAACTATGGGTGGACCACATGTGCCAACCCAAAAGCAGCAGCAGCAGACAATGCCCCGTCAACAAGAAACCCCTCAACAGCAATCGCCCGCCCATCATCAAAAAGGGCAGCAAGGGAAACAACCACAATCGCAAGGACCACTGCATCAGCAAACACCACCTCATCAGCAGAAAGCATTGCAGAAGCAAGAGCCGGTTGCAGCTGCTCCAGAGCCAGTGAAGCCTAAGGTCAACTGTCCCCTTTGTAAAACAGAGCTGAACATCGGCAGCTCAGACCCACCAAACTACAACTCCTGTACACAGTGTCAGAATCAAGTGTGCAACCTGTGTGGCTTCAACCCCACGCCGCATCTGGTGGAGGTAAGAGAAGCAGCATGGCAGGGTTTCCTGCACAATGACTTGTGCATCAACCTATTTCATTATGCAAAAATGTTTCATGACATATTGCTGCACAAACAGCAGGATCAAATCTTTACTCTTTACACATACACACTAAGAGACATCTCTGCCCAGACAAATCAATATCATTCTCCAGAAATAGAAAATGCTCTTCGTTCCTTGAGTGGACTTCTTCCTCTTCACTGGTAAGGTGATAAGGAAGGAGACTCGTCTTCCTCTTTTCTCTGAGACATTCAATCTCTCTGCTTCATTCATCTTTTTGTGACGTTATCAGCTTTTACAGAAACATTTAGTTTAACTTTTTTTTCATATATTTATTTCTTTTGTTGTTTTACAAAGCCATTCTTGTAACTTTCTGTGTTGGCTGCAATTTGTGTATTTTTTCCTCTAACTTAACTTTATTTTGTGTCCTAATATTGTTTTATTACTAAATTTGACATTTTTGAGTTGTGACTTTGATAAATTAGCACACAAGACTGCAAATAAAATTTTGATTTCAGCCTAGCTATAGTATTTCAATAAAAAAATCTATAGCTTTCACAAGAAGGCTGGTGAAATTTAAGATGTTGCAAAGCTGATACATATCCAAAACACACAAACAAGCCTCCAGAGTTACCAGTGAAACATTTATGTAGGCTAGCATGCTACATTAATGTCTGAATATCTTATAGTCTTTTGGTGGCTGTAATAGGAAAATAAATGTTTTATACTATCTCAAGTGATGGAAGCAGCCTATATTTTGGAAGCGCTTCATGTTTTATTAAACACTTGAATGCATGCACCATTTGTACATTTTTTAATCAACATTAATGTGAAGTTACGTCACATACTGTTAAGTCAAGCTATGATTATATCTCAGATTGAGTTTCATCTTTTCAGGATCAGACTTTTACTGGTATGTTGGGGTTAAAGCAAATGAGTCATTCAACACAGTTTGTCAGACTTAGTGAAGTTCTGGATAATGTAAAAAGGCACCCAGGACTTTCTGTCCCTTTTAACTTTTTCAGTGGGGGATCACCACAGGAAAGTGTAGCTGAATGCACTGCACAGATGTTATCTTTAAGTTATTTGAATGGTGATTTTGTTAGGTGAAGCTGCAGTCACAAAATCTGGATTTTATTAAAGCAGAACTGCGGTGTGAAAATTCTTAAAGCAGCCGTGAGGTGATACAGTCTTAATGTGCTAATTTTTGAGCAAAGTTTTTAACAAAAGAAACAGAAAAAATAGAATGGGAGCAGCTTCCCTGCGACCCTGAATCCAAATGTTTGCTTAAGGTTCTGACAGAGAAAACACATTGTAAAGTAGTTGTCTCTTGGACCTTAAAGGTACAGTGTGTAGCTTTTTTTGGTTGGCAAAAATCAAGAATTGCTTTCATAAATACCTATTTTACCAAAGTCTAATCACAGCCCCACCAAATGAAAGCGTTCTCATAGCTTAAATTTAGATGTTAATAAATACATAGGTGGCGGCGCCTCCAACTGGAGGCTGCCGTGTTGCATTGCCATCTTTGAATACAATACCCAAAAGGGGGAAAACTTGTTAGCCTTGTGTGTTTTTACCTGCGGGAGGGGAAGGGCGCAAGGGTGGTGTAAACAAGCTAAGACGACCGTGGATCATTCAGCTTGCCAGCTTACATTGAAATGGAGGACCATCTATATTCTTTGCCCACGAGACGGAAAAAAAAAATAGCCAAGAAAAGAAAAAGAAATAATAACCAGGAAAAAAAAGAGTGTACATCGGTGGAACATGTACCAGATGGAGGCAGCTGATGAGGAGAGGGACTTCTGCTGGATAGGTGAGTTAATTCAATCTAACAGTGAAGTTTATTTTGTTGTTATGTTAGAAACAGGGCAGGGTGGTCCAGCAACTACTTTATCCTCTCGTTTAGGTCGGATCATTTACTGTTACTTGCTATATAAAACGGCAGAAACTGCTAATTTGTTAGTTAGCCTACAGTAGAAAAGCTACGTTGCTACAGTTTTCAGTTGTTACTCTTTACAGAAGTCATACCAGTAGGCAACCGTGTGCTTCTTTCAGACGTATTTTACGAGAGCGTTCCCTCGTGTTTCATATTTTATTTCAGCTGATTTGTCAACAGGATGGGGGTAGTTGTCCTTCTTCTAGTCAGACAAAATAAACCAAAGTAAAAACAGTTTCTCGGCGTGATTTAATCACCAGAACCGTAGCGTTCTAACGCAAAAATATCTCTCGGATAATAATTATTTTCTATCAATACGTCGCCCACCTCCCTGGATAAATCAGATGAAATACATGTTATTAAACACAGAGTAACATTACAGCACGGGATCTTCCTCTAGCAGTCCACTGGCCTGCTTTTACTCCCTCTTCCTCTCCCTTCATCAGATGAACTCTGAGTCTGCAAGTCACAAAAACCGATTTCATACGATAACATTAGATATTAGCAGTAGCTTGGTACTAAATACATGGAGGGCATGCTTGTAACTTATTGGCATTAAAAAATACTAATTATGTATCGTTCTGTTCCTCATCACCTGACGGGACACTCGATCTTCACATTTATGAATCTCCGCGGCTTCCGTA
>JBAMHW010000015.1:21186507-21209091 GCA_037177495.1 Rhadinocentrus ornatus
AGAGCACTACTCGGTTGCTTGTAATATATTAGCGCACCACTAGATGGGAGTAATTCTTACACACTGCGGCTTTAAATATTTCAATATACAAACTGTTATATGAGTGATCTTTCAAACTATTCTCTTAATGTGATTAATGAGAATTAGCAAGAAGAATAGATGATGGGTGAATTAAAAGTAAATATTCAGAAGTAGAAAAACAGTGTGCCGTAAATTGAGATAGATTAGATAGGAAGAAGGCAATCAAGATTGGAAGGTTAAAAGAGACAAAAAACAGAGGGAAGGACAGATGAATAAAGATAAATAATGTCAACATTGCAAGGACACAAGTGAAAAGAATAAGAAAGAAATAAAGTTTCAAGAAGAGCACAATCACATAACAGACATCCTTTCCAGTTACGCTTCCTTTCTTTCCTCCAAAGTGCTTCTGTTCATGGAACAATGAAGCAAGTGTAAAGGCCCACTGCTCTCTCCACTCCCCCTTATCGATCCAGATACAGGCCTAGAGCTGAAAGAAAAAGAGAAAGCAATAAAAAAAAGCCAGGAAGACAAATAAGTTGGAAAGGGAAGAAGTTGGTAATGACTCAGAAAAAAATGTAAAGGAAGAATAATGTAACGAATTCAAAGTGCGATGTAGAAACTGAGATGGGATGAAAGAAAAATGGAGTCAAAATAAGACAAAGTGGAAAAATAGGATGAAAAACAGACAATAACGAAGCATAAAAATGTGTGCAAGTTAGTTGACTGGTCAGACAGATTAAGAATGACTAGTTCTAACTTTGAAGTTCATGACTCCTTCAGGCTGCAAGAAAAGTGCAGTTGTTCATAGTTCTGTACAGTAATGTGCTGCACCCGCCTCAAGATATACCCAGAGATAATATACAGGGTTATATATAACCACTTCTATCAGTGCGTATAGGACACACATGCAAACACACAGCTAGGAGGAGGAATAAATGGGTAAAAATGTTTTTTAGACCGTGAGAAATCACTATAAAACTGTCATAGACATGCAGATCAAAAGAGGTTTAAAGAGTACATACATTTGCGTGTGTGTAGCTGGTGCCTCTGAAGTGAATAAATAAACAAGAAAGAAACAGATGCAAGATAGATTTCCAGAAAATTAAGGAAAAAACAAAACAAAACATATTTATTAACTAACACCAACTTCTGTGCTGGGAAAAAGCCAAATAAAGGGAATTGAGTTTAATTGTAAGCACTTTTAATTGCAAAATAATAATAACTTCTTTTTTGTTAACTAAAATTTGTAAAATAAAAAAATAAAAACATTTGTGATGAGGCACTAATAATAGCACTAATAAGGCACTAATTTCTGCACATAATGTGGGTTCCTTTCAATGCAGTCTGCCATCCTTGTACCATCTTGCCACGATGACTGGTCAGGTTGTATTTGATTGTCAGAGTCTGTGTTTTCATTTTTTTTTTCTTTTACTTTAATTCTGGCAAAATTTGCATAAGGATGTGGGAGTGATGGATTAAGACCCATTCATGCTCAAAGCAAAAAATGGATACACAGACTGACGGACAGTTTCGTCAGTCTTCTGCATCGGTTACGTATGCAGATGCAATTTGGTCCGTTTTCAGGGGGCTTAGCTATCTGCCACTTGATGCAGAAGATGGAGCAATACCACCGGAAATTGTGGGGGCAGTGTTGAGCTAACACGCAACCAGCGAAAGAGACAAATCAGAGAAGAAGAAGAGTAACAGAAAGATGATGCAATACTGCCAAAAAAAAAAAAAGCACCTGAAGAAGACACAGATAAAGAAGAAGAAGTTGAGAGAAAGTGCTTCTTCTTTGTGGTTTTCTTCTTATTGTTTTGGTGTTTTTGGGCGGTTGTAAACACCTAGCGGTGCAGTACCGCCACCAACTGGGGTCAAAACACAAGTAAACTCTGAACTCGGCACTGCCCACTTATGGATGAACTGACTTATTACCCATGGAAATGTAAAAGACGCATAGAAGTATGAGGGTGACGACGTATGACAAAAATGTCCGTCTTCTGCGTCGAGCATAAATGGGCCTTTAGACAGCAGAACATTTTTGAAAGTACAAGTCTGACTTTTGGGCTGCAAAATTCACTAAACAATAATTGTGGCCTGACAGATTCACAATATTATTACATTATTACAATAAAATTTGAAGGAAATGTCACAGTCAGACTTGTTTAGTTTTCTTTTAAGGTTTACTGCCTCACTTTATAACACTTGAATTCTATCTGAAATACATGGTGTAGAGATTAAATCACTATATTACCATACTGTATGTGCCAATACAGATATCTTATTTTTAATCACACTCATTGTTTGGGCACGTTTGGGTAGCAAAATTATTTGCTTGGGGTTGGAAAAACATTTATGGGCATAATTCAAGTACACCTACGAGTATCAAGTTGCAAATGTTGCTGTGTTGTCAGAGGTCCACACAAAGCAGCAGGCATGGGGTTATGACTGGAAAAGATAGACTGATGCGATGATGTAACAAATTTATCAGGAAAACATAGACAGTAAAATTAGGAACACACTTGGAGCCTGCATTGTTTACCAAGGCCAGTTTTCTAAATAGAAAAAAAACCCCATCTATACCAAAGTTTACCTGGTTCTTCTCTCTCTCATGCTTCATATTACTCGAAGTTGAAACAGAATGATTAAATACTTACGCATGTATTCCACCTTTTGGTTGAAGCAAAAGGAAGAAAAGTAAAAGACTTGAGGGGACCATTACACGATAGCCTACTATCAGATAGATGAGGACCCAGACATTTAGAGAAGCACAGGGAGGAAGAAGATGTAAACAGATGGAAAGAGAGGCTGAGAGGAAACCAGACATGTACAGCTGAATCACATGCAGCCTCCAGTCCAGAGGGAAGACAGGCACTAAAACATACAGACTCTCTCTCTCTCTCTGTTTCCTTCACACACACACCCACACACACACACACACAAACACACACACGCACACTCATACAATACACAGTAAGTAAAACAGGAGGTTAGGAAGAAGGGAAAATCATTTGAAGCAAAGAAGAAGAGAAGAAGCTGTTAAAAAAAGCTGTAATCTCACAGATGCACTGCGAATGCAGGACTTTCCTTTTCTTGACTTCATAATTCTTCAAATTATTAAAGCAGAAACTGTAAATATCAATTTATAAATTACTTCCAAATCACCTTAAAGCTTTGCCTCAGAGGTGACCAAAATGTTTACCTCACGACATCACCTTGGTTTGATGATTCATCTGTATGTAGCGATAGCACAAAGATAGCGAAAAGACAAACCAGAAAATATTATTAAAATTTAAATATAGTATAATAACAAGAGAGGTTGGAGACCAAGCATTTTTCTTTTGTTAGTACTATAATTTTCAGCGTTGAGCTATTTTTTTCTCTTTAGCTTGGTATGTGCACAGAGACAGAATACAACCTGATGTCTTTACTGAAGAATGAATTTATGACAAGATGGTGCAAATGAATTAGTTTGAGAAAACAAGAGCCCTGTGTAAAACAGAAACACACAGGTCACAGTCTTTGAGTTATCAATAATTCAGGGAGGTTTTTTTTATACTTATAAATAGGGGAGAGAAGTGAAATATTTAAGAAGAAGACAGTGTGTGCTGGAACAGGAAAGTAAGAAGGTGCTTGGTTTAGCTCGCTCCATTTCTTCTCTTCTTTTCAACTTGCATTGTTGTTTGCTTCTTTTTCCCTTTAGGTTTCTTCATTCTGCCTTTCTGTAAATTGGGTTTTCTTTTTTCCATTCTTAATTCTCCATAAAATTATACTAATGAGTATAACTTGACATCTAGCGACATAGTCTATTAATGATGGAACGCCAACACACACAGATAAACTAACGATATGCATATAAGCAGGTGCTAGTGAATGAGTGAATGAGGCCATTTCTCTGGCCAGTTTGTCATTTGGTCTTTGCAGCTGTCACCACTGCTGCCAGAACAATTATTAGGATAACTACCACAAGTCCACCTGCATATGTGTCAGACTTTGTGTGTAAGAGAGTTTGTATTTGTTTGTTGGTAACTGCAGCTGAAGAAAGGTGTTTATTGATCCCGGCATTTAATCTGCTGAGTTGTGTTAGCCCACATGAGAGAAGAAGAGGGTGTGTGGAGGATTAGGTCTAAAAATTTTTGTGTGTGAAGAATAACTTAACAGAGAATGAGGTACACTTTAATCTCATATGCTTCTGGTCAACACTCATAATAAGTCAGCCAGTGTGAAGTGATGAAGAATTTTTGTTAATTTCAGTAAATGAATGTGACTATTCTCAAGTTTTATCTAAGAAACTTTCAACTTTCATGTCTTTTTGACTTATGTTGAGTAAAGGCTCTGTATTAATGGCCATTACCTGTTCTGATGCGACATGACACAGCACTTCAGCAAAGCACACTGTATACACCTGTGTGAAGCCAACCTTAAACTTTCTGACAGTGCTAACAGTGCTTAGTATGATGTAATTACAAATGACTGTGAGAAGAACTCACATTGTTTCATTTAATTAGTGTATTAACAGATTAATCCATGCTGTTATGTAGTTTGTGCAAATACAAGTGAGATTGTTGTTACAAATAACAAACCAAATGCAGACAGGTTTGTCTAACTAAGGAAAACTTGCTCAGGATACACTATAGTAAGTACGGTTATCATCCGTCCATTATATATGCATGTGCCTAATTTAATCCAGGGCTATAGAGTGAATGGAGCCTATCCTAGCTGCTAGCAGGCAAGCTGATAGTCCATGTTGGACTGAACGGGTCACCAGTACAACACATTTGCTTAGCCAGAAAAGGACAAAAAATGAAATTAAGAATAACTCAAACTCCCTTTCTGAACAAACTATGTATTTGTAATAATGACTTTTGTTTTTCCATCAGATTGTGTCTGTTTACAGTGTGACACAAAAAAACTGATTAGTCATGTAGATCACAGTCAGTTTTACTGATTACTGCCACAATAGCTATGTTATGGTGAAATCTCAGCCATAACACGTTGCCTCATGGCAAAAGGTCAAGGTGGCTAATTTTAAGAACTCTCTGTGTGAGCATTTCCCATTAAGTTGATTGGTCATTATAACATTATAACAGTCTGTAAACCGAAAAGCAGAGAGAAGACACTTAAACTGTTTGACATTTAGTCAACAATAGATGCTACAAACTAACGTCTGCCGATGACCAAGATGAACATTGTTGGAGAACAAATGTCACACACGCACAGTTACACACAAACATACCATAATGCTCACCATCAGCTTTTGATGTCCAAGTCACAATAATCCACCTCACTGTGGCTCTCATGTCAACCTATCAGCCAACGTGTGTGTGCATGTGTGTAATTAGAGGTGACTAACATTGTAGAAAGGGTTGTAATAGGCATCTGTGAGCATAATGTATGTAATCCACTTGGCATGTGTGTGTTTGCATGAGTGGGTGTATTTGCACAAATGTATGTTTGTGTGTGTCACAAAGATTTCTGTGGTCAGTCCAACCGAATTGCTGGTCAGCGTCTGAAAATAGAACAGAAAGACAACAGCAGCTGTCACATCATGCAAGATCCTTTCTGCATTTTACACACAGGCACAGAAAAACTTTAATTTTATATTTAATTTAACTTGCATGCCATTTGTTAGCCAAGCACTAAATGCACTTGCAAAAAGGGATTTGACTTTTTAGCACATTAACTTAATTTTAATTTCCATTTAAAGAATAGATAAATAAAAAATGGCTACCGTAAACTTTTAACACCATTTTATCCCTCTTATTTGTCATCCATCAATATGTTTGTTCAGTTTAAGTAGTTTGTGCAGAATCTTTTTAAACCAAGTGTAAATTTTTGGTAGGTTTGCTGTAAATTCACAGTCAGAGAGAAAATAACCCCAAGACATTCAAAAGTCAGAAATTCAACAGAGTGAGGTTAGCTGAAAAATCCTTAAGAACATTCTGTGTTCTTAAGGACACAAAACCTCTACGGGTATAGATTTTGTATTTAAAAGTATGAAAATGAGTCATCTCTCTGACTGTGTAACTCTTTAGCCCAACAGATTTAGACTTTTTGAGCCAGCAGCTTCTTACACACCGATATCTCCTATTTTTTTCATCACAATCATTACACCAGCGTCTGTGGAAACACCTTCTGAAGTTCAAGAGTTTGTTCTTTGATAGATTCAGCCAAAACCATTTTAAATAACCATAATTCCTCCAGGAAATTACCTTGACTAGTTTGTTTGTAAAATTGTTACTGTTCAAATCAAGTAGTTGCCAATATGCACAAGGAATAAAACTACCAATCAATGAGAAATGACAGCCTGTCTTGTGAATATTCGTGAGTCTGTCAAGGAAGACTGATTATACTGCAGTTTTACCTACAGTGTGCAATTGGTACAAGGATCTGAGATTAAAAATGTCAGTGAAGGCCTTCAGGAATTTACATCATTCCAAAATATTGCCACCTGCACTAAAAAGGCCTGTGGGCAAGCCATTTAGGGCTTGACACGACCAGACAGAATTTAAAAGAAGGTAAAAAGGATGGAGTGAGTCATGTTTCCTTTTTTAGGGAGAAGTCAGAGTGAAGAGATGGGATAAGAGCAGGAGAAGAAACGATAGAGCTCCTAATGGACAGCCGGTTCGCTGTTGCACCTCATAACATCTCAAAACAATTAATAATACAACAGTTCACCATTTGCCCTCTTTCTTTCCTCTTCCTGCTCTAGCCTCTGTTCAGCCACCTCCTCTCCATCTGTTTCTTTCATCTTGTTCTGTATACACCTTCTTAATTGCCCCTCTTTCTCTCTCTTCCACCCTGGTTTTCCCAGGTGGGGTTTAAACTTTCTTTAATGTAGCCTCCCAATTTCTTCAGTGTTATTTAAATATCATTTTTCCTTCCCCTCTCTGTGTTAGACTACCTTGCAAATAAAGACCTTTTCCTATCACATCTTTGCAAAAACATTATTCACTTTTAATCCCATTTTCTATTCTATTACTGTGTTAGGACTTAACTTATTCAGAAAAATGACACTTACCTTTTTAGTCATTCAAAATGCATTTAGAAACCCACAAGTCAAGGCATTTGTTTTTGTATTAGTCATCAACTTCACAACACTTTCATGTAACATGAAGCCATCTTCCTGTCTGAGAAAAAATCTCCTCATCAAGACAAGTGTGTTGGTTTTTAAAAGGTTACAAGTGGAAATGTAATGTATTTGTACTTGCAATCACATGGGATTAATCTTTTTTTTGTCTCAAATGAGTTAATTATTCCCTTAAATGATTTCATCTCTAAATGTTCAGACAGGAAGATGGCCTTTTGTCCCAAATGTGTTATTTGAGTTGGTTTTTACAAAGAATAAAATGAATGAATAAATAAATAAACAAATAAATAAATAAATATGTCACCTATGTTGTGACATGACTATGAATCAGTGACTACAAACTTAAAAATACATCTTTATAAATTTTATTGAAGAATTTGCAATATGTTTTACAATATAAGTGAATTTTAAAAAATGTGCTCTATATAATTTTTGTAAATAAAAAAAAAACATTTAGGGAAATAATTAACTCAAAAACTTTGTACAGCAGAACTGAAACACAAGTAGAGGTAAAAACTGGCTAAAATTATTTATGATATGATGGGTAAGAAGCAGTGTTGGGGTAGTTACTCTAAAAAAGTAATTTGTTACTAGTTCCTCATTACTTATGTAAATTGTAATGAAATTACTCGTTACTGCATTTGAAAAGTAACGGCACTACTTATCACTTTACTTGACCATAATTCCCCATGTAGACATGAACAATCATCACTGCCTGTCTGCATAGTGTTTACTGTACAGTGGTCCCTCGCCATGTCACGGTTCATCTTCTGCGGTCTCGCTGTTTCCTAGATTTATTTTGTATGGATATACTACATATTAAACTATATGTAAATCTTATTTCAACCATTCTATGTCTAAATATTACAGTAGGAATCAGCCCATTGCGCTTTGTTTCTTGATTGTACGTCGTTACAAACGAGGGTGCAGACGCAGCAATATATTTTACGGGGTGAGTAATTATTAATAAATTCCCGTTGTTAAATATATGTAGGTTTTTGAGATCGTATAAAGATTGTGAGAATTTTTTTAATTATTATAGTTTGGGAAAAGGTCTATAAACACTCTGAGGAGGAATAATTAGGCCTTAACGTGCATTTGAATTGTGAAAAATTAATAAGGTCGTCATTTCACGGATTTCAGTTATCGCGGGGTGTTTTCAGAACGTAACCCCCGCAATAAACGAGGGACCACTGTATATTGTAATCAAAATTACTTTGAAACTGCAAGAACAACATGGCTGTCTGCGGGAAGAAATGGACACACTTGTCTCATAATCATTTTATCTAGTATTTTTCTAAACCTGGGCGATTCAAGCATGGACACGGGGAGCATGTCTCCTACAATAAACCCTGCAACTAGCTTGTTAATTTCTGTCTGTTACCGGCTGCTAGGCTCCTGGAAATGTTGAAAAAAGTTTAGCTTGTTTAGGAGGGTCGGCTGCTGAAGGACTCCTTCCGCTGACCAGCGAACAGGATGTTTCACCCACAATCTGGACTGAACTGAAAATAATGTGAATATTGACACTGACCAAAAGCCCGTATCTCCGACTCCAGCTGCATTTTTCTTTTTCCTTAGTTGGCGCACAATCATCTACGTCACGCTAATTGATCTCTATGGCAACGTGCCCAGGCAAGCACACACACAGGCAGCAGCATGCGCACACCACTTAAAACAGATGAGAACTTCACACATAGGCAAACACGGCTTGAGTAACGCAGAAAAACGTGTTACTGTAGACCAGTAAAGCAATTTCGTTACTAATATTTTAGGTTTAACGCACTACTTTACTTCGTTACCCAAAAAAGTAATATCGTTGCTCCTAACACTGGTAAGGAGTACAGACCACAGAAGAATTCGGTGGTTAGAGCCATTTGTTTTGGATTCTGACACTCCAGCAGACTCACATAAACTGGAGATGTTTACTGGAGGGTTTTCTTTTTTTTCATTGTGGTTTCATGAAATACCTTTGTCCATTTGGCCAAAAATGTAGTAATGTCACAATCGATAGATGTAAATTATGAGACAACGTACCTCAGGTGCGAGTAGCAGGTGAGAGGCAGGGTACACCCTGATCCAATTTTAACCCCCTTTTATGAATAAAAGACTTGTTATACACCAATTATTTTACCGGGCTACTTTTACTGGACCCTTGCTGACGTAACAGGAATGTTTTTGTTGCAGCATAATTTGCTACTGGAGGAAATATGGCTTCAAAGATAAATATTATTGGCAACTGGTAAGAAATAAGTGTTTATTGAATCTGCAGTTATAATTATAGACTGGATTGGTATACATCAGTCAAATCACAAGAATCTCAGCTTTCCAATGAAGTATAGCTGTGTAGGTACTTGTAAGATAGACTACATATTTAATACATATTTGTCACCCGCTGGTCTAGTACCAACAGGTTTTGCACAACAACAATTCTCTGGTGTACCTTACGGATGCTGTAGCCCTGCCTTTGTCATTCCTTCATCATTCTTTCAACAAAATTATTTAACATTTCCTCAACATCTTTGTTTAAAGTCCATATTTTCTAATGACTAAATTTGCAGGAATTTCAATGAATATATAGTGAAATGCATTAGCTATGACCACATATGTTGACCTAACCATGTCCATCCATCCATCCATCTAGCTCTTTAGTCCTTCCCCAAATGCTTTTTCTTTTACTGCTGTTTTCCGTGAAGACTTAAAATTTCCACAGTATGTAAAAGAGACTGACATCTGTGCCTAGCATTGTGTGCTAGTTTGACTTCTTCACAGTGGTTTCTTTAAATACCTGCAGATGACTTACACTGAAGCCAAGGACTTGGTTTGTTTTACTGGATTTAGGGAAGTGGGGGAGGCTAGTTCCATTTTCAGATCTCTCTGTTGGTGTCATGGCACTAAATATGTATCTGCTTATTTCTAACATGTCATCTTCTATTATGAAAAAAAAATCTTTCTTCCATTTTGAGTAAACATCCCTACTCTGAAATGACTTATTTGTTCCTCTCTTCTTTTGTATTTTTAGGCTACCTTCACCTCTTTCACCCCATCCTCTCAATCTCACCCATCCTGCTCTGAATCCCTCTCGGTTTATTCCTTCTCTTTGTCCAGTTCCATCTGCCACCCCTTGCTTTCTACTCTCCACCCTTTCTACTCTAATGTCTTCTTTGTTTTGTCTCTGGATTTCATTTTGATTTCTGTCTTGTCTTGTTGTGTAGATGACTCACAGTCCAGTTTATGTCACAATTCTTCTTTCTCTGTCTCTTGTCTCCCCCAGTCATCTCTTTTTGCCTCTATAATCTATTCTTTCTGTTTTGGTTTTTACTGAACTCTCCGGCCAAACAAAAAGCCTTGCTAATAAGTGCAGAAAACAGTAGATGTTAAAGTATATAGGCATTAATTCTAAGTTATTTCTCATCATAGGTGTCACACTTTTCGCTGAGACCTTTCCAGAAAGTAAAGATTATTTAATAAGATAAGCTTTAGATTCCCTTCTTTCCTTCAATTTGATTTTTCTTATTTTTTCAAATAACTTAATGAAAGTGAAAATGAGCTTAATGAAAATGCAGAACAAAAACATAACAAAATACTTAAGAAGATCAACCAAGGAAGAGTTTCTGCAATGATTTCAACAATATGAAGTTATGCAGCAAAGTCTTTACCTCTCATTTTCTCATATACAGTTGTTAATAAGTTTACATACCCTAGCACAATTTTTGATTTTTTTGGGGCTATTTTTAAGAGAATATGAATGATAACACAAAAAATTTCTTTCACTCATGGTTAGTGGTCAGGTGAAGCCATGTATCAATAAAAAACATTTTTTAAAAAAACTACCCAAATGACCCTGATCAAAAGTTTTCCCCAGTTCTTAATGCCATGTATTGCCCCCTTTGACATCAATGACAGCTTGATGTCTTTGTGGTAGTTGTGGATGAGGCTCTTTATTTTCCCAGAGGGTAAAGCTGCCCATGCTTCTTGGCAGAAAGCCTCCAGTGCTTGCATGAACTGCACATTTAAAATCTACCAAGAGTGGCTCAAAGTCAACTTTTGTGCATGTTATCAGGCAAAAATTCATCAGGGTTTGTAACTTTTGATCGGGTGGTTTGGGTAGCATCTGTTGTCATTATTATTTAAAAAGAGTAAACACAGTTGTGCTTATTCTTATAAATAAATAAATGGCTTCACCCAACCACCAACCATGAGTGGAACAAAAGTTTTTTATTAATAAAAAAAAAATTACAAATTCTGCCAGGGTATGTAAACCTATGAGCACAACTGTAGCTTAAATAAATAGTGAAGGTTGCAGTAGTGAGTCTTGCAAGACCAAAAATATAAGGAGACGATTCAGAAATAAGGAGAACAAGTTTTTTCCCCCCTCTCTTCAAAAAAGAGCATCTGGGGAGGTATGAAAGGAAATGTACTGTTGCAAAAGATGGTTTGTTGAATTTTTTAAGAGTACAGGTGAGATTGTCCTCTATAAATACTTCTGAGTTATCTGTAAAAATAAACCATGATGTGGCAGAAACTGCCTTTTTTATTTTTTTATTTATTCTGTTAGATGTGTTGAATTTCAGTTCCACATAGAGGAGGAAATCAAATGATTCTATTGTCACCATAACAAAATCTTTGCAGCAATATTAAGTAAATACATTCCATGAGAGTTTTTGTTTTTCTCTTTTCTCATATTTGTGTGTGTGTGTGTGTGTGTGTGTGTGAGAGAGAGAGAGAGAGAGAGAGAGAGAGAGAGAGAGAGAGAGAGAGAGAGACTACTTTCCTAGGTTGTTAGGTTGGTTGCTAACCCCCTGCAGTCAGTGGTAGTGGTGTTATTTTTTTAAGTAGAGGTTGAATGGCCTCCCTGGGGCCGTCAAGTGGCATCTCCCTAGACGAGCCTTGACATCACACGTATTACTACACAGTCCGTTACTACACAATGAAAACAGACACACCTTTGCACAAAAGAAATGGAAGCAGTTTATGACCTCTTGAGGCCAATAGTGCACAATGCATTGACATGAATGCTTAATGGAAAGAGTAAAGAGACAAATCGATATGTTTATCTTTGAGGATTGAAGAGACAGGTGTGTTGTCTGTGTTCACCTGCATTCAGTGCTACAAAGTTAGTTTTTTTCGTGTCCTACTTTCAAGACTTTCTCCACTATGTTGGCTTTAAATGGGTCAGTGAGGAGAGCTGTTCCCTCCCCTGGGCTACACAGCTGATTTAGAGACCCCCTCATACATACAAAAAAAAACAAAACAAACAAAAAAAACTCCCACTTAAGCATAACGTGACTCTTAAAATGGGGAAAACCCAAAGGTGTAGAGACTATACTTTAGCAGAGATAGTGGGAATTCCCTCACAGAGGCATTATGAAAGACTAAAGCTTAAATCTATTATTAAATGCTTTTAGGTGTGGAGCAGTGATGAGGAAGAAGGTTCATTTTGTCAATAGCTTTTAATCATTTAAGTTTTTTAGTTTTTTTTGTGATCAACTTTTTAATTAAATTTTTGTTTTAAATAAAGACATGCAAGAAGAAAAGACTCAAAACATTCACATTAATAACCACCACCCCACACTACCCCAGAACATCCGAAGTGTGATTGAAAGACTGTGCCAGGTTTCTGCTGCTCACTTCTTTGCTCCACGAGCTCGTGCAGTTGATAACTTCAAGTGTACAACGTCTAGATAAGTTAACACTCATGCATGAATAGTAATTGCATATAGCAGTTCCCAGTGTGTAGCTACTAGTTTCTTCGCTGCAGTAAGACGAGCTAGTAAACCACGTTTGTTTGTTTTTTGTTAATATCAAACCCAATTTGGACAAATAATTTAGAATTTGCATGATAGATGAGTATGGAAGCTTGATCTTGATTATCTTAAAAAGATTTAGTGTTACTTCTTTCAAGAATCTGGCAACTGTGGGACACTCCCAAAACGCATGAAAGAATCTGCCAATTAATTTAAGGAACAGTGCATGTAGGGTCAGTGATTGCTTTCATTTAATCGAGCTTCTAGGAGTTAAATATAGCCTATAAATGAAATTGTAATGGATTTGCTGATGATCAGGATTTTTAGATATTAAAACTAAATTCGCTCACAGTTCCAATCAAATCTGGGTTCCTAGTTTGGTATATTTCTCCTCCACAGTGTGTCTAACGCACAGTGGACTGTGTTAGACACTGTGCAATAAACAGTAGAGGCTGCAAAATAAATGCACTTGTACCTCTAGTAGAGTACAACGCTTTATGAAGTGGATGGGATTTAAGAGAGCCTGGAAGGGGACACTGCTTGCTTTTAAAGCTGATCTTAGACGTAAATAATAGAAAAAGGGAGTACATGGGATGTTATGCTTGATGCATACATCCTGAAAGTACCCCTGCCATGAGCATCACATCTCACCTCAAAGGTGTTGGATACAGTATAAGTCAGAGCTCTGATCAGGAGGGTCATGTTCTACCACACTAAACTGAGAAAGCCATTTCTTTCTTGTAATTGGAAATAGATTTGGAACTGTCTATTCACATGGAGCATTGTTCGGGCCTCTTGGTGTTAAAATCTAACATAGTGGAACTAGTGAAACCAAATGTTTGAGTATTATCCTATTCTTGGGCCTAATTACCCAAATGGGTGTAATAAAGTAAATTGAATAATTATTATTACTTTTGAGACAAAATGCAGACTAGGAATTGAATTAGAAATATCTGCAAAAGCTTAAATGATACCCTAAAAGCATGCAAGCTATGAGACATATACTTGTTATAGAATACATAAAGAGCTTTCCTCACTGCTTACAAATGAGTAGTAATGTTTTAAGCAGTGAGAGGAACACAACACCCAGGTGTACATGCTACTTTTAATAAAGACACTAAGTTGGGGCAGCAAGACTATCAATAGTTAAATTTTCTTTACAGAAACACGTTTATTTTAAGTAATGTCCGACTCTGACACTTAATGGTGAAAAGGTGGGTCTACCTTTCCACCACACAGCCGGTGTCTTATTTTCACTCCTGTTGTGTGGGGCTGATGTCTATGACTCATTCAAAAGTTATAACCTTGTCTTATTATCTAAGAAAGGCAAACTGACACTAGATGTTTCTAACTATGATTCCCATAAAGCTTTACTTTTCATGGGGCCTTGCAAATGGCCAGATCTGTATCAAATCTGTTTTTTATTACTTAAGATTACTTAAACTGATGATTCCAAAAGATTAAATAAGTATCTGCAGTGAATTTACCCAGTTGTAAGATTGAAATTTAACATCCAAAGTATTTGCAGCCTCAACTCTGGAAATGCAGAGATCCAAGACACAATTCGTTTGAAAAGTACAAATCAACATTTGTGAATACAGACTTCATTTTCTCCTGAAACATCCTTGTGTTGTTGAAAATCTGTGCACACTTAGGAGTCAACCGGTGTGTCAGTTTACACACTTACCTGGTACTTGACTGTTTTATCTTCAGTGCATATTTTTGTGGCTTCTTATTTAACACCTTCCATAGAATAAAACATGACATCTCCTCAATCTGTTGTAGGTACGGGCTTGTCCCCTGGGAGTCAGTAGTAGTTTCTGGACTGGTTCTGTATAGAATAGACCTGCCTCTACTGAGATTGGGATTGGACTCAATCAATTTGTGTAAACAGGCATAACCTTGTTTAAAAAAAAATCCATCTAAATGTTATACTTGGTGTAAAAAGATTATAAAGCAGACAGAATAAAGTCTAAATGAATCTGACATATGATTGGAGTTTATATAGAGATTTATGCCACTTGTGAGCCAGAGAAGAACAAACTGCTGAGGATTATAGAGATAACTAGAGCGATAAAATTTAAAACCGAAGTAATCACCAAATGCCAGTGATGTAAAACAACGTGGGTGCTGTTTTACCAAGACGAACCCTGAGGGCACAGATGAGATCTAGTAAAATACTATTACCGAAACTGAGTTCACTACAAAGTCCTAATGAAGGATTCTTTTTGAGTGGTATGCTGAGAAGAGCGTTCTTGAGTCATTATACCTGACTAGAGGGGAAGTGTCTTACGGAGATATGGAGATTATTCTCCCCAGAAACAGTAAAGCAAAAATATGACTCTTGAGCTTAAGAAAAATGCCTACTTGCAAATGGATCTTTAGCTGTATTTGCTCTGAAATTGGGTGCTGCAGATAGTTTTAATAAATAGCTTGCATGTGGTCTTTTCAGTCCAAATACTCTGGTGCAGAAAATTGGCTACATGAACATTTGTGAAGCTTGTGCACACAGCTGCTTTTGACAACTCATGCTGTGTAATTCATGTCTGACATGGGTCAGTTGTAGTTAGTGTGCCCTTATAGCAACAAAGTAGTGCATTTCCAAAGATATCAGTCAGAAAATTAATGGTTTAATTCATAAAACAAACATATTGATGGGAGTGTGAACAATTTAAATTATTTGGCTTTTATTATTAATACTACCAAAGAGCTGCTGCACAGAAATACTTTATATGAATCATTTAAATCTTGCCTCTTTTTAAAATGACAGCATATGTTGAAGTTATTCCTGACTTATCTTATAAGCATGGCTATGGGTCTAGCATGTATCTCTCAGTCAAAGTATACATTAAGACAAAAAGCTTGTGTCCTCATGTGCTCCACGCCAATCAGGTGTTGGCATGATTATTAAATATCCTTCAATACAAAAAGGCAGAATTTTAGCACTGATAGCAGGAACCTTTGTAATATCTGTAACTTTGTGAGGGTAAATGAACTAAAGTTAAAGGTGTTGTTTCCGTCCCTACAGCTCTTCTCTCTCTCTCTCTTTCTGTGGTTCTGATGTCTTCCTATCAAAGACAAACACATTGATCCACCTTTCTGCATGTTATCTGTCTCACACTGCATTTATCTATAAAAGGAAAATGACTCATACGCTGAATGTTCCCTGTTGCATTTTGTGTTTGAAAAAGAGGACATGATAACATGTAAGACAAAACAACAACAAAAAAGGTGCTCTTAAAAGATAAGCCAATGCATGCTACATCAGCAAACACAGTCATGACTCACATTTATTATTGAGTAAAAAGGGTGAATGACTCACACACACACATCACATCCAAGGATTTTTTCTTGTCTTTTGTAGCTTTTATTTATCTTAGGTGCAAACACTCTTGTGTTTAGTTTATGCACCTTTAACAATTGGTGTGGGTGTGACTGTGTGGCAGAGTGTGAATGGGTGGGAGGGGTGTATTCTGGGATTCATATTTTTAAAATTTTCCATCCTCTCTGTATGTCAGGGGGGGGAAAAAAGAAAAAAAAAGAAAATGATTGACACCCCTTCTTCACACCCTTCTGTTCTGCACTAGTGTTCATTCACATTTTATTTTTTTTTATATTTCACAGATTTAATTGAATCAGTAATAGAATGCAAACCAAATTATTAAAATTATGTCATTAAATAAAAATAGGAACAAGATTTTTTTTAAATGCACTTTTTGTGAGCTTTATTTGCAAACAATGTTAAGATTGGAGCGAATAGAAAAAAGCTTTAGGATGGTCTTACAACTTTTTAAGCTAATTGGCAGCAGGTTAGACTTGAAGAAGTAAAGATGGATGCAGCTTAACCATTGTGTGAATAAAAAAATTATTCAGCACCTAAAGAATTAGGTTTCTCATATAAATAAGCAAAGATTTAGGAGGATTTCACCCATGGGAGTGATATATAATTTATTTATTTTTTAAAACTGGATAAGTCTCTGGAAGGGAGAATGACTATATACACAAATACAGTTCAGTCTCCTCTGAACTCAGTCTTATTGAAAAGTCAAGCTTATTTAACTTAGTCTAAATGAAAAACTTTCCCAAGGTACAAAAACCAAATAAAAAACAAATTGAGTTGCAGTATTCAAAATCCATCTTCTTTGATAGAATGGGTGCAAGTGCACATTGCATGGGTAAATGGGTAAAAAAAAAAAAGTAAAAAAAAAAATATATTAAGCAAAGCATAGTTTATTACTGCAAGATAATGGCAAAGCATCTTCTGCATGCATTATAGCAACATGGCTGTTGGCAAGAGCCCAGGACTAATCTAAGTACACTGTAGGCCAGAATTGCTACATAAACACTATATGGATGTTTGACATTGTTCACGACAGCATTGACAAATCCAAGTATCATCTTACCCATGAACACTTTGAAGTTGACTTTGACAGCCTGTTGTGTGAAAATACAAATGATCTTTATGCTAATTTTGCTTGTTTTTGTCATCAGGTATGGACTCTTCTCTCTTAGTTTAAACAAAGCTTTCATAAATTATTGCAAGAGAAATAGTAACTATTATTGCAGAAAGATGTTTCACTTTTAGACACTACGTCAAGGAGAATGCTTAGCATCACAGGCACTGCACATCCTATGTAATCTTTTCCCTCAAAATCACAAAAGGGCAGTAATTTTTAACCACGAAACAAAAGAAACTGAACCAAAAGTGTAAAGAACCACAAATGTCATTGGTTAGATGATTCCAGCTCTAATGCTAAATGCATGAAATGGTTCCCACACCTACATCTCCAATTCAATCAAGAAGAAATATTGTGCAAATTACTTAACAATGTATAATCCTTGTGAGTCACCTGTGTAATTCTGCATGAAAAGTTGAAACCTGTTATACCATCAATATTGTTATAAACACCCTCTGACAGCTTGATGATGTCGTTTGTGGTTGCCATGACAAATGTTGGTGGTCCCTCTGCCAATCAACTGTCAAATCCTGTATGTGTAGCTGTCTGCTGCATACAATGAAAAGCGACCAAGATGTGACACACAAACACAAATATAGATGTGAGCACATGCTAATGTAATCAGTCAGGCATGCTGTCATTTGTATAAATATAGATAAAACTTTTTACGGTTGAACTTTGTAGTTACATTTCTAAGCAAAACCACACATTTACATCAGTTATACAAACGTAAGTGTTCACAGATACTTTTCACAGATTTTAGATAATACATAGAGAATAATGTGTAAATGGCCTTTATCCATGTTTGTTCTCTGTAAAGCAGTGAGCTTCTTTATTTTGTTTTAAAGACTAGATGTGACTTTGGAGTGAGAGAAATGCCAGCATGTTTCTGCTTTGAACTCATCACAATGGTATCATATTGCAAGATGCAAGGTAGTAAGACCCTCTCACAGGGTGAGGATGTTTAACACTGGACTTTCCTCAAAGGCTCATATGATATGAACACTGTTACATTTTTTAGATTTTTTTAGATGCTCTTGGGTTTAATTCAGCTTTAGGAACACATTTGAAACAAAACCTTTATCAACTTTTACCATATTAGATGGAACAGCTTTTCTTTAAGAAGCTGCTTCCCTTTTTTTTTTATTATTATTAGTTACTATGATCATAAATGCCACAGTCACTGAATAGCCTTTTGACATGTAAGCTTATTTCTGCTTTACAAAGAGGTCTCTCAAATTATATTGCAGTAAATTGTAGTTTCATAGATGCATATGTGATGACAGGGGTTCCCATGGGGAAAAGGGACTGCTAGTTTACTTCTGCAGACACACAGAGCTATAGTTAAAAAGGGACCCAATGTGTACATGCAAACATCAACATGCAACGGGTTAGAAGTGAGAACGGCTTAGAACTGAATTAAGCAAAAGAGTAAAATGAAAAAAAAATGTATCAAAAAAATATAGGGCTGTAAGAAAAGTAAGAGAGTGTCACATGGCCACCAAAGGAGATGAGAATGAAAGATTGAAAGCAGAGGATTGAGAGAAAAGAGAAATTAAGGCAATAGTTTCAATGTTGAGTCAACCATGAAACAAAGCACACATCTGACAGTGAGCTGATTTATCCTCACTGTCAGAGAGGAATCTCATAAAAGAGAGCAAACTAAACCAGAGGGAATACCCAATGACATCCATTTACTCTATCCAGACTCACCCCTCTTCTGCTTACTAAATGGATGATTCCCAGGTGGCCTGTGCCATTCCACTGGTGTGGGCAGGGACTTCTTTCTTTTCCCTTTTTCTGCCGTTGATTAAAGCTTTATGTCATGTGTTTCGGCTCTATAACCACATCCGTTTGTCCTTCTTTCTTTCCCTCTAGCTGTTCTCTTATTGCCACTTAGATCTTCTCCGCTTCTTCTTTTTCTCCCTCTGCTACTGTGCTCTGCTGTCTTTTTGACATTAGTGTTCATGGGATTATGCATGCTGATGTAGACACTTCTCGACTCAACATTTTTAGAGGCATATATATAAGTTCTTTAATTGTCAAGATGCCCAAAATGTTTTATACTCAGACAAAGCAAATAAACGCACATTTAATTTCCAAGGACTTTTGCGAGTGCTCATGGAAAATCATCCACCACCAAGATAAATTCACAGAACAAACTCAATGATTGAGTCCCTCCTGACTACATACCAAATCTTATCTAGCTCTGGGTATGTATACAACTCCCAAAATACCCTTAAAGTGGTGAGGAATTACAAAGCATGATAATGTGATATAAACTGAAACATAAAAATCCAAGGAAAAAAGACATGATTAATGAATGATACAATAAGTACATAAATAAGCCAATAATTAATTAATGACAGATAGTAAATACTAGCTGCTTGAAGTCCAGAATATATATATTTTCTTATTAAAAAAACAATAATAAATTCTCCTCTAACCCAATGGAGAATGTGCATGTGATGTTAACGCATCCGCCATTTTGGGGGCACCCGGCTACTGTTTACTTGTAAACTTTTAGGTTTCTCACTAGTAAACTGTGTTTAATCATCTTTCAAACACACTTAAAAGAAACATTCTTAGTACGGTAAACTCACAAGAGAAAATGATGAGTCGTTACGATGAAAAATCAAGTTCAGGTTAAGATGTGCTGCCATCGGTTTCAGTCTCAGACGACAGTGTTTACTTTGCATTTGGTGTCTTACAGCCGCCATAAATTTAAAAACTACCGATCATTCAATATTCATGCGGCCATTTTACAAATGGACGGATGAACACCTGCAAGTCTACAAGTCTGCTGCAACTACACCTTCATACTGAAAATGAATGTGTTAATTAATCATTTGTTGTTTTGATATTTTGATTCTAAAATCAAACATATGTTTATCTGTGTAAATACATTTCTGATAAATGAATGTGTTGTGGGTGTTGTAAAAGGAAAAGACATGTCTAAATGTAAAGGATTAATAAATTTAATGCATCTTCCTTTAACAAAAAAAAGCAGTAAAGCTATGAAAGGAATCAAAAATATGAGGAAGTATATTTATTTGTAACAAGAACAATAAAATATGTAAAAACCTTTGCTGGATCAGATTGCAGTTTTACTTTGAAACAGCTGGATATTGCAAACAGTACTGAATGTCGTGACTGAATTTCAGACAGAACAACACTGGGAATGGGAAAGTGATGTTCTCATCTGCACGTGGGATCCATATCGGGACCTCTGCATTTAAAATCATCTACTTATTGCGTCTGTAGCCAGTAATGCTCTCTACATGAATCCTCGGGTGTGCAGATAAAGCCCAAACTATCATTTATATCCAACCTATTGGTCAGCAAGACGACATCATCTGGAAATTTTTCTGCAGAAGTCTACTGTTCTCACTGTGTTTATCACTGCACAAACAGAAACAGAAGATGAAAGTCTGTAGGTTAATTTCCTTTCTGTACCCTGATCATAAAGCTGTTGCTGCAGCCAAGGACACAATTTGGTAAAAAAGTTGATAAGATGAAATACTCGTGTGGAGATTAAAAAGAGGAGAGCCACTGCTCAAGCGATGTAAACAGAAAGTGGATTCCCCTGAAATGGTGAATCAATCCCACAGTTTTATCTGTGGTGAGGTTGGTGCCCATTCTCTATATCACTCCTCGCAGATTAACATTAAAGTTCTTTTCAGCTGATGAAAGAATTTGCTCTGATCCAAATGTCAATCTGCAGTTTTTAACATAAAAGATGAAAGGTCAGAGAAAGTCCCTTAGATGTTGATAAACACCAGAAGTACTTGCAGAAATTGTTCCAGAAAAAAACTCAAAACTCTGTCCTTTACAGATAAAAGCTCATGAATTGTATTTCTGCCAAACCATGAGGGAATCTGGTGCAAACATATCCCTTAGAGCCATAACTTACACTATAACATGTTCATATGTTATGAAAGAAAATGACTGAATCCACCTCTTCTTTGTGTGTTATATACCTAAAACAAAACATTATATCACTTTCATACATTTATTATCATCCTTATACATAATTAACAGTTACAAATGTGTAAAAATTTACACTTTTATGTGTATTTTTAGGTAATAAACACCATTTATGTAAAGCATGTGTGGGTTGTCAAATTAGTCCTGCTACTAGCATGTTGTTCATCAGCTCAGCTCGGTGGGAGACAAGATGACTAATGGTGGTGTGGAACAATTGTCTGTATGTGTGTGATTACGTGTTTTATCCCAATTTATGCATGCATTGTCTTTTCATGGTTCATAACCAGCATAAAACACACACTTGCACAGCACCGCTATCTCATTGTGAGCACAATGACAAATCTCTGCAATAATGCCTGTTGTGGAAACAGAGTAAAAACGGGGACAGAAGCTAGTTAACACACATGCAAAGTACATACACACTCAAGCATGCATACGCGAACACACAGACCTACGCTGTTATTGTGTTCATTATTAATCCAAGCAATATTACACTTCAAAAACATCATGTTAGAGTGAGCTGGAAGCACATAGAGAGGAAAAGGTGAGGAAAAGTGATGGATGGATGAAGGAGAATTAGCACAAAGGTTAGGACTGGGCAGTACCATGATGAAGAGGGGGTGGGAAAAAGAGCAAAAGGGTTGAGAAAGTAATAGAGAAGGAAAGATGCTTGAAAAGGGCATAAGTGACTCAGGTTTTGTGTCATGGCATGAGTTTTGTGTGGGGAGCTAATTTGTTTGTTGTTGAAGTTCATGTTGGCAATTATTAAAATAAAGAAACCTTTACATGTTTATTTAGTCATTTTCACAGTGGCATGATTGTCTTTTCTGAATTCTATCTAAGACAGAATGAGGTTTGGGTGAGTCCCGGGGAAATTCATGCAACTCATATAATGTTTCATCATCACACACTAGGAAGAGTTAGCTTTACTCCCCCTATCAGGCACCGCAATAGATGCTCGTTTTTCCGGAACATATGTGATACAGTCTCGGCTCAGTGACGCTGATTATATTATTTCTCCTCCAGAGTGAAAACGTAAAACACGCTTGTGTCACATGAATATGCTGAAAGCTTACAAATCACGCCTGTAGTTCACAGTTTACTTCACAGTGTGAAGTTACTCTTACTTTGGTGCACTGATGACCTCACTGACGAATTTCTACGGATTCCTGTATGGTAACATCCATTTGATTGCATGAAGGTTGTATTGGGGGGGGGGGGGGGGGGGGGGGGGGGGTGCAAAAAGAACTTTTCCCCCCCTTCTTTTTTTTTTTTTTCGGGCCTT
>JBAMHW010000015.1:21213736-21224316 GCA_037177495.1 Rhadinocentrus ornatus
TATCTATCTATCTATCTATCTATCTATCTATCTATCTATCTATCTATCTATCTATCTATCTATCTATCTATCTATTACTTATTAGTGAACACTTCCTCTTCACTTCAAAGCAAAAAGAAAGAAAAGAAAACAGAAATCTCTGGAGAACAGAGGGATGTTTTTTAAGTGAAATCTTGTAGTAGGAGCTTTTACTTCTATATTTAGCTGATCCATTTATTGTCACTTTCACAGAAATTACAAAGAAAAAAAACATTCAAAACAACCGCCTCTTTTGTCTTTGTCTTGCTGCCTTTCTCCACCCTCAGTTGGCTTCACAGCAGTGAGACAACAGTTTCTAGTTAGGCCTTTCTATCCTTCTCTGTGTGAAATGAAAAATTGATGGCTGCAGAGGATTGACACTGACACCTAATCAATGCCTTTCTGAGCGGCAGCCGCAGACAGGCAGTGTGTCATCACTGCCCAGAGATGACAAATAATCACCATGTAGTGATTGTTTTGCCCCTGCAGCCACTGCAAACCCTGCACTCAAGCATTGTACACCCCCAGATATAAAAATAAATGCACTGGATAGAGGAGAATGATTATCTTTGCAAATAGTATTAAATAGAAAAGAAAGTAAGAATGCATTTAGAGTGGAGAAACACATTTTAAACATGAAATGCTGCTCACTAAAATGCTGGTAAATGAAAGAAAATTGGGTTGGATGAGACTAGATAAAAAGTTGAGGATCCATTTGGGTGACAGTGAAGATGCAGGAAAAATAAAGGAAATTTGGGGTGTATAGACAAAGAGTTGTTGCAGTGTGCTTCTGGAGCTCCTGTCTTTCATAACAGGTGGATATCTCTGCTGCTCATTGAGCATGCTCCAACAGGGAAGTCTGGAGGGTAAAGGTCTCAGCTTATGTACATTTGCTCTGTGAAACCCTGTGTGTGTGTTTACTAATGTCTGAATACACACATGTTTTTACTCACATGCAGCCTTTCATGTTAAAGCATGTGTATGTGAAGCTACAAGCTGTCATGTACACTTCTAAACACATATACAGATACACACACCAGATGCCGGCTGAGCGGCAGGGATGTCACAGGAGTCAGGCCTATAACAGGGATTTCCAGGCTTTAATACATCATGACACTCAGCTAAGGTAAGAAAACTCATGACTCAGTTACTGGAAAACATACTAATTGTTCATGCCATGCACTGTATGCAGATCAGCATTTTAGCTATGCTCCCACGTGAAGTAGTGTTGAAGTGTTTATAAGTGCCCATAATATTGAGAAACACTTTAAACATTAACATGAGAGATTAGTCTTGCATATTTAGTTAAGACAAATTGTTAATTTTGCTATATTGTAAGGTAAACATCTGTTACATGAATACATTAAGAATAATTTTAAAAACTATTAGTTTAAGATTGAGAGCATATTATACCTTACACCACTTATCTCACCTCGTACCAAACCAACAAAGGCTACAAGTACTTACCAAGAGGAAGGGCGTAGGAGCGAGTTCAACATTGGGGGGGTACGCAAATTGGGAAACTGATATTAAATTAATAAAATTACTTATACCACCACTCTTGGAAGGAGAAAGTTCTGTTTGACATAACTTGAGCGTCAATGAATTTTGGGTGTGGCTGATATGGCTCTGTCCTCTGTCCCTTGACTTCAGTGTCTTTCAGCTGTCTGTCCCTGCTCTGAACACCCTAAAAAGTAAAACAGTAACAATGTCACACAATGCTACAAGACTGCAGTTGCTACAAGCAAGTAATCCCAGTTTCCCCTTTTGGGTGAAATTTTATTAAATATCTATAAGTTGCATCTCTGTGTTCTAATGCAGGTGAGGTATCAATGAATCCATCACCATCAGCAGTAACTGTATGATGTGTTTCTGTATTTTTACATTCACTCAGTTGTGTTTATATTATTGTATATATTATATTTACTCAGTTATATTAACTAAAAGGCATATAGAATAATTTGCTTAAAAAAAAAAAGTCCACCAATGGTGAAAAGGCTGTTTTGTTTTTTTAAATATTTAGCATGATATTTTTTAAAAACAAAGAAAAGCATATATATAAAAGCATCGCAGATCTAATAATCCAATACAAGTACAGATCAATGATAAATACTAGAACAGGCGTAGGAAGTCCGGTACTAGAGTCCTGCTGGTTTTCTATGTTTTCCTGCTCTAACGCGCCTGATTCAAATGAATGAGTCACCTAGCTGAAATTCATAAGCTGGTGGATCTATTTAATTTAAATCAGCTGGACTTCATCTGATCTCTAATTTGAAAGCAATGGACATGAATAAGGTATAGAAAACCACTGATGGGAAGGTCAAGAACAAGCAAAAATAAACAGAAAAACAGCCTTCTTTCTAGCAGTGGGAGATGTTTATGACTTTTTTTTAACTCACATGGGTTAAGTTAGAAGAAAAATCATTTTGACAAACATCTTAAACACTGTATTTAGTGTCAAATCGCTTTTGTCAGTCACTGGACTAAATCCACCATATTTTCGTTGGCTGGTAACATAAATAGTGTTTTTTAGATGCTGGATTCACAACATCAGCTGAATATTAACGTTAGAAAGAATATATAATTATCCTTCTGGAAAAAAAAAACCCATTACCGCCTCACATTTACTTTCTTTTCTGTCTTCTCCATTAGAAAGAACTAATGTAAACTGTGCTGGTGTTGTTCTTTTTCTTCTCAACTCCCGCCGGTGCGGTGGCGGGGTGCCTGACAGGATGCTGCATTGCGCTTTCAAAATAAAAGCATGCGAGTTACATATTTCAAAGTTAAATATTTTTTCCTCAGTGATATAAATTTCTGGGGGTACAAATGCTCCTGTCTCCAATATTGGGGGCGACACGTCCCATCCGTCCCCCCGGTTCCTACGCCCTAGGGAGAAGGTCATGCCTTTGCAATCTAGAAGCAGATTTTACTTGCAGCTTGTACCTGTGTATTCCCTGCAACGCACTGCTAATACTATAATATGACTTAATGGAGGAATTCTTTCTAGGTAAAAAATTAACATCTTTTTATTTCAGTTTATACAAATAAGTACAGACTGGCCTGCATATTGTATCGCTGCATAGTATGCAAGAAGGAATGTGTGCAGTTTTAGGAGCTGACTCAGCACGCTGTAAGTCAAACACACACATAACAGTCAGAGGAGCTCGATAGGTGAGTCAGCAGTAAAGGACAGACGATGCTGACCTTTACATGCTCTCTGAGTGTTTGTGTGTGTATGAGTCCTTACTGTATTTGTGCTGAAAATCAGGTGGTCTTCAAAAGGGTTTCACCTTTAGTCATGTGACTGAGATATTTACTTTTATTATGTGTTTATGTTTATCATCGAATGAATAGAGGGAAATATTATTTTGTTATCTAAAAAGAAAGAAACTCAGATGTCCAAATCAGTCTTTTTTATTATAAACAACCCTTCAGCCAAACCAATTTAAAGTTTTGCATCAATGCAGATCTTAGGAGAATCAGTGTTGCTTTCTAAGTCCTGTCAATAGGTGGTTTACATGTTCTGTCTGTTGTATCGAGTTTCAGCAGTAGCTGGTGGTAGATAGACAGGGGTGCTTTACACCACTGGGATTGGATATTGTAATTTCAGTTGGCCGTCATCAGGGAACACTGATGTCACTTTTACAACGTACATTGATACTACTATCCAAATGGTGCTTTCATTTGGGTTCTGTTCTTTATTATAAATATTCTTCATTATACAACAACTTAATAATAGAAGTTTGTGTGATTGTTTTACTCTTCAGTAGGCCTTGGCGACATGGCCAAAAAATAATCTCATAATGTTTTATAATGTTTAAGCTTTTATATTGATCATGTCTCTCTTGGTGGTTAGCAACCAGCTTAGAGGTTCATTACCACCAACAAGTGGACTGGAGTATGCTAAGAGATACACAGCTGTCTCTGTAGATGGATTGAAAAAAAAAATCCCTCATGCTTATCACAGAGCTTGGCATAAATTAAGTTCCAATCTCATTTTGAGATTGTTTTATTGCCCAGCTCTACTTGTTATGAATGGACCTCACGGAGACAGATAGTCACGGTTAGACAAGGTTTATTTACACTACAGAATACTGGAATGGTCTTACGGTAACAAGACTGGCTACTGGAATTTGGTAGTCCATACAGGGAGTCAAGACCAGGAAAGGGAATCTGGGTGGTCCACATATGTCCGAACAGTAGTGACTGTGGAGCTGAGGTATTTATACAGGGACCAGTGAATGGGGAACAGGTGTGGATGATTAGACTTGAGTGCAGAGCAGGGACAGGTGCAAAGGATCAGGCGAGTGATGACGGTGGAGGAGTGACTGGATGTAACACTACTCTTTTTTTTTTCCAGCTCCACTGGCTATTAGCTCCACTTCCTCATCTCCACTCTGTGATGTGTCCAAATTAATCACCATCTCCTTTAGAGTCACGCCATCAAATTCTGCTAAAATTCCATTTCAGCCCCTACCATTTTAATTTCCACTTTCAAAAATTGGTAATATTAAGTGTCTCAGCATTGCTACTTGTCCTAATCAGCATCACAGGGTGCAATCTGTCCACTTCAACTGTTTAAAGAACAACATTACAGTTTAAAGTTCCAGTGGGCAACATTTAAGGCAGTCTGTAGACAAAAAACATTTTATACCCAAAGATGCCCAAGCTTCTCTTTTTCATCACTATGTAAAGTTGCACTGACATTTTATAGTATCCCAAAAGGAAAAAACAAACAAACACTAGTTTAGATGCTGAACTTTTGGGAATTTGCAGCTATATTAGTTTGGTGGATCACAAGTGGTTTTCAGTTGGATGCTGCTCGCAATTTACCACTAAAAATATGCATTGGTATATTCTTTATAGTGTGCAAAGAGCTTCATTATTGTCTAGAAGCTATTTTTTTTATGTGCAAATACTTCCATTAATCTAAAAAGTATGTTCCCTTCGTCTCATCGTGATATACCATGTATGGCAGGGACGCCCAACTCCAGTCCTCAAGGCTCGCTGTCCTGCAGACTTTAGATCTTCCCCTGCTTCAACACACCTGACTCAAATTAATGGCTCAGTAGCAGACTTGTGCAGAGCTTTTCAGAGATCCATTTAAATTGAATCAGGTGTTGCCACACTGAAACATCTACTACCTGCAGGATAATGGGCCTTGAGAACCAGGGTTGGGGATCATTGTTTCAAATGGAGCAAAGAACCAGTCCCGGGTGTCCAGTAGTGTGCTAACATGGCTGATCTGTGGGCTGCCATGTTCATTAAGTTTTTAATTAATGTTCTTAATGGGGTTACTGTGTTTAGTGCTCTTCAGTCTGTTTTTGTACCTCTAGTAGTCAAGATAGAGAAACACATTTATTTTCATAGCTGTTAGTCTTGACTCTGAATTTCTGGTGTCTCAAGTCAACACTTGAAGTTAAACTCCAAAATCACTCTCTGAAATCATGCCAGTAAAAGGCTTCTGCTCATCCCCTGGAAATTGGAGGCTGAGTTTCTTTTTGTAGGTTGGTTGAAGATGAAATGAGGTGTACCAACGTGACAAGTACAGTTTCTGTTTTTTGTTTTTTTTTTACTTTCTGTTTTGTACTCGGCAGGAGGAACAATCATGTCTGACCCTGTCAGCTCTCTGCAAGCTTCGCTCTCAGAGATGCTCTTTTAAAAGATAGAGCTTATGTTTTGTCTAAATGTCAACATCACATCAGTTCTGTTCTGGAGAGGCACTGATGCTCTTTACACACAAACATGCAAAGGCAGAAAAGATTGTGAGAAGACATCCATATATCCAGAAACCTACAAACACACACGTATAGAAACATGGAAGTGTACACATATTTTTCAAAGACAAAAACATGAATGTGCACACGCATAGATGCAAAACTACAGTCACACACTGAAATCTGTCCCCGAAGCGTTTTTTCAGCCAGAAATGCTTCACGAGGCAAAACAAATTCACTGTACATTTGTGGAATATGCTCTTCTCTTTCCTCCTCTCCACTGTGTTCTTCTCACCCCTCATCCTTCTCTCATCTCTCTTTCTAATTCACTAATATCTTTATCCGCTCCCACTGCTTCAGCCTGCTTCCCTGCTCATTTTGATTTCTTCTTTCTTTTCCTCCTCTCCCTCCTCTCTCTTCCTGATCTTTTCTCCTCAGTTTTACCCACGCTCTCATACCATTTCATCTTCATTCTCTCTTCACTTTTCTCTGACTCTTTCAGTACAGTTTTGCATATTACTCCACCTGCCCTCCCTGTCCAGCTCCTATATCTTCTTTTCCTTCCTGTAAGCAGTCGGTGTGTAGGGATGTGTTTGAAGGGGTTTTCTTTGGAAATTTGGGGAAGCTGTATAAAGAGGCATGGGTTTGTTTTTTTTGTTTTCATGGATAAGCACTGCATTCATTCAGTAGCAAAGTCATAATTTTGTCTAAAATAGTTTGTTGAGTGAAATCTGAAGATGAATTAATAAGAACTTGTGTAACACTGTTTTGTGAGGTGAGGGGCATGGAAATAAAATTAATCACAGAATTAAAAACAATTACTAAATTGTAAAGATACTTCAAATTGTCACTTTCCATTAAGAATTATGTTCAAACAATGAAATCAAGGTACTCTGCGCTTCTCCCAAAAAGAGCAGTGGCTGTTTCAGGCGCTTCACAGCTACAGGACATCAAACTTGCAAAAGAAGGAGAAAGAGCTGGAGCTTACTGATGCATTTACAGCTTTATTGTCCAAACTTAGGGAACTAACGTTTCGACCACTGCCTTATGTTTGATCCATATTGGCAGATCAGTGCAACTTGTGCACAGAACAAAAACAAATACAACACCTGTGTCTTCCCGCTTGTGTTGCTTTGTTTTTGTTTTGTGTGAGTTGGAGAAGAGGTGGCAGAAGGAGTCATTCCCTCCAAACATATGGATTAAGTCACATATGTCACTTTTTTTTTCTTTGCTTGTAGAAAAAATAATTACCAATGTGTCATTTTTGAGAATGGTTTACCAGCCTGTAAAGCAGCCAAAGAGTAAAGTTTCCTCACATGCAGGAAAACCACTGACTTTATTTGACAAAGTAAAGGTAATTTTTGGGGTTAACTGGCATTAAAATTTGCCTAATGTAACATTGAAATTAAATCTAAGTGTGCATTTGAAATGTTGCAATTGTGTACGTCTCGGGTTGAGCTCACAATGCGATGTGATGGTTTAAGTGGCATTCACTGAATGTAACATTACGTAGATGTAAAACAACAAAACAAACAAAAAAATAAATCTAAACTTTTGATGCCTTTTTTGTCATGCTATAGCCTGTAGAAAATTTTTTATTTATTTTCACTGTTCCACTATTATTTATTTCAGTTGTTATGCTGGTAAAGACCAAGTCAGAAGCTAGCTAGATGTTTAATTCTTTTTTTCCTGTTTCAAAACTCAGGTTCAAAAGAAATCTTCATAAACATTTTAAAATGTAGTTTACAGAAAGAAGCCTCCAAAGTCCAGGTAGAGGTCCTGTAGCTTTTTATGCCTGCTTTCTCTGAGAGAAATACAAAATTAATAAGTAGTATTTGTTCACTGTTTACAGAGCAGAGGTGGATAATTTTGTTGGAATGGAACTTTTTCTTTACTTTGTTGCTTAAATTATTATGTTGGCAGAAATAAATAAAACCTAAATGCCTATAATGAGTGGTCATGTGTTTTTATACACATAAAATAGAAATAATGATAAGTGAAAACAATATGTTTTATATATATATATATAAATATTTATATTGGGATGGACAATATATTGGCATTAATATCGGCCGATATTAACAGCTGATATTTACTTTCATCCAATTGCTGATTGTGTACTTGTGTCAGGAAGAGGAGGGGGGTTTGGCCATGCGGCCATGTTTGGACATGTGACAGCGATGCAGCACTACATTGTGGGATGTAACTGAAGCTAGAAGCAATGTCAGCTGTGTGGTAATTTTTCACGGTGTCAAAAGAAGCAGTATGCAATATTTACAAAGCCGAAGTGATGCAAGGAGGATGCAGTGTCAATTCATTCAACACCACAAGTTTTATATGTCATTTGAAAAACTACCATCCAAAAGCTCACAAACAATGGCAGGAAACTAACGAATCAAAATATATGTATCGACATCAGCAATATCGGTATATTGTTTTTAATATGCATAATTTAATTTTATTATGTCCAGCATTTTTTTTACTTTGTATATGAAAAGTGCTGTATAAATAAAATTTGATTTGATTTTGAAGTGCTATTCTTTCTGTGAAGTAATTCTGTGATTGACGAATGGATCACTTCTTGTTTTTCATGTTTTTCTCCCCTACAACACTCCATCTTCTCTCAATTCTACCCCCACATCTACTTACTTTCCCTCTTTGAGCCTTTCCACTGAGCCCTCAGCTAAGTTTCCTCAAGTTTTTTTTCCTCCACCTCCCTTTATAGCATCTCTCTCTCTGTCTCTCTCTCTCTCTTTTTTTTTTTTAACCCTGCGGGATGAACCAGCAATCTCCCCTACCCATAATACTTCTGTCCAAGTGAGGATTGCCTCCTGCACTTCAAAGTACACACTTCACTACTTCAAAGTCGGCAGTCTTTCTCACACTAAAACCAGGGCCAGATCAATTAAATCCTAACAATACCCAACGCACCCGACTACTGACAATGAGGTTCAAATCTGGGTAAGCACAGCAAGGCAAAGCACTTCAACTTTGTAGACTTATGTGTCCCCAAACATGTAAATTTGGTCTTAGCTTTCAGGATACATTACATGACTGAATCGTGATTATGTAAATGTGTCATCAATTTTTTTGGATGTTATCTGAAAAGACACTGGCGATTCTAAATCACCTATATGGGTATAATTTGTAGATAAAGATTTGAAGATGAGAAAAAGTGTTTGTTTTAACACTGGAAATACTGGTACTTATTTAAAGAAAGGCTAAAAAATAAAGCAAGACAGTATTTGTCTGCAGGTAGAAAGAAATGGAGAACACAGATGTGGAAAAAGTTATCTACAGTAACTGTTATGATCCAAACTAAATGAGAGATTATTTTCTGGCTGTTTCTCATTGCTCATGTTCAAATACATGATGTAATATCTGTTTAACACCAAAGGAAGGTGCCTTCTGAGGTTTGTCCTCATCATGGCTCCATGACTTTATTCTAAAGTCATTCCGACATCAGTTTCTGAGAAAAAGATCTCCCTCTATACCTGCAAAATTATTCTTATTTATTTATTTTTTTCCCCTTTTGCTGGACAGCCACTGTGAACTGGATTTGAAACTGGTTGCTTACTTTGTCTAAAAAACTTGAGAGAGCCAAGGAGATATAATATAATACATTTCCATTAAAACCTAAATAATGTACTAAAAGAGGCTGAACATGCTCTGTATTTTGAATGGCTTGTTGCACAGTTGGTGAAAATTCTCAGCCAACCCTTTCAAATGTAAATATTTTGGTTTATTGCTAATTCAGAGTGCTCTATTGGGTTTGTATTCCAAAGACAGTTGTTGAAGTTAGTTGACTTGTCTGTCTTCATATTCCCTGTTGAGCCAACAGAGATAGTCAGGCCCTCGGCAGCTCTGCTCTGTTTGGCTGCTGGCTAGCTGCCATCCTATTACTGCAGGAGTCAAAATCCTCTGATCCCTGCAGCCTGTACAAGCACACGCACACATGCACATAGTCCTGCAGGGAAACACAATCTTACACAGAACAGTTTGCCCGTGTGCTTCATTGGTGCTTATTTGTGTGTGCGCTATATTTTTGCAAGTGTCAATTAGACACAATGAGACAATGAGCCTGTTAAGAATAACTCTCATGACAGACTTCCAGGTTAAGCTTCAAACAAACTCTAGCATGCCTTTGGTATGAGTCGGGCTACCACAGAGTATCTGTCTTAAAGCTTTCTTGTCATGGTAAGGTCACTGGTTCAAGTCTCTGGTGAGTCTGGGTAAATTCAAAAGAAAACTTTATAAGCACATAGTCTAAATAGTCTTTAGGATGGCACTTGACCTCTATCCACTACACTGGAGCTGTTCAGAGGAAAAATAGACTGGGGTTGTGGGACCCAGTTGGTTACTGTGTTTGTGGCTCTACACAAAGCTTAATTTCTTGTTGGAAAGTCACAGAGTTCAGTTAAATAATACAAAAATAAAACTCCAAAGGCAAGCAAACGTTTCACTCGCACAGCTGCCAGAATGACGCAGGATGACCAGAAGAGACATTCAAACTGTACATTTTTAGGTAAAACCATGTTTCTATGCAAAACACAGTTATAACTTTAAACATTTAACATTTCTTTTATGTAAAATACATTATCGTTATCAATAACTATTAACTCTGGATCTATGCCAAATGTGTTCTTGTAAGACATAAAATTTTATATTAATTTTATTAATGCTTGTGCATTTTCCAGTTACATGATCAACATATTTAAAGGCTCTTTTAACTGTTCAATTAAATCCAGTTCCAATTTTACTTTTATATGTATTCAATTTGTAATTATTTTATTTATTCATTAGGTTACCGTTTTTACAGTCACAGTTGTAGCCAGTGTCAACAAA
>JBAMHW010000015.1:21232211-21244256 GCA_037177495.1 Rhadinocentrus ornatus
TCTGTAAAGTCCTCTGAGACAACTTTGTTGTGATATAGGGCTATACAAATAAACTTGATTTGAAACTTGATTTGATCTGTGTTTGGGCAGTTGCTGCTCCAGATTGTTATTCAAGTGCAATTGACATATTTAATGTTAGGAATATTAATCAGAGTGTTAAGTTGTCAGTCTTATTTAACCCAATGAGCTAAATGGCAGTACATCATTTTAATGTGATCCCTGGACAAGTAGTTCATTCATGTTTTTATTTCTTATTTTTTCTCTGCTTTAGAAAAAAGAGTGGTTATGTCTCAACTGCCAGACCCAGAGGCTAATGTCTGGAGGTGGTCTCGATGATCCCCCACTTCCTGTTCCTCATCCATCACCTAAGCACCAACCAATGGGCTCACCTCGTCACCAGACGCCAACCAGTCAGCAAAACCCCCTCCATAGAACCACCACTCAACAGGGGCCCAAGCCAGCCCAGTCCCAGACACAAAAAACACAGCCAGGCATTGGTGTTAGTGGACCCTCTGTACCCACAGCTACTAAGCAACCAACTGACATCAAGACCACAAAACCAGCTACAGCACCAGGACCAACCACTGAAACCCAGAAACAGCCAAAACCAACAGAAGAGAAGCCCAGGACTGAGCCTGAGATCCACACCACCAAAGAGACCAAACCCTCCCTGAAGAAAGGAGAGCTGATCACACCAATCAAGGAAATAAAGAAGTCGAGACAATATGATGTAAGTCTATTTACCTTTTGTTTGTTTTTTTATTGTCTTTTAATAATGGTTACCAAAGTTTGTGTTCAATTCTGTATGTTAAGCTATAGAAAATACCAAGAGTAAAATGCTTGTACAACTTAAGAGTTAAATGATGATAGTGCCATGAAAAGAAAAAACATTAAGCGGACATTCAGTGAATATTACATATTAACTATAGTCTAACATAGAAGCGTGTGTACTTCAAATACTAAATATGTTTCATTGTGTCCCTGTTTCATGTTCATGCTGGTTTTTCATCAAGGCTAATGAGCTTTATGGAAATTTCTGTTTGTGTTGCACATGGTGTACCTAATAAGATGGCCAGTTTCACTTCATTCATTCAGACTGACCCCATGTCAACTTCACCATATACTTGTTCAGAGACAAACAAAGCTAAACACTAGTGGGCATTTTGAATGAGGCAACATATTGATGCCATTTGAAGTTGGCATAGAAGCTGTAGTAACGGTTGTTTGGAGTTAATTCAATGTTTGATAAGTTAAGAGTTAAATCAGCTTGTACAGTTGTATCGCTCACATCTATGTCCAAATGATTGTTGCCATATTTCTGTTCCTCTGTCATGTTTCAGATAAAAAGAAAGCAATTCTATTGCAGGATGGTGTCCCTGCATTTAATGCACATAATTTGATTACTTAAAAAATCAGTTAAAGGTAAAATTATTCAAAGATTTGGAACCAAGCCAAAGGGAGAGGATAGTTAAAAACTGCATAGATGCAAATAACCTACAAAAAAAGATCAAAGGCACTCTCCAGAAGGATTTTAAAACCTATATAAAACATTTATTTTTACACGGCAAATTTTTTTTTAAAGGTACGTACAGTGTGTAGCTTTTTTGTTTTTCTAGGGGGGCGGGGGGGGGGGGGGTTGTAAACAAGCTAAGACGACCCTGGATGTAAGCTTGCCAGCTTATATTGCAATGGAGGGCCATCTATACTCTTTGAGGAAAATAAATAGCCAAGAAAATAAAAAGAAATAATAACCATGAAAAATAAGAGTGTACATCGGTGGAGCTTTTATCAGATGGAGGCAGCTGATGAGGAGAGGGACTTCAAAGCTAACGCAGAGTTTGCGGGCTTTCTGCTGGATAGGTGAGTTATTGCAATCTAACAAGTTTATTTTGGTGTTATGTTAGAAACAGGGGCAGAGTGGTCCAGCAACTACTTTATTCTCCCGTTTAAGTCGGATCATTAACTGTTACTTGCTATATAAAATGGCAGAAACGGCTAATTTGTTGGTTAGCCTACAGTAGAAAAGCTACGTTGCAACAGTTTTCAGTTGTTACTCTTCACAGAAGTCAAACCAGTAGGCGACCGTGCTCTTCTTTAAGATGTATTTTCTGAGAGCTTTCCTTCGTGTTTCATGTTTTATTTCAGCTGATTTGTCAGCGGGATGGGGGTAGTTGTCCTCCTTCTAGTCAGACAAAATAGACCTAAGTAAAACCAGTTTTTCGGCGTGATTTATTCACCAGAACCGCAGCATTGTAACGCAAAAATATCTCTCAGATAATAAATATTTTCTATCAATATGCCACCCACCTCCCTGGATAAATCAGCTGAAATACATGTTATAAAACACAGAGTAATGTTACAGCAGCGTCGACAGTCCACTGCCCTGCTTTTACTCCCTCTTCCTCTCCCTTCATCAGATGATCTCTGAGTCTGCAAGTCACAATAACCGATTTCATACGATAACATTAGCTATTAGCAGTAGCTTGGTACTAAATACATGGAGGGCCCGCTTGTAACTTATTGGCATAAAAAAATAACAATTATGTTTTGTTCTGTTTCTCATAACCTGACGGGACACTCGAACTTCACATTTATGGATCTCCGCGGCTTCCGTAGTCGTAATAACGCTCTTAAACGGTGAGGCTGTGGTAGAGCACTACTTGGTTGCTTGTAATATATTAGCGCACCACTAGATGGGAGTAATTCTTACACACTGCGGCTTTAAAAAGACCAACGCGTTACAACAAACCAGGTCTTCATTAGGGGTTAGTGCCTGCTGTGACTGACACACCTGTGATAAATTTCACAAATAAGCTAACTTACATGCATGTGTATGCTTAGGAAGTGACATCAGAGGTTGGAGGTTAAATTTTTTTGTAATATTGCTGCATTTAATATTGAAAATTTTATTACGTTTACATATGTGGTCTATTTAAAATTGAGTATTGTCAAAGCTTTGGATATGTGTATCTGAAAGTTTTATGTATCTGAATACAAGCATTTTTTTGTAATGAACATGAAAGTCCATATATATTTAGTCACTGATCAATTTTTAAAATCTTTTCAAAGTTGTTGTCTTCTTCAGTTTAAATGAAAGAAAAGTAAAGTCACATTAGAGTAAGCTCCTGTCTAAGATCACTAATGCCTTTTTGTTTTACTGGTAAATGTGTTTATCTTTTGTTCCCAATCACAAAGGTCATGATTACAGTGGCAAGTAAGATGCCACAACATTTACAGTATCCTTCTCTTATTTATGATTAACTGTGAAGATTAAGATTGTTCACACATACATATCAGAAATAATTTTGGGATGTTATATATTGGCACATTTTTTTAAATTAATAACCTATGCAAGAGCTTTTTTCTGTGACATTTACCATCACATAAGTAAAAGCGTGTTGATGATTCCCTCCTTATAACATTCTCAAGCAGCAGATCATTCATGCATCATCTTGATGAGAGTGAATAAGAAAGACAGAGAAGAAAACAAGTGAAATACTGTAATTTTTTATTCCTATGATATGTGTCTGAGTTTGGCATGCCGTGAATACCCTCACATTTCTTTAGCTCAAGAAAGTTAGTGCGGAGTTTGATCTGTTTAGGAAGCTGTTCAAAAATAAAAGTTAAGAGAGGTCAAAGTGCATTTCTGAAGTTTTGCAATCATCAAGAGATGATTGACCAGGTTAGTCCCTTTGATATTAAAATTTGGCATGTTATTACCGAACATCTAAAAAAAGAGCCATTGGTGAATGAGTGTTCAGTAGATTGTATGTTCCAGTCATGTTAACTTCAGTCTTTTTTGAGTTCATAATTAAAAACTAACTACAAACTTCATAACTACAAATACACAGCTTGATTAATCTCTTTCCATCAATGGCTTAAACATGAAACGTGAAAAAGCTAAGAACTCTAAGTCTTAATATGAATACTATATGAATCAATTTTTGTATTGATTCTGTACAGTATTTTTTTTTTTTTTTTGCTAACAAAGCTCAAGCCGTATACTTGCATTATCTTTTAATTTTAATTGCTTATTGTACATTCTATAATTGTAGCTACAATTAAATATATTCAAGATTTTGTTATAAAGACAGGCATACTTAAATTTCTTCAAGTTCCTGAGGTGCAGTTACTGTATTGGCATAGTAGTATCCATAAGAATCAAATCAAATGTTAATTCTTCAAACGATTTGTTTCCTCTTCGACATGTTCAAGTTTTGAATTTGCCATTTTGTAAATTGTTTGATAATTAATCGTTGCAGAGTTATTTTAGACTGACAGTTTTTCTACAGCTCCAATCTTTCAGCCCTAATGAGAAGAGCTCTGATGTGGTCAGTCCTTGTTAAAAAATATGCACCTATAAATAGCATCAAATACTTTCATAGTTAATGTTCTAGAAATAATGGATAATTTATAAATTTATAAATGCAATTAAAAACCTATTAAATCAGCATATAAATGTCCCAAATGATATTTGAAAGCACTTGGACAGAATTCTCTGAAGTTATTTTTAAGAATAGAGTTTCAGAGAGCGTTCCATGTCGTTGCTTCCTCTCTTCTTAAAGTTCTGAGTTTAGAATGCTATTCTATTATATTTATATGGAAATGTTTAGAAATATTTTATTGGATTTAAAATGCATCTTGATAGGACTGTAAATAAATCTAGAAACTGTATTTTGTACAAGGGAATTTTTTTATGCTCAACAGTTTTTACATATTTACTTTTAAATATTTTTTTTATTTATTTTATGTCTAAATTCAGAATCTGAATTTATGCAAGCTAAAATTGTGATCTCATGCAAAACCATTATCTGTACATTCTCAAACGTTGCAGTAATTGTATCTTACATTAAAAACCCTAACTCCCTAAATCTAATACCAATTTCTTTCTTTCTTTCGTTAGGATACAAAAAACAACAGCACCCATGACTTGTCACGCAGCCCCCAGAGCCTCAGTGACACCGGCTACTCCTCTGATGGCATCTCCAGTTCCCACAGTGAAATTACAGGTCTAATCCAAGAGGAGGAAATGAAGCTGAGTGAGAGGGGAATCAGCGCACGGGGCTCCCCACCCAGCCCCTCTGAAATCACCAAGCTAGAGAGCTCAATGAGGCCACTGCTGGAGAAGAGCCTCTCTGAAGAGAAGGCAGACAGAAGGGGGAGGAAGCACAGAGACAGAGACTTGGACGACAGAGGGAAGCAGCGTCCACGTTCCCTTTCAATTCCACCAGATGCATACGACTCTGATGAGGAACTGGAGGATATACTGGAGGAAGAAGAAGATGGCGGAGACTGGGAGGGTAAAAGGAAAGATGGGAAGGAAGAGAAGAAAGAGAAGAAAAAGAAGGACAAGGAGGCTGAGCCCTCAGAGATGACTGATGAGGAATTCATGAGGCGACAGATAATGGAGATGAGTGCTGATGAAGACAATGAAGAGGAGGAGGAAGAGATGGAGGAGGATGAAGATGAAGAAGATGAAGGGTATGGCTACCAGAAACCCAAGAAAAGTCACCACAAGCACATCATCTCTGACTCAGGAAAAGAGAAAAGGCGACTTCAACACCACTCTAGTAGTTTTGAGGAGGAAACAAAGAGCTCTACTGATGTTTACAAAGGCTCAGTGGAAGAGGGTGAGGAGGATGTGATGGCATCACAAGGGGGCCTAAGACGCTTCAAAACCATTGAACTCAATAACACCAATAGCTACAGCCGAGATATGGAGCTTAACAATGAAAATGACTTGAGTCTTGATCGAGAGCCAGAACTTGAAATGGAGAGTCTAACGGGATCTCCTGAGGAGCGTTCCAGGGGTGACTATGACTCAACTCTACCACCAACTTCGTCCTCATATGGATCCGGTCAATCCCCTACATCCATCTCATCAATGGAGGAAGATAGTGACAGTAGCCCAAGCAGGAGGCAAAGACTGGAAGAGGCCAAGCAACAGAGGAAAGCACGCCACCGATCTCATGGCCCTCTTCTTCCAACTATTGAAGACTCTTCAGAAGAGGATGAACTGAGAGAAGAAGAGGAACTTCTGAGAGAGCAGGAGAAGATGAGAGAGGTAGAACAGCAAAGGATAAGAAGCACAGCACGTAAGACCAAAAGGGATAAGGAGGAGCTCAGGGCACAGAGGCGCAGAGAAAGGTCCAAAACACCACCTAGCAATCTCTCGCCAATTGAAGATGCTTCCCCAACAGAAGAGCTGAGACAAGCAGCAGAAATGGAAGAGCTTCACCGTTCTTCAGCTTCTGAATATTCCCCACAAAGTCTGGACTCTGAGGCTGAGGGATATGAGTCTAAACTCTACAAGTCAGGCAGCGAGTACAACCTACCTACCTTTATGTCTCTTTACTCAACAGTAGAGAAATCATCTTCAGCAACAACTACTACTGCACCGTCCTCAACTTCTAAACCTTTGAAGAGTGCAGAGGAAGTTTATGAAGAGATGATGAGGAAGGCGGAAATGCTTCAAAAACAACAGAAACTACAGCAACAACAGCAACACGCAAGGCATGGGCAATACTATGAGGAAGATATCAATGGACAAAATTATGATGATGGCTATGAATACGAACAGGATCAAACTGGATATGACAATGAAGCAGCAGAGACAGAAACAGATATCTATGAGGAGATCCGACAAACATCACAGAACATCACCAAGATGCAGCAGGCCACTGATGAGCAAGTAGAGATTGAAATTGAGAGCTCTTACACAGAGAAGCAGCTCTTAGATACAGGCTCAGCTTTTGCTAAGTTACTAGAACAAAGCAATGCGCTCCTAACTCCTGGGACCAGCCCCACCCAGATCTCAGCTCCCGTGTCTTTTGCTGAAACTGGCAGTCGTATACCTGACGTAAGAGTAAGCCAGCACTTCACTGCAAAGGATGGGCACAAAGATAGGATAAAAAGCCAAGCAGGAAAGAATGGAATAACTCCAACAGTGGCTGCGACCACTATTGCAGCTTATGGAGTTTATGCCAGAGATGCAATAACTCTGTCTCAAACTAGTTCAAGCCACACTATAACATCTACTCAATCTGATATATGTCGTCGACACACAGGAAGCTCTACTTCTTCCTCCGCCACAGTCTCAAGTGTATGCAGCAAAATTGCAGAGATTACCCAAGCCTATAGTCAAAGAGAGGTGATCACCAGAAGGGTTGGGGAGACCAGGGGTGTCCAAGTACGGGACAGCTCAACATCCTCTAATGAGAGAATAATTGAACCCCGTTCTTCCAAGTATACTACTTATTACAGGAGCACTAGTCCTCCTCTTTCTCCATCACCACCACCACAGAGTCCCACCCGTTCTCCTTCCAGAAGAGCTACCGCTGAGTTTTCTACACAGACTTTCAGCTCAGCTTTGCGAATGGACTCAGCTGGTTCTGGGCCTACATCTCCAGTAATGGCTCAGGGCACCCAAACATCATATCGATCAGTTTCCCCACGACTGTATAGACAGCAATCTTCCCAGGATGCCCCATACTCCCCACCTCCAAGCCCAGCTAGGCCAATGACAGTTAACACAGCTACTTCTCCTCTGTCTTCTCCTACTCGATTTAGCCGCCAATCAACATTCGACAGTTACTCACCATGTGGCAGCCCCCCTGACACACCACCTTACCAACAGTCTCCTACACACAGTTTCTATCGAGCACAAAGAGTGGAAAAGGTAAATGTGGGGACTAGTATGGTCACCACTGCTAGCATATATACAAGAGGGTCCATGTCAATGGATAATATCTCCCTCTGTAGAATATCTACAGTCCCAGGTACTTCAAGGGTAGAACAGGGCCATATGATCCTAGGTGGAAGTGTTGTGGATCTAAGAACTGCCACCAAACAAACTCCAATTATTATGACTGACCAGGGAATGGATCTCACATCCTTAGCAACAGAGAGCAGGAAATACTATGGAGGATCAGAGGGTACCAGACATTCAACTATTGTACAACCACTGATTATGAACTTGAACACCCAGGAGACCACCACACCAACTACTGTGAGTGTCACTGTGGCTGCTTCTATGTTCATGACCCAGCCGAAACAGCCAACTGTGTATGGTGATCCCCATCAAAATCGAATAGATCTGGGTCAGGGCATGGGCTCGGCAGTTTGTCTTTCCCAGAACAAACCACCGATTTCTCCTCCAACTGATCCAACAATTCCCAAAATTGATGCCAAACTGGAAGACCTCAGTGTCCAACAGAGAGAGCTACAAAAACAGCAAGAGAAGCTGCAAAAACAGCAAGAGCTGCTTGAACAACAGTTACAGCAGCACCATCACATTCAACACCAACAACAGCAGGCATCTGTTTTGGCCAGGTACAACCTTACTGGCCAGACCTCACCATTACTAAAAAAAGACTTAATAGTCAGCCAGACTAGCACTGCCTCAGCTGTGGTCAGTGTTGTATCACCTATCATTAACCCTGAGCTGTATGGCACTGGGCCCATTGAACTGAAAGGGAGGCCCAGTCCTCCCGGTTCAGTGCCAGGAGGTAAATCCCCACATGGTATGGTAGTGCAGATTGAAGGAGGGCTAGAACCGACCAGAGCAGTGACCCAGCTAGTAAAGGTAGAGGAGGGACAGGATGCTGTGGATCTAACAGAAGGTCAAATTAAACCTGACACACAACCAGCTTGCTGTGATGTTGTTTACAGACTTCCATTTGGTGGAAGCTGTGTTGGTGCTTCCGAGAAAGAGGGCATAAGGCCACCATCTGCCCCACCTATCACCTATGAGTCTGACCAAGAAAGACAACCTGGAGGGTACCATGAGTATCAACAGGATGCACATAAAGCCTACACATTACCTTTTCCTGGTAGGCTTCAACCTTCAATGTCTGATACAAACCTTGCTGATGCTGGGCTGCAATCCTACCATTCTAAAATGGAATCACACCTACAACCTTCAGGTGATCTTGCTGTGGATTTAACTGCTATGAAACAGAGTTATGGAGGATATATGGGGATGCAGTATGGTTCCTATACCGATTTAAGGCATGGAGGAGACATTGCAGGCCAAATGTTGCCCATTAGAAGGTATAATTCCTTATCTAATATCAGCTCAGATTATGGCTATTCTGCTCGTGACATTGCCAACTTCCAAGAAGCTAACTTGGCTCAATACAGTGCTACAACTGCAAGAGAGATTAGCCGGATGTGTGCAGCACTTAATTCCATGGATCGGTATGGTAGCAATCCAGACTTGATGCAGTTTGGCAGCTTGGGGAGAAGTACCGGGCCAGGGGCCTCCAGGTTTGCAGCCGGTTTTGGCATGAGGCAAAACATCCTCTTTGGACTCGATGGAAAGCCAATCTCTCACAGTCAAGCACTCACTAACCTTATCAATGCCAGGCAAGCAAGTCTTAGAGCCATGTACCCTGCTGCTATAAGATCCTCTGATGGGATGATTTACTCCACCATTCAGACTCCTATTGCTTCAACACTTCCAATAACTACTCAGCCTGCCTCTGTTCTACGACCACTACTGAGGGGGGCCTACAGACCATATCCCTCTCCCAATATGACACCAGTGCCCCTGTCTAGTCTTACAAGACTACCAATGAGCCCTCGAATGCCCTTAGGTGGACAAGCACCAGTTCGTTACCCAGCACCAGGTCTTCTTCAAACAACTTCAGCTGCTGCCACTATTGCTACTGCTGCATCAGTGTCAGCACCAATAGTGCCCCCTGTGTCTGTTTCAATGACAACTCCTAGTTCAGCAGTCCAGGATGAACCTGTTTACCTTGGCAAAGGTGCTACAGTGACATCCTCATCAGCAGAGGTTACCTCAGTACCAGGAACACTTGTTATACCATCTGAGCCACAACAGCAGCCAATAAACCTGTCCCAGGCACACCTGAATAGCCAACAGCAACAGAAACAAGTGACAACTGCTCAGCAGCCACAGGCTCCTCTTACAGCTCATGCCTACCCACCCTCAGGTCCCACAATTACCCATGGGTACAATCAACCCCCAGTAGGCCCATCTGTTCCCACCAGTGGATTACCCATTCCAGGTGGTCTTCCTCCCTTTCCCCCACCAGGTTCCATACACAAAGAAGGTGAAACTGAGGCAGAGAGGCTGCACCGACAGCAGGAGCAGCTCCTACAGATGGAGAGGGAGCGCGTGGAGCTAGAAAAATTTCGTCAATTCCGTCTGCAGGAGGAACTTGAACGTGAAAGGATAGAGCTGAAGCTGCACAGGGAGAAGGAACAGATGCTGGTGCAGAGAGAGTTACAGGAGCTGCAGAACATCAAGGATCAGGTAGACAGAGAAACAGAAGGTGGAATAGAGAGTTTTCAAGTTGGTGTTTTTGTTTTTGCGGTAAATGTGTTTGCAATGGACAATGCTTTCCTTTTGGTTGTTTTTGTGGTTGTGTTACTTGTGGTGTATTGTGAGTTATTTATTATTTTTTTGTCTGCTTCTGATTAGCGTAGATAAATTTAAATATCATGTATATGCATGTCATTCAATGCATGCTTCCTGTCATTGTGATGATTTCAGTTGACTTTTTTTTTTCTCTGTTGTCTTCAACCATCAAGAAAATTAAATAACTTTCAAAGTTGTTGTTTAAATTCTTTTTTGATACTTGAAATTATGTTTCAAGTAATGACTTTACTTGAATTGGGTTCAAAGAAAAGTTTGCATTTAGCTTTAGTTAAAAAATGACTTCTGTAGTTCGCATGCTATGCTGTTTACTGGAAAGGTTCTTTATTTGTGTGCATGAATATGCCTGTAGTATGTATGTGTGAGTCAGAAACGTATGATGCTCATGTCTGATTTTAGATTTGTTGCCTGATTTATGATGAGAGAAAAAATAAGTGTTTTTATATTGTATATGTTGTTCTGACTTATAACCATAAGAAATTTTTATTGAATTAATTTATTAGTACTCTGTAATCAACTGCAAGTGAACAATTAAATGGTTTCGCTCCTAATAGAATTGTAAAGATGCCTTGACAGTAAACCTAATGTGGGGCTAATGTGACTATTTTCTTCTTTTTTTAATAGAACAAGCAGTTGAAAATCTTTCAAGTTAACTCTGTTAAACAGGTGTGGAAGCCTTCCTTGATGGGAATGAACTAGAAATGGAATGTTAAATATACATCTCATAACTTACAGTAGAAGCAAAAACCCTAACCCTTTATTTGCACCAGCCTGTCATTTTTAGCTACCAAGAAAATGCATCAAATATTTTCTTATGAGCATTATATGACTGGTAACAGCATTTACCAGTACATGCCACAGTTAATTTCAGTTGTGCTTCCATTCTTGGTTTTTGAAACGTATACAAATCTTACTAACTTGGAACCATTTTTAAAACTAATCCATTAGCACATGATGAACTTCATGTCACATTCAGTTTCAGGAATCTTGCATTTTGACAATTTAGATTTTTTTAAACTAATACAACCAAACCCTGTTCTTTTCTATCCCGTTTCTCTGTTTGTCTGTTTATCGCATCTTGTCTGTCTCTATCTTTTTATTTTATCATCTCAACATTTTAACCTCTTTCATCTCTCATTTGTTCTTGTCCAAACACCTGTGCATTTGTCTTGTCTGCATGTGGTTTTAGGTTATACAGCAACAGCAGCAAGAACGTGAGAAACAACTTAATCTCCAGCGGGAGCAGCTAGCCCAGCAGAAGTCCCAGCTAGACCAGATCCAATCCTTGCAACAGCAGCTTCAGCAACAGCTGGAAGAGCAGAAGAGGCAGAAAACAGCTGTTGCAGCTCAGAGCATGCAGGTGAGAGTTTTTTGGAAGACACTTTCTTTCAGTGTGATATATTTGAACTTAGATATGAACTTCTTACTTATTTTTCTTTCCTTTTCTTATTCAGCTACTTTGCATTCTTTTGTGGAAAACTTTTAGAAGACAAATATGGTTGATGGGTGAAATGCAGCTACCAAGCCTTTTTATTCATTCATGTGTGTGTGTGTGTGGGGGGGGGGGGGGGGGGGGGGTTTTGACCAACCAACCCGCCTAAAACACCCCCTTTTTTCCCCCAGGTGGATTTACCTGGTCAACC
>JBAMHW010000015.1:21263516-21274157 GCA_037177495.1 Rhadinocentrus ornatus
TAATAATAATAATAATAATAATAATAATAATAATAATAATAATAATAATAATAATAATAATAATAATAATAATTCAAATTTGGTATAAACTGCATTATGTTTCTTTTCAATAGAAAATGATTGGGTTTTCAATACTTTCAGGGGTAGAATTTATACTAACCAATAAATCAGTTGTTGTCACTCCCCAAAAGTGAGTGATAATTTTTTAGTTATCTGCTAGATGTCAGATACTGCAGCTTCAAAGTAAATCATTTTAACCTTGAAGCACACCTGCATGCATCTTATAAGGCTATTCATTGTGCCTCCAATCACTTTTTGCCCATGTACTGAACTTCATGTAGTGAAGTCAGTGAGCAGACGGAGCTTCAGTGGTAGTGCAGGTCATGCCTATACTGGTAACCTTAATTTTTCATGCAATATTTTATTAATGAAACATGTCTGAGAAACACCTTTGGTGAAACAAATTTGGTTTTTTGAAGGACAGGATTAAACCACAATACATTATTTATGGTGAGAATCGTGCTAATGAAAGCATAAAACCAGGCAAGGTTTCAGCATGGGGGTGGGGGGTGAGGGGTCCACAGCTCTTCAGTATTTGCATGAAGGGAGTCTTCAAGGAAAACGGTTGGGAACTACTGTTATAGTGGATTTGAATGTGCAGATTATCCACTAACGATGTGAAATAACCCAGATTACATAGGGTCTGGACAACGCAGAACACATCTATATCTCAGACAGTGAATGTAGTGGGTAAAGGAAAAATGTTGACTAAAACGCTGTTTCTTCCTTTTGCAGCCAACAATGACTGAATTCCACTGGATGCTTCATGCCTCAAACCTGAGCACACACTGTTAGAGAGAACATGCTGCTCTCTCTCACAGGCTAGACAGTAAGTCACCTTTAACTTTGCAAAAATCATCCATAAAACTCAACTGTAAAAAACTTTAAAACATGGCCGTTCTGATGCCATCTATACCTACGGAAGTTAGCAGCATGGTAATCTGTCTTATTATGTCATTTACTCAATTAAAACATTTGAGGCTGTAAATGTAGAACAAGAGTCACTGCTCATAAAAATAGAGGGAACACTCAACACATCTTCACAGCTTGAAGTTGTTGCATTAGAAAAAAAAGATTATATTTTTAGCCAGAGTGTGTTTGTGAGTGCTGTGCAGCCATGCACTGACTAACTGCCTCACGTGACTGCTGCAGAGGGAACTCGCTCAGTCTCCCAGTGTCACTCTTCCCATACTCCTCTCCTGTTTTTTATAGATAAATGTTTTTCTCTTTATTAATTTTTTTTGCTCTTTTCTCTTTATATAATTTTTTAACTTTCTGTCAAGATTCCTGCTTTCTTTTTGTTGATTTTGTATTTTTTGTGCTGCTCTTTTTTAAATACTGTGAGAGAGTCACATTTTCTCAGTCCTGTTTTTTCTCTTGTCTTTCATTCTTACAGTTTTTTGTTTATTATGTACACAAACAATACCCATCTTTATGTTGTATTTTTAGATGCAGTCACAGTAAGGATTTGCTTTTCAAACAGCCTCACTTCCTCTGGATGATATTCCTGAAGGAAGTTAGCTGTGGGTGTTTGCTCCCATTCAGTCACAAGAGCATTAGTGAAGTTGGCTACTGATGGCCTGACTCACTGTTACTCTTTTAGTTCCACCCAGAACATGTTTGATATGGTTGAGACCAGGATTGTGTGCAAAAGTCTTTTATACCCGAAGGGGAAAACATCTCTACCTAGATCTGGCTTGTTGCACATGTTTGTGATGCAAGCATGGGTTTTAAAATTTGAAACACACTGTCTTAAATGTGTCTAATGAAGCAGGATCAAACTCTCCCCTATCAGGAGCAGTAGGGAGCAAGCCCAAATCATGGTCAATGGACCACAACACATAGAAGATGGTGACTAAATACCTCTAACGATCTCTCTTCTTTATACCCCATCAGTCAGTGTGTGTGCTTACAATCTTACTTGTTTTTGTGTGTTACTGTCCCCGGTTATGTGTGTTGTGTACCAGCCCTATGGGGCCTTGTGTTCACTGGAACAGATTAAGTCTGGTGCTATACAGCTTGTTTGGAGCTGTTAATCTGGGTCAGGCACAGTGGGAAAGGGAACCGGAAGCCATTGATTCTAAAAATATTCAGAAATCCATGGTGGTTCAAAGGTAGACAGGTCTGGACTACAGGTGGGCAGGTTTAACTAGGAATATTTTATTACAAAGATTTCAAATGTTTGCGGATTGTTTAAATAAAAACGTAAGATCTACCCTTAGAATGAATGAATAAAAAGATAAATGAAAATTGTGTGGATGATGTGCAGCTTACCTATATTGTAATTACTGATGTTAGCTTTTGAACAGTACGCTGATATATCTCCTATTTAGTTTGTTGGCTGATGCATTCATGCATTCTTTATGTTTTCTACTATATATCTTTTTTATTTAAAATACAGTTTAAATCATTTCCAAATTATTGCATTATGATTCAAGTGTAGTTAGTATGCATTGTGACATATGACTTAGTATTTTTATGAATGTCATTCTAAGAAAAGTAAGCCTTTATGTTATTTGCTTTTGTTTGTGGTTTTTAACACAAAAAGTCCAGAAGTCTGGGAAGCAAATTTGAAGTGCCAGACTGTGCAAGTGACTTTATTGATGAGTTATTTTAGGGGGGACCATAATCTCATCTTTCCCATGATGTTCCCACACATGCTGTGTCAGCACAGGTTGACAGGCTGAGTTAGGAATTTCTCTGCCCTCAAATAACACGTGAACAATGTGTTTTTTTCTTTCTTTCTTTAAAGTTCTATTTATTTTTTTCAACCCATCATTGTGTACAATCAAGAAACTTTCTTTTTATTATTATCTTTTTAACCAAATTGACAGAAAGATCTGGTGATTTAAAAAAAATGTACTGAGACACGACTGAAACAAGGCAGAAACCAGCTTCAATGAAAGGTGTGAACACAAATCACTGACAGCAACGTTTTCATCAAACAGGAAACATTTTTTGTAATACAGGGAATCGTTGTCAGGGTTTTATGCTTAAATATGAAAATACATCCATTGGTTTTAGTCAGCAGTAACCATACACTAATGAGTTATGCAGATAAGATGCAATATTATCCCTTTTATTATTATCATAAATACTATTAAGAAAAATAGAAAAGTATATGTTAATCTATGGATGGATGGATGGATACAGCAATCCAGTAGCACTTCATAAATACATTTGAGTCTTCATCTAAAGAAACAGTAGTAGATTTCTTTTATGGCTCACACTCCATCTAGTGGACGGTTTTGTTTTTTCATGATTATAACGCAATCATCTTTATGTGAGCATTTGCTCTTTGATTTAGACCTAATCAATCATTAACGCTAATCGGCTATTGAACACAGTTGGATGTTGGAAAAGAACATGAGTAGCCAAGTGCAATATATTTTTGTATTATTTGTGCTTTGTTTTTAGTGTAAAAATAGGTTAATTTCTGTATGAGATATTGTATATAAGACTGACAATAATTTGATCATCTATACACACCTTTAAAAACAATAATGCTAAACATAAAAACTGTTGTTCAATTTGAGTTTGCCCAGTATTTTTACTAAATTCCCTTTTATTCTTCCTGTCCTTCTTCTTATAGATCATTCAAAGTTCAAGTAAATGTCCATCTTTAATGGCTTCTTCATTCAGCGCCCCCCAGCCAAAGAACCAAAATATTGTGCAGCTTCTTGAATAACCCTGCAGCAGCTACAAACATCTGTGCCCCTTCACTCTGAAAGAGCAGCTGGGGGAGGGCTAAAAAGAAACCGCTTTTTGTTTCTTTTCCATGCCTGCAGTGGGAGCCAGAGATCTGCACAGCTGGTGATCGCACGAAGAACCAATGGAGGACATGTACCACCTTAGCTCCCAATAAGGATTCAACACTTCAGTGGAGAAAAGTAGCAGCAGCAGTACTAACACCATACGCTGACGACCGCATCATTTAAACGAGAGCTGCTTTTTCCCTGCTATTGGCCCACAGGAAGTTTGCAGCTTTTACCACAGATGTGGTGGCATGCAAGAATCCTTTGTTTCACAGTCCTGTGCTCAAACTCCAAATAACAGCATCTCTCCCTTCTTTTTTAATCTCTTCTCAAAGTAAAGAAAGAGCTGGGCCAATGTGAGGCACTGCGGGTTTTTCTGGTACTAAAGACCTAATGTTTTATCACTGAATACTGAGAGGGAAACTGAGTCATGGTAGTGTCACATTGAATAACAAAGACAATGATGATGCAGCCAACGCTGAACCAGTGCATTGGCGCGCATTTCTTCACACGGCATTCTCTGTTTCTATCTACATTCCAGATGGGAACTTTGCCCCTTTTTCTCACCTCCCTGAGTTTATTGAATGCTGATCCTCTTTCTTTCTGATTCCCACCTAACAATTCATAACTTGCCATGTCTTTAAAGAAGAGTATAATGAATTTAAAAAAAACACTGTAGGAATTTGGAATGCATGGACTTTATATCCAAGACCTTACACTGTTCATCATTACTTGACAGAGGCCATAAAGACACTGGGAAACACATCTTAGCCTCGCGACATTGGAAACAGAGTTTACTGAAGCAACACACGGGGATTTGGCCATGTGGAAAAGAATAGCTTTTTTTTAATACATAGTTTTTTTGGTTATTTGTTTTTTTCCTGAGGAAATGACCAGAATGAGGGTATATGTGGTAGGGTTGTTGTTCAGCCATTACAAAGCCATGAAGACAACATTTACCTGCAGAACTTGTGGAAAATGGGTATCTATCAAATCTCCACAAATACTCTGGCTCTCAGATATTTCTCATGCTGCTGGAAGTCACATAGTATTTTTTTTTGTTGTTGTTTTTTTGTTTTTGCTTTATTTTTAAGTAATTTAATTTGGCTATTTGTCTGTTTTTATGTTACAAATATCGCCTTAATCATTTTTAATTTCAAGTAAAAGTTGCATATTCTTTTAATTGTGTCCCATGATCACATTTCCATCTCAACCTTTTTTTAATTTAATAATATCAGCTGGAACACTGTCCAGAGAGAGATTATGTTATATTTTCTTAAATTAGATTTATTTTATAATTGTTTGTGATATTATTTTTAATTATTTAATGATCTGTTTATTTATTTAATTGCTTATGTATTGTAACAATGTATTATTTTCATCAATTCCCTGACAATAATCTGACTTTTCTTTATTATCAATAATTATTAAAGCAATAGATTAAGAGGTAAGAAAGTAAAGAGCACAATTTAGTGCCAGTTTAGAAGTTGGTGGAATAGAAATGTGTTGCCTCTGTCTGTGTAACCTACCACCAATGTTCTGCTCGAGTCTGACTTAAACATGCCACAAAATGAACTTCAGTTTCTTTCCACTGCTGTCCAAATGCAGCAGAGAGCAAGAGTTCACCTTTAAACCACGAGGTTGGTACCACCCGGATCTTTACCTCCAACTAATGGTGAGGCATTGGTTTCGTCAATCTGCCAGTCACTATATGGGAGTGATACACTGCTTGCATTTGCCAGCTGGAGTTTGATCTGGAAGCACTGCAGGGCAGCAGAGAGGCACTGAAAAGCAGACCTGTCACACGTTGCAGCAGAACTGGACTTGTCTTCATCACCTATAGGGGTTTGGGTTTTTATGTGATTCTTTCGACCTTCCTAGATGGACATTTATTGGGAGTCTGCAAAAAGCTTCCCTCACAAGTGTGGTCAGCATGTGTCTCCACTCTGTCAAATGCACACAGCGCACATGAAAGTACACTCGAAATGGTGTCAAAGTGAAAAGAAGAAAAAAGAAATCAGTGCTCATGTGACTGAGGAACCAAAAAAAACACACTTGGTTGTGTCACAAAGTCACTTGCCTTTTTTTACTTTTGATTTTTCTATCATGGTGGAACCCAGACCTGTAACACTAACCCCTCTAAAAATCTCTATCTGACTGTCAGTTGTCATGGAAACTTCTCAGGTCAGTGTTAGCCCTGCTGTTGCTCCTGCAGTGCATTAAGGGATCCATGGTTTGGTACTCAAAACGCACTCTTTTAGGCCTGACATTGTGAGGCCTTCAGTGAAACGGACCAACCAACCAACTTCTGCTGTATATTGTCTGTGTGAACACTCGCTGGGAACCTTAGCATGCCGCCCGGCATAGAAAACCTCAAAGTCACCTCTATATTGTTCTGTTCCTTATGTGTGTACGTATGTGTGTGGGGGTTGTGTATGCGTGTAGTTAACAACTATCATCCAACGTGGAAAAGAAAAGAAAACAAACATAAGCTTGACCACAACAAATAGGGTAGGCAGAAGAGGCAACCTCTCATCTTCAGTCGTTCTATGCAATTAATCATATTTGGAAAACCAGAAATATAAGGAGGCATGTAAACGATAATGGGGGAAAAGTCACAGTCATTGTTTATAAATCCTAAGTTTTTATATCAAATCTGCTTTGTTAAAATTTTGTGAAATTGTGTATAACACAGGTTACCTGTTATAAAATAATAAGAAAGCGATATAATTAGCTTGTTAAGATGTTCAGAGTCCCCTCTCCTCTGACATGAGGAGCCAAAGATGTGTTCGTAACAGCTGGGAAATTGCACCTCTGACTTTGTTGCTGTAGGTTAAAAACAAGTCAGAATTGCTTATTTTTGATGCTTTACTGTGTTTTTAAGTTGAGGTTTCATAAAGTTGAATGAGGAAGAGAAATGTTTTAAACCGATTAACCATCCCAACTGAGAACATATAAAAAATACCAAATAAGCAATAGCACTATTTGATGTCTTCAACACCAATACAGCACTGAGTTAGCAACAATAGCCAAATATTCCAGCTGTCATGAACGCATCTCTGCAAATATTGGCCATCCTGATTATATAAATACTGTCCAGAGATTTATACTTAGAAAGATATAGACATATAATAATTATTTATTACATAAATATAAATAAGAAAGATTTTAATATTTTCCCTAAGATTATTAGTGTCTGATGGAGATTAAAAGAAAGAAGCTACTTTATTTTTTCTTTTAAATGACCCAATCCAGATTCTATAGTAACTACCTTTTTCTACTGCGAATATATTATTACTGCTCTGAATAGTCTCGAATTTAAACAAAAAACTCACTCAGATTCTAAAATGTTACACATAATAATATAAAATCTAAATATTGACTTAAAAAAACTGCTGCAAGCTCCTAGCAAAGCATTACTCGAGGCATTCCAAATTTTCTTTAATATACTTGTGTAAGAGTGAGTGTGTGAACTGGTGTGTGTGTGTGAGGGAGTGCTTAAAGCATTCTCTGCCACAACCAGATAAAATCTAAAAATATTAGCTGAATACACTGGAGGGTAATTCTATGTACCTCAGAAACTAAAGTAATCTGCAATGTCTTTTCTGAGTTAGCAGTTCAATAGCAGCCCATTAAAACATGGCAGCTAAAGTGGTCGTTCCTTGAATAGTAAGAAAAATCCCCTTAAATCAAACTCCTATATAATTTTTATGAGCCTCACAAGTCTGTGACCCGTGTAAAAATTCTTAAATATATATATATATATATTTTAGATACTTTTATTAGATTTTTCATCTATGTAAGAATTTATTTTATCATACTGAGAGTGGATAGAAAGCTTATTGGCATTAACGACGAGAGAAGAATTAGGTTTTAAATCTATAGAGAGAGAAAATGTTTATAAAGATATTATCTACCGCTGTCAATCACAACCACAATAATCAGATTTTCTGGAATCTGAATGAGTGTGATGTCATGTTTCAGAGTCTGGACAGACTGTTTATTTATTTATCACAATGATATAGTTAAAAAGGTAATTTATTTTCCTTGAATAAGAAATGCCAGGTGTTGTCAATTGACTGGTCTCTTAAAACTTTTAAAAACTTCTAAATATATTCACAAGCCATATATATTGTTTTTATTTAAAATTCTTTCCTTTTCTGTCGGGGGGGGGGGGTAATTCCTCCATGGGATTAAGAATCTGATTATTCTGGTTCTGTCTCAATCTGTTCCTTGGATTTCAGTCTGCTTAGTTGCATGTCAGGTGTGTGTAGCCCAAACAGACATCACCTCACAGATACACTGCCACTAGATCAAAAACTTCAACAACGATGCCTAAAATTGGGTGTCAAAGTAGAACAAATAATATGAGAGCGAGTTAAGTCACCCAAATTAAAACCAACTTCCTCTACTGTGTGTCGTATGTTTTTGGAGGTTTGTAAAAAAATTAAATGTTCAATAAAATCATCCTCAATCACTTTTGCCTCAGGAAAGCACACACTAAATGCAGCATTGCTACTAGGATGTTCAGAAGACAATAGTAAATCGTGGGTGTGTTCATGCAGGTGCATTAAATCTGATTTTGAACACTTTGTGGGACAGGTGTGGTGCAGGGGCTGCTGTGAAACAGAAGGAGTCAGTAAGATGTGAAGGACACAGCCACGAGCACACGGATAGCAAGAACTGTGTCAGAATGTGGTAACGTCACCTTTTTTTCTGTGTTGTTTTTTTTTTGCTCCTGTATGAACACAGCCTCTGAAGGGGGTTTAAATATGCATAGCAGCAAGGGCTTTTATACTACAATACTGGTCACTAAAGAAAGCCATCCTGTTACTGCCCTCTAGCCAGTCATGGTCTGTGTATATACTCTGCATGGTGTTTTTCTGTATCCGGGAATGCGGTGGACTGACCCTCAGACGACAGTAATCAGCAGTGGGTTAGAACCACAGTCTCGTTTTTCTGGTGTTGCACATGTGTTATTATTATGCTATTATTGTTAGTTTGCAATAGAAATCTGTTAGATTTACAGATATTAAGATGTGACAGGTTAAGATATCTTTCATTTTGGGTTGACAACAACTTTTCTGTATCACCTGCAGCTTGACATGGTTCTTCGGAAAATCGAGATTGTATGCTTGTGCCCGTTCTGAACCAAAATGAAGTTGAAGTGCAGCATGGGCACCACTGCTCTTACTGTTGGTCTTGAAGACAGACAAAGTATAGCAAGACCCATGATTTTAGAACAAAAGAAATGCATATATAAGTATATTAAAAGTAAATGTTTTTAATAGGTGAGAGGTTGTAAATGAAGAAGAGAAGAAAGCTGAAACAAACAACCATGAAGGAATCGTCCATTTTTCACTGAAAAACTATCAGGGAATGTCCCATCCCCGTCATCAAGGTAAAATGACAAGTGCATGACCTGGACATCTTCCCTTCCCAACCTACCTGCCCCTACACTGATCTCCCACCTCACAGGCTGCCATTTTTATCCAGTGTAAATACCAGATGAGAACCAACCAGAATCCGCTTCAAAGAAAATGTAAATGTCATTAAGGACATGTCCTGTACAACATGTAAATCTCAAACATGCCAACACACTACAATACATACAGGTACACGCACACACATATGCACAAGTGGCATAAGAGAGGCCTTAGCATTACAAACAGCGACAGAAGCTGGAGCGTATGCAAGCCTACAACTCCCTGCCAGAACTTGCGCTTTTTGTGTATGAAAACAACAAAAACTTCAAACAAGAGCAGTAATAAATGACAAATTGCATTGTGTGCGTATGTGGCTGGCTCGTGCAGAGAGTTAAAAAGTCATTTTAAAAGAAATGTTGTATTCGGGTATGAAAAAAAAAAACATATTGGTCTGTGTAGAGTTTCTTTACATGTTGTGTTTGTAAAATGAGATGACATCATAAAAAAAAAAAAAAAAAAAAAAAAAAAAATATGCTGGCTCCCAAGTAATTTTAAGGGTGGAGCATCATTTTATGGAGCTGGTGGGAGAAGGGAAATTGGACACTGGAGATGTGTAAAAAAAATTGTAAACAACCCAATTGATTAAAGAAAAGGTTGAAAATAAAACAGAAAAAGGTTGCGAGCCTAAAAATGATTACAAAGTGTTCCATTCACTGTTGTAAGTGCAATGAGCTAAACTTCCTGTTTCCCCCATTGTAAAACCTTGTGTATGTTTCCGTGTATTCCTCCTGTAAATGGGTGTAGTAGACCTGGTGCATCATGCCATGTAATGTGATGAATGACAAATTATGACCTTACAATACATTTCAATCAGGAAAATAAATAAAAGACAAATACATAAAAAAAGAAACGTGTACGATTTTTTTTACTTAAATGTCTTTTTTTCAAAATAAAATCCATGACTGCATTAACATGAATCAACTTAGCTCACCAGATTAAAAATGCTTTGTAAACGCCTCGATCAGATCCACCTGTTACAATCTGAATTAATCTCAGTGAGAATAAATTCTTTTAAAACATTTTAAAATCTTATTCATGGACAACATTTTATTCTTCTTTTATTTTCTATAGATTTGCAGAAAGACTCACTTCTTTGAATTTTGTTAATACATATGTTTTTGTTATACATGTTTTATTTTAATCAGGCTAATTAAATATTTGTGAATATTAAACATAATAATTATTATAAATAGCATGAATGACTCCTCCCTGAGCCGCCACCTTAACGTGGTGGAGGAGTTTGTGCGTCCCGACGATCCTAGCGACTATGTTGTCGGGGGCTTCATGCCCCTGGTAGGGTCACCCATGGCAAACAGGTGTCTAGGGGAGGGACCAGACGA
>JBAMHW010000015.1:21274257-21297752 GCA_037177495.1 Rhadinocentrus ornatus
TCTGGGTTTCCCTGCTTAGGCAGCTGCCCCCGCGATCCGACTCCGGATAAGCGGCAGATAATGGATGGATGGATGGATAGCATGAATGAGTTGGGGCTTTTAAACTTCATCAATATAAGGGTTAAACTGGTATAAATCCTTCATCCTTATTTAAACACCTTTCTTACATTGCTGAAATATTCCTTGTGTGCTTGCAAACGCCACACTCCGACTAGGGTTTTCTATTAGAATGAGCAGAATAGAGCTAAGGATAGAAAAATAAATAGAGTAAAAACAAAGGATCTTACGTGAACTAAAGCACAAAAAAGAAGCTCCCTACCTGTGTACGCTTTAGCTTCTCTCTTGTTACCAAACAGATCAGCATTCAGTAACTTATTCAAACATGAGTGAGACAGCAGAATGAAAAGTAGACAAAAAGGAAGGAAGGAAAAATACATCGCTATAGTAAACTGCATATTGCTGCTATCAATCCAAAATGGTGTTCATGGAACTAACTGGGCATCTCATGTTTGCTTCAGCTCCTTTGCTCATGTCTAGTGGGAGGTCCAAGGGTTAGATCAAATCCTTAAAATTAACCTCTTATAATGTTTTCCTATGCACTTTTAGTCATCTCATTGGAAAATGTTAGAATTAAGGGAACGTGGCAGGAAAAAATTGGAAGAATTTAGGAAAAGATTAGTTTTCTGTGATGAGATTCGGGTCACAGTGGCACTAAGCTGTGATGTGGGACTACAGCACTAATACAGATGCTCAATAAATATATTACTGAAAGAGCTTTAGATACTTCATCTAATGTAGTGCTGTTAAAATGTTACATTTTGGTAAATATCTTAGTATGTAAGAATCTAAAATATCACTTCTAAAGATTTCTAATTTAATAAGAAAATAAAGTCACAAAAGTGAAACATCACACGCTGCTCCCATCTTTAGTCCAACTGGATAAACATAACTGGAGCTACTTGTTTTAGCATTTGGACTATTCAAACAGTCATTTCACTCCCTCAGAAATCTTTCTACGCAACATAGACTAATAAACCGTACCCTAAGATAGTGGCTCCCAAACTCGGAGGCGGGCCCCCCAGGAGTCAAATAAAGGAGTCAAGTGGAGGGATGAAGCATGTGCAAATTGAAAATAGAGAGGACAAGCTGTTGAGATCCATTTTATTTGAAACAGGTGTGCTGGAGTAGAGAAATGTTTAAAACTTGCAGGGCAGAGGCCTCCCAAGGACTGGAGTTGGATAACACTAATTCCAGTCCTGTAACACCTTCATACTCATAATCTCTAAAAAAAAAACTTCTGTTCTAGTGATTCTTTTCTTTTTTTATAGTTTTTTTTTTTTATGTTTACATACTAAAATAAAAATTTTCACACAATTATCAAATCTTTACACACAAGAAGCCAAAGACCTCACCAGACTCAGCTTCAAACTTCTTGCAAAACTCTACACGCATTTCCACAAACTAGACACAGATAAGGATTGTGAGGCTATTTCCTTCTCATAGTCACGTAGGTATTATATAGAAAAAGAAGAAGAAAAAAAGAGGCTTGGTCAAAAAAATTTAATTAGAATTTTTATTAGTAGACATGTTCCCCATTTATTAATCTACCAAGCGGTCTACAGTATAGATACAACCCCTTACATTTTCTCACCTCACAATAAGACATCTGGTACAACGTTCTCACCAAAACCTCTTTAAATACTATAAAAATAAATCAATTGCACAAAATATGTAATTTTGCTTCTGATTACCTCTGTGCAACATTTGTGCACATATATAACATTGACAACACAGTCCAAAAAAACTTAACAGAAAACCAACACTCAAAGCAACATAAAGCCTACGACTACTTTAAGGAGTATTAGTGGTGTAACTGGTAAAGCCTGAATCAGCACTCATGATTATGACTGTTACATTATTATTATACCTAATATTAAATTACAAACAAAATAACAAGCTGCTGTGTTCCTGTTTGGATTTATTTACAGCTCATACGTGTTACCAGTGCTGGATTTCACTTCAGTGCAACTTGAGTAGTGTTTGCAAAAAACTTTTTCCACACAATGAACAAAACTGAATTTTTAAGAAAGTGAATGAGAATGATTATTCTAGATTTTTGTGATTTTAATCAGCCAAACAAGTTCCAAAGACAAAGACAGGCAGATGAACAGCCGCAGTTAACAAGTCAAAGTCCTGATTCAACACCCTCTAGAAATCTCTTGATTTTTGAGGAAACTTAGATTATTTATTTTTTTTTTATTCTCAGGTACATAGGCAGGAGAAAAACTAATGGAAAAAAGAACATTTTTCATAAAACCTTAAAGATCATAAATAATACACATGAATAAAAAAAATGGAAACAGACAAATCTAGGCACCAAGCATAACATGAAAATGCATTTTAAAACAGACAAGTGAAAAATTAGGTGGAGCTGTGACAACGTGGAAAGTTGTAGTGCCGTATAGCTGAAGACGTTGTGATCTTTTCCTAAATACATTTAAATAATCTACAGAGACAAAGCTGACATTTAGAGATACATGCATCCGATCAAAACTGAGAAGCTGAGGACGTACGTGTGTGGGGACTGAAGGGGGATGTAAAGCTACGATAACAAGGTGAGACAGGTGCTGTTCATGTAGATGTGCAAAAGTTGCATAGAGTTGGTTTTGCAAACTAAAGTCTAAATGCACTGGTGGAAATAAACAGAATAAAACACAATGAAACAAAGGCTTGTGGATATCATCATGGCACCTCCATCAGTCAGCCGGTGCAGAACTCAGATGTCTAAATTTTAAGCCCTAGTAACATGGAAAAGCCATTTTTAAAATGAAACTTTCAACTGCATCTGCTTCAACACAAGCTCAGCTACAGATAAACACGTTTGAATCTCCAATTTGTGGAATGTATAGGGACTTTTTTGTCATCTTTAAATATGTTTTCAGTATAAATACTAAATTGAAACCAATACCCAGATGTCAAATTAAAATGGGTCCCATCCTTCATCTATTCTTCCCTGTTCCTGCTACACAACCACCAGCACAGTTTAGGTTCTTCACCACCAAAACTGAGTAGAAAATTGAGTCGCGCTCAGCCGGAATGAAATATGAATATATGAATATTTGATGACTGCAGCATCCATTCATTCATTATTTTGTGGCTCATTTTTTGTTGTACACCTCAGTATTATTCAAGGCAATGTGCAGAGGCAAGGACACACTGAATACACCATAGAGTACATCAGGCTCATAACACATACATCCATTCTGCCCGTGAACTGGGAGCTATGAACAATCCATTTGTGCTAGCATTCATCGGAAAATTATTTTTGCTTTCAGTTGATCCATTTTACTGCAAGAACAAGGCGGCAATGATCTGACACACAGATGGCAAAATTAACTCCAAGGCACAGACTTCTGCACAGTAGCTGGATGCAGACTGAGAAAGATCAACAATCATATCCAATGTCTTTTTTTAGGATAGTTTTTCCTCAAATCTGTAGTCATTTTGTGTCTTTATGGCAGGTGATGCCCAGAAAAACCCAACATCTTTGTGCCTGGCAGCCTTTTTCATTAATCCAACCCCACTGACGAGCTGAATGTCTACAGCTGTACGTTACCTTATATAACAGTGATGTGAATTACTTATTTTTTTCCTTTATGAGTTTATAATAGTGTAAATCTTTTTCAGCTGACTTTTTCCTCACTTTTCACACTTTTTTTCTTCTTCACAGCCTTAAAAGATGCATACACGTGAATTATAGGCACACGATTTGCCTATGGAGTCTGAACATCAGTTCATCTCAGTGACGACCTGTACATGACTTTAAAGAATTAACTGAGGTTCAGAAATGATTTTTCTTTCATATCCCTGCACATCAAGAATCTACATTACAACATTTTTTCTTGGTTAGTGAAAATTATTTTTCTTACACGTACACACTGGAGCTTCAGGTTAAATGCTAACAGACTTACATTGTTCTCTGCTGTTCACTGAAACATCTATTATAGTAGTTTGATTTGATACATAAACTGTGACTTGCCGTTAAACAGAGTAACAGCAAATACTAAATATTTTAGGATTACGACACGTCAACAGGAATGGGCTCATGCCTGAATTTGATTGATCTTGACCAGTTTACCAATAGTAAGCACATATACATTTGTTCCTTAAAGAGAAATATGTCAATTATAGTTATTTAAGGTTTAAAGTCTCTCAAAGTTTCCAACAAAAAAGAAAAGAAAAATCTTCAAGATCCATCTTCAGTCTAAGGAACATTCATATCCCTGATTTCCTTGTTGACTGGTTGTGGTTCCTTGTCCACAAATCCATCACTGCGACGCTTTACATCTTAGTTAATGTTGCTTTTACTCATATTTATGACACTTGAGCAACCAGCCAGAGTAATGCCAGCAGTTCCTCAAACATGAGCATTTGATTGCAAAAATGTTAAACATTCAGACTTGGCTTGTGTGGGGAAAAAAGAGATGCCACCTGTCTGCCACAAGGATTTGTCAGGAATAATATGATTTTTGTGTTCTTTAAAATGCTGGGGCAGAGGAATGAAAGATGTTTGCAGGTTATTCACCCAAGATGTAAACAGTTAGTCTGACGTAGATAGTCAGATAGTATATGACCAGCATTTGGCTTCCTTTAACCTTCCAGTCTGTGCAATGTGTGTCAGTGGGTTTAAGATGATGTTTAAGGCTGTAGGATTGAAATGTAGGTATATGGATTCTTATCATTTCTTTAACAGAAAGGTAATTTCAGGTTACAGATAAGAAAAAGAAGGAGATTAGGGATAGATGGCTATCAGTAGATATCCGGCAGGTCCTGGTAGTTCCTGTTAAAATAGCCACCACTGTAGATCCAGTCCTGGGAGCTGGTGTACGGGTTGGTGCCCATCTGGAACCACCTTAAATAAAAAACAAATATACTTATTTCCTCTTACTTGTTATTAATTACCGATTAGCTTCTTATGTCTTCTTTTGTAAAACCTTGCTAAGAAAAGATTTTTTTCAGGCATTATTTTGGTTCATCTATAGCAGCGGTTTTCAAAGTAGGAAAAGGAGACCGCATACACAAAAATGTTCAAAGCTGAAACAAGTACAGTTGCTTTGGGGCCTTTTTTTTGTCTTTCCCACATTTCCAGAATCAGAATCAAATGTGTGTTACGTCAATAAATGATAACGAAAGTACAGTGTGTAAAAATTACTGACATCTAGTGGTAAAGGTGGTCATAGAAAATAATTCAAATACCAAGCACAGTTGTGGATAAACAGCGGCCATCAGTGCCCCAAATCCTTCCAGATAAATGCTTTCATCTGCAAGTGAATCTGGTGACCTCAGGGCCAGCAATGACTGCACTACAGGTCACTAATTCAGAATTGTGTATTGTCTTCTTCTATGTACCTTGTAAGTGTTACCTAATCTAAACGGTGCTCTCGCACCTGTCAATCAAAGCCTGTACTGCAGTTTTAAAGCTCAAATGGTTCTCACTTTACACAGAGTTTTTAGTCCATTCAGAGACACCGTAGTAAAAATGGTGGCACAAATATGGCAGCTGCCTTGTACAGTATGTGGATCCACAGCAATTAGATATATAAAGCTCATAGTAAGTGACTATAAACACTATATTCATTTTAGTAAAGTGATTAGATCAGAGAAGAAACAGTTTAATGACATGTTAATTTTTTCTGTCACTGACTTTTGATTTGCACTTTAAGCTGAGGTGTTAAGTGCATTTATATACATACACACACACACACACACATTTATATGTATATGGATTTTTTTTTTCACATTCGATCCCTCACAGTTGAAGTGTACCTATGATGAAAATTACAAACCTCTATCATCTTTTTAGGTGGGATAAATTACACAATTGGTGGCTGCCAAATACTTTTTTGCCCCATTGTGTGTATGTGTGATTGCTACCTGGTTGACCACTCCTCATCATGCTTGGCTCTGTCCTTTCTAGCAGTTCTCTGTTTCTCCTCCAGTCTCTCCTTCTCCTTACTAGCCTCATCTGTACAAGAGCAAAGTCCAAGGTTAGTATACCTTATCATTCATTCATCAATCAAGTTAGGGAGACCCTTCGCTCGGGCCACCCTGGATGGCTAGTGCCTGGCGTGGCCGGCGGCTGCCGATCTGGGCCCACTGGGGCCTGTGCCCCAAGACCACAGTGGGTTCTGACTGGGGCTAGGGTCGTCTTCGGGGTGGTGTAGCTTGGGTTGGTGCTTCGGGGCTGATAGCCCGGGTCTCTGGGCTGCTTCTAGCCTCCGTAGAGGCGCGGTCGCATTTGCACAATCACACTCACCACTCCTTATTACTGATCATTTTGATTTGATTATTATTTAAGAACTCTAGATCACTGGCAGCTCTACTTTCTGTAAAAGCTGTAGGAAATTTGCTGGTGTGTTTTTGTACAAATGTAGCAGCTTGTTGTCTGGTGACAGTAGGATTGAAGGGTCGTTGTCTTCTGTCTGTGGTGTTTTTGTCTCCTCTTTCTTCTTTCTGCTTTCCCTGTTGCTTCTTTTTGCTGTCTTCCTTCTTTTTCCGTTCCTTCCTGTCAGGTCCAGTAAGATTACATAGATTCCATAATTCAATTCAACAGTAAATAAATGAATCAGATTATCAAGAGGAGCCTTATACCCATAAGCCTCCCCTTGGCAAAGCAAATTTGTTTGGCACAACACAGCGACCAGACTTTCATTCTGCTTGCTATGATGCTGGACAGGTCAAGTTAAAAGAAAAAAAAGTTAGGGAGACCTGTGCTAAAACAAATGCTTCATTTTAGGCTCTTTCTTTCTCCAGCAGGTGGCAGAATTGTCTATTTAGAACCTCTGATGTTTCTAATAGGAAGCTGCTTATTATTTTTCTTTAGAGGTTTTACTTGGAAGCAGTGGTTTTCTTCTTCTTTTTTTAATAGCAGCTGTAACTTAATTACAGAGTATGTCTATAGCTCTGCCTGTAGAAGAACCCCACTTCTGATAAAGCTTCTGATAAACAAGTTACTGAAAATCATTAGATGTTTATAGGATCCCTAAATAAATTACCCATGTTGCCATTCTCCATGGCTTTGATGTCAGGTCTGAAGCGGCAGTCAGTCGAGGGCAACATGGCTTCCATGCCAGGCTCCAGCTCATTTAGAGACATTGCAAAGTTTGTAAAGTTGTACATCTGGAGAATGGAAAGGAGAAATAAGGGCTGAGGAGTGTGTTTTTAAATGCATGTGTGGTTAATTCAGATACATGTATTTCAATGCTTCAAATCTCTAATCCAAATTCATTACATCATCATTTAATTTGTCAACTGGTCAAACTCTAAGACTAAAGATATGAATAAAAACTGTTATCTTTTTGCTTTATGGCACATATTTACTTACATGGGGTGTTATCTGTAATTGTGTGTGTGTGTTGCCAAGTGCATGAGTATGTGCATGAGATCTATAATCAAAGTTTGCCTTCCTTTTTTCCCTAACCACCTAATATGTGTGTGCGATTTCATACCATAGCTGAGTGTGCTGGTCTGGAGTCTATCCTCCATAACAGGGTGCTTCCCGGAACAACAGAGACGGTCTCTTGGACTTCCGGCATGTCGTCTGCATCGTCGTTCTCTGTTCCCTGGAGCTCCTCCTGGAAACAATACAACTCGCTGTAACCAGTGATGCTATAAAAAGAAAATAATGCAACAACGTGCCCTAGTGCAAACTGGAGCTTATAGTAGAAGTAACTTGTTGTGCACTGGTTCCATCAACTGTTTCCATCAGTCTGCCATTACTTGTCTTATATCAGTAATTTTGTTTTACATTTAAAGAAAGCTACAAAGATTTACAGTTACAACATTTACTATAAACAAATAAAATAGGACAGTTAAAGACAAAGTACCAGTCTGCTGGTTTACCTGCATAAGACCACACAGAAAGCTGAGGACACCAAAAAGAAAATAAATAATAAATAAAGACAATACATCTTAAAACCTTTTGCCCTATTGTACATTAAAAACGTATAACCTTAGTAAATGGCTAACAATGATGTTCAAAGCAATTCTCACATTTTTTTGCTTCTTGTTGTCTCCTTTCTTCTCCGACTTCTTGTGGACCTCATAGGCCTGAGGATCAACACTCCACATGCACTCGGTCCACTTGCCATAGATAACACAAAGCTTCTTTTTACTGGACAGAGAGGTGGAACCAAGAGTAGAAAAAGGGAAGAGGTAGAGGAAGCAGAATAGGGATGGAGGAACAGCATGGAAACAAGATAAGGGAAAATGGACAGGACAAGGAGAGGAAGGTAAGCATTTGGGAAAATGACAAAGAGGACTTATATATACACAAAATCCATAATAAAGGTACTGTTTCTGTAGAAGAATAAATTCTTACCTTTTGTCTTGGATGTATCCTTCTACTTTGTGCAGCTCTTTGCCAAACATCCCACATGGCTTGAAATTTAACACACACTTGTCTCCAGTGCTGCAGAAGAAGGAACAAGAGATGGTCTTTTTACTTGCCAAGTTTAGGTGAATACCAATTAAATGAGCAGATAAAGTTATTTTAAATCATCATCCTTTGATGGCACATTTCTTTGTTAAAACAAAGATTATGAGGTGAAATTTTAAATAATTTTATGTAACAGTTTGCTTCCTTATGATCATAAATGTTCAAACCCTGGTGCTGTGTTGTGGCAGTGGTCTGTTAGTTTGTTTTTTTTTGTCTTTTTTAGGGAGGTCACTAATCCAATCAGTGCAACAGTAAACTCTTAACAGCTTCACAGCAGCAGGTGTGAATCTGTGCAACAGTGTGAATATGACACACAGCGAGGCAGTAACAGGGATAACACAAGCTTTGCAGAGCTGCCCTGGACAAACACAGGCTAAAAAGAGTGGCTGTGTGCTTGAGAAGCCGCACAGAGAGTAAGCAAGCAGCTGTCTCAAGTATCAGGGTAAACACAAAGAGTAAAGGAGGGAGCATGGTAGAAATGCTAAACAGCTCTGCGAGCATCAGACAACACAACTGTCAGCTTTACTGAGCTTTATTTGAGCCTAAATGTGTGGTTCTTTTTGGCTTGTCGTCCCGAGGATGGCTCAACATTGTGGATATTAATGGGTGAAAATTTGGGATTGAATGTGATACATTGTAGCCAATCTCCCAAATACTGTATTAATGTGGGACTATTAGTTATACACTAGTACTAGCATCAGTGCACATTTACCATGTCTGAACCTAAATTAAATATGGTCATTACAAGAACTATAATTAAAATGGCACCCAGAGTGGCCGCCGTGGTGCTTGGTGTGCTCCTCCGGAAACGTGCAGGTCAGATTGCAGCTGACCCTTCTCTTCCTGGACACGATCTGCTTGTCCCTCTCCGCTCAGGCAGGAGGCTACAGTCCATTCGGGCCAGAACCTCCCGCGAGAGACAGCTCTTCCCCCCTGCCATCAGACTCATGAACACTAAATGACTTTGTATCGGACTCATGAACAGTCAGCTACTCAGTATCGGACTCATGAACACCAATCAATATCTGCCATTTGCACTGCCATATTTACCCTATGTGGTTCATCCCACACTCACCTGCTGCTAGACATTAACATTAATATTTACTATCCCATGCTATTGTTTGTTTTTCTATTGTGTTTTTATGTAGGAGGAGTATATTTTAGTTTAGTTAGATTATTCTAAAGTCTTCATTATTATTTATTTTATTTCCCTATACTAGTCTACATTCCATGTTACATGTTGCACCATTGCACCAAGAAAAATTCCTAGTCTGTGAAACTTCACTGACAATGGTAATAAAATTGATTCTGATTTATGGTCCATGTACCTGTGGTTGATTATTTCCACGGTGCCATATTGCTCTATCCACAGTTTGCCCAGGATGACGTTATGTACACAGCAGTAAGGGTTACTCCATGTGTACGCTTCATTGTGCCTAAAGGAAAGAAACAGTGGAAAAGATTATGAGGAAATATTAAAAATCTAAAAGTGGAAGAAAGAAAGGAAAAAAATTAAGAGAGGGGAAATGGGATGATGAAGACAAAACATTACAGTAACTTACTTGAGTAACTCTAGTGTGATAGTTCCTCTAGGCTCTGCCTCAACACTCTTGCCCCAGAACTTGAGTTTGGGGTAAATGGAGCCGTGGAAGACAAAGTCCCCGCCCAGGCTCTCTGCGTGGAAGGCACTGATTGGAGGATGATGGGATACCTGCTCCGATACCAGCCGGAAACCCTGTTCCTCTCTGTAGATAGCCGGAAAGAACAGAATGTTAGGAGAATTAACAGTTAAGACCGGATGACCATAAGAAAAGATGTTTATGTGCACCTGATAAGTTCATAGGTCTCTCCCAGCAGAGGGTTAAAGGGTTTTCCAGTTCTGTCCCACTGAGACGCAACAGCTGACACAGCAAAAGCAGCTACTGCCTAAAATAATACAAATGCAGGCCCTGTTAGCTTGAGGGGTTACTTTAAGTTCTTTTGTTTAAAAACATTAGAGGATGTCATCAAATTGTGCTTTTCTTTGTTGCGCTTGCTTGTCTGTGTTTGCAATAAGCTTTAACATTTATTTTATCTCATTAATTATTTTATTGCATTAATTAATATAAAGAGGTTCAATAATCTAGCCAGACTCTGCACTACAGGTGGGCCCCCGTGGGCAAGGCCTGCCCATTCTCAAGTCAGGCCATCTTATCCAGCATTTTCACTTTAATTTATATACTTTTCAATATTTTTTTGATTTATAATTATTTAACTGTTATTTATATAGTGGTACTAAATGATCAAAAGAAGAATACATTCCCATTAGTGCTTTTTTGAGGAAACTCATCTCTTGATATATTTGCAAGTTGTGTGTGTGTGTTTGCATATTTAATCTATGTGTGCTTTTAATTATCAAATTCCACGATAACTTGAAGAACTTCATGCATTCTTTAACTTATCGCGATATTTGACGCAAATTCATTAACTAAATTCAATGAAGTAGTAGCAGACAGATAGCTTTGGACAATGGTCATGAGAAAGTGATCCAATGACAACATGAAGAAAGGAACACGTGTCAGGTGTCACAAAGCAAGAATCAACCACTTCCAGCAGTTTGGATGATTCCAGCAATGTGACGAGATAGCAAGCATAGCAACTACAGGTGCATGTGTTCCATCTCCTCTTCCTCTGGAGGCATCTGCAGCTGGATAAAACCTAGTCCGAGTCGTCCTTGCTAAGTGTAGTAAGTCACACTTACATGTTTAGTATGTCTGGTTTTTATCTGCTGCAGATGTTTCCTGAAGTTTTACAGAGTTGAAGTTGCACAAAAGGAAACAGGATCAGTTTGGTTAAGCTCTAGTTGCCTTTCTCTAAGGCAAACTTATGTAAACTTGTGCAGGTTAGTAGTAGGTTAGTAGCCTATCCACCACGATTCCTCTTTGGCTGGGATGTGGAAGTTTGTTAAGTGGCTTAAACATGATGAAAACATATGAGCGTTTGTTGTTTTGTGTAAAATTTGATACATGGATCCAAACATCTCTCATGTTGCTGTTAAAAAATTTTGTTAACAGATCTCGACCTCTGAAAGTCTGTCATTAAATTCTAAAGTCCGATTATTGGTTAAAATTACTAGACTGACTTTGTTATTTATGAATTAAATGCTCTATTTTCTGTTAAATCTGTCCTGTTACATCTAATATCTGCTGGATCCAATTTTTAGTGTCGGCAAAGGCAGAGAAAAACAAGCTTTTTTTCCCCTTTTTCATTCTAATCTGTTTCAACATGGGTCAAATAATAAATTATTAAACTGGAGTTTGTCCTCTTATAAAGCCAAAATTAATTTGATAAATGGGGCCCACCCACAGCGCTCAATTGCCCACCCTGGTACTCTGTCCTGGTGCCGGGACTGGATCTAGCACAAAACTGCCTTCTAAAACATTTGGTCTGGTCTTCTGGAGAGATTTAATATTTACTAATGTGCAAAACTGTTTACATTCAGTTTTTCTTTCAAACTGAAGAATGCAGCTATCTTAATAAATATGTAAAGAAATCAAAAAATGTTCTGAGTTCTAAGACACATAATAGATATTACAAGCGAAATATTGTAATGTCTTTACATTTTACAATACATTTATTCACTTCTAGTCTGACTTCAGTGTAATCCTATATCATTGTAAGCACATGTGTGTCTCTGACCTGCAGGCGCTCTATGGAGTCAGGCAACAAACAGGCTTTGTTAATGAGGTAAGTGTGTTCCATGTATTCTGTGATTCTCTGCAGGAAGCTCAAAGGCTCATTAAAGACGATGGGCATCGTGATCTTGGACAGTTCCTAGAAAAAGCAAATATCATGATTTGAGCATGGCTAACTAAACACATTGGGGGAAATCATTTTAATCCCCCCTCAAGCACGGTGAGAAACTTCAAGTCTAAAAAGTCAATTTGTTTTTGATGATATAACTTTATTTAGTATGTGTGTTGCAATTACAAATACTGTCAATATGGTCCAGTACACCATGGAACTTCTTGCTTAAAATTTTGTCATTGTATGCAGGTTTGTGTCTCAACAAATGTCCCACATGAAAGAGTCAACATTACCAACTAAGACTGAAGCTGTACACTGTAGGCAACAGTGGGTTGCTGATGCTCTCATTTACCATATCTTTAGAAACTCATGTGAGTTGTATGTATGACCTGCATGCCCTTACCAGTCCAATACATTTTTTTAGGATACTCCAAACACTGACAGTATTCCTGGAAAACATGGCCGCAGGTAAAGATGTCCTAAAATGAAAGAAATACAAAAGTTAAAAACAAGGCTGATAATAAGAGGGCCCTGCAGTCTGTCAGGTTTATTAGTAAAACCAAAGATCTAGCATATAGATAAGAACTATACGAGAAAAAAAAAAGAAATCACTAATTCGACACATTCTGATGAAAGTGGACAAACAGATCTGCTTACAACCATGTCTCTCTTTTCTAACGTGAGGATTTTACTGCCCAAATGACATCCCTAAACTAAAGAAAAAAACATTTGGCACGTGAGCCAAATGCCTTCATGTATGAGTCAACCAAGTTAGTCCCCACTGACAATAAAAGACTTCTACCCTTATTTTCCCTTGTTTTCTTAAGCTGACTTTCAACAAGTATAATTACGTGCCAATGCAACAGCAATAAAAAAAACTGAAATAGTTTCTGAAGTGGACGCAATGCATACACTCTGCAGATGAAAGGTGGTGCAGGAATGCTGTTCTACCTGTGTTTCTTGATGCCGTTCTCTTGCGGTACTGATCCATTGTTCTTCTGACTGCTGCAGTCAAACACTTGTGCATCTTTGTAACTGGCCTCTGACACCCCCTCATACGACTCATCTGAATCGAGGCCTGTGGGATGAGAAAACCTGATCATCTCTTCTATCACATCATTAAGCCAAATGTCTGAGAAGACTTGAATATGAGTAAGTCATACGATTAAAAAGCCATTACATTGCGTGCAGCCTAATTTGGGCTGAATATAAGTTTTATTTGCAACGTCATAATTTTACCAGCATCCTTGCTATTTGAATGCTGCTTTGCATCAGGACCTTTTCTCCTTGGTTTGGCTTGCAAATTTTATTGATTGAAACAGTTACACTAACTATACTCTTCACGGAAACAGCAGTGAGACACTTTAAAAACTATTTTCCTAATCTATCTTTATGATTGCAAAGCTTAGCATATGAAACAGAAAAGACTAGAGTAAGTTGTTATTATACAATCACATAAAACCTTAAGAAAATTACATTAAAATATTTATTTGTGTTCAGGTCAAACTTCTTTAGATTAGATTATTTGTGAGTGAACAGAACATTTGCTAAAACGGCTGACCTACTGTACACCTCTAATTATTCTGCAGGGTGGAGTTGGGAAGGACTTGAGGTGGGGACTTGACAATTGTTTAAAATAGAACAGAATTTATCACAAGTCATCTTACACACCCTCTCAGGTGTCAGTACAATGCCAAAAAGTATGAGGTGTGTATTCTTATGTTGCATCAAGGCCAGTTAGAACTGCATTCAATGTCCCATTAAAGCCTTTCATATTATGTGTAAAAAGGCTGGAGAACCGGCACAAGCATGTGTATCGGGACCATGTGCTTATAAGAGAAGGAAATTACAAACCACAACCAATACACCAATATGTATTTATCAAGCTTTAAAAACAGGCAACAGGTACTATTGGTCCAGAAGAACAACAGCAATTACCTTGTTCTTTACTGAAATCTGACCAGTGGCAAACATTAGCTATTTTACATCATTACTGTTAATTAAGATTCTGCAGCTAGTCTTGGTAAATATTTGCACACTCACAATTATGGAAGTGATGAGAAGTGGAACTTGGGTTTCACATAAGTTTGTGGTGTACAAACAAGGAGTAGCTTCCAATGACAAAGCTAAAGCAACACGAGCTTCCCGTTGCAGGTGAAACTTTACTTTTTATGCCACTCACTTAAGTACGAAATCCTTTCCAAACCTATTTTATATATGCACAATTTATTGTCTCTTGTCACAGCTGCTTTCCGGCAACTGCAGAAAAGCAGCCATGTGTTACAGACAAACACATTTATATGAAACATGGACATCCCCTGTTACTTATCACATTTATCCCACTGCAAGAGTACTAATGAATAATGCATCAGTTTTGGTCTGCATCCATCTCAAATTCGTAAGATGATCAGAATAATAGGACAATGACAAAACAGAGACCTAAATCTTTTGTTTATATCTGCATGGAAACAACAGCTAGCAAAAGCAAGATGAACTGTACATGAACACAAATCCATAGCATATTACACGACATGAACACCAGGGACAAAAGTATAAAAAGTGACATTGACCATTTCTGAAGGAAGACTACCCTTTGCAGCAAGTAGTAGAACACCTGACTACATTGTATAGTATTACAAACACAAAGTTATTATCAGCTTTCAACAATAAACACCATTCAAATCATAAGTTGGTGAAATCTCTTTAACTTTCTTCTTGTCAAACAGGGTGTTTGAAGTTAATCTCCTGACAGTCCAGAAATCCTAAAGAGCAGAAGACACCTTGACACGTTGATGGATTTAGTGCTTTTTCCTAAGTTGATTAAGAACTTGTTATTTTGCAAAGAGAATGCAGTAATATTTAGAGAAAACACTACACTGCTCTGGGCTTTGTTGATAAAACTGATCATGACTGGGAGACAGCCTCTAAATTATTGAACTGATCATCTGCCTGAAACAGATTAGTTTCCATTGGATGGTATTATACTTCAATAACACATAACTTGAGTTACAGTCTCTGGGTTGTATGCTTTACAAAACCACTCAAGCTTAAGTTCACCGCCATGTTTTATTCTTTTGTTAGGTTATATGGAATAAAATAACAGAACTTACAGGTATGACAGAGAAGTTGATCTTTGACTTAGTTTTATAATATTTTATATAATATTTACTATGGGTGTGTTATAAATGTGTGTTATAAATGTTCAAAAACCTACCTACTTAAATAATATTCCATACATTGTGTAGGAAGAACATGTCAGGCATCATTTGGGAATTTTGGTCATTTTGGAGCATAACTGATGGCAAGACAGAAACAGGTGCATCAATAAACTCTTTGGGTCAAGCATTAAAACAAAAGTAGCTGTCTTTCAAATAAAAACAGCCATTTGATGGTTTTTATTAAAACATACTTCTGTTTCTGTCTGTCAGAACTGTCAAGATTAATCTTCCCCATCACAACTTGATTTTTCTTTCTGACAAGCAACTTTACATTTGTGAACTCCTCAGAAATATTTACAGACGCTCTACAACTGATCTTTACCTGCTGGATGCCAACATGTTAGGATGTCAGTGTGACAAAACAGAGAAACATGATGTAAGCACCCACCTGTGACGGCGTCGTAAAACTCATCCTCATTGCTCATCGTCTAAAGTCAAAGCCGACCGGTGGTTAAGGACAGATGTTAAACTTCTAGCACATGTTCCTTATAGTGGCAGCCCCACAGAGTTCTTCTGAAGGGAGATTTGTTGATCAAAGTCCCTCCTGTGTGTCACCAGGACAACAGTAAATGCTCTCTAAATATTAGTAAAAGGTCCTAAAGTCAGGCTGATGCTGAGTATTGGCAGATGGTTTGACCACAGAAGAAGGATATCAGGAGGTGTCAGTCAGAGCAAAACAGCTTCTCAGTTATCAGACAGTAAGCAAATGGCTGCAACTTGAGACTTCAATTTCTTTGGTGTTGTTGACCAAGGCAAATGGGTAATCTGCAGAGACAAAAACAAGGCAATAATCACTATAATGAATGTTAATTCAGAGTTTATGGGGCTTTTTTTCCCCTTGGGGAGCAGTGTTGTTGGGATTGACAAAACAAACACATACACAAAAAAAAGGAAAAAGAAATATAAAAACAACAACAAAATTCTGACTGCTGCATTGCTCTGTTTCTGTACTGTAATGCATGGAGAGATTTCTGATGACACAAAATGCAGATGGTCGTACTCAGCATTTTAACCTGAGTTAAAATCTGCTTTGTCTGTCTGAGCAACAATCTTGTCTATCATGGGCCAATGAGTACAAACAGTGAGTTTTCTAGTCCAGCAATTACATAATCGGGACACCACTGTCGCAGGCATTCTGGGTCTTTGTCAACCTGTTTGGTACATTAGCTTCACTGAGTTTAAACAGTAGGCTCATAACAAGCTTTAATTCTCTAAACATTTAATTCTCTTTACATTAGTTATTTACAATACCAATACATCCAGTCCTACTCACTTTAAAACACAATCAAAACTATGATTGAACTAGCTGAAATGCTTGTCGATGCTGCACAGATAAAACTTCCGTATCCTGCTGAGTTTACAGAAAGTGAATAAAACCAAGTGATCATCAATGAGGGTTGTACCAGTCAGACAAAAAGCTGCAAGTTCTGTTCAGTCCCGCACACAATTCAACTAAGAAATGCAGACAGGTCAGTGAGCCATGAAACAAACAGCTTTCAACATTCAATTTTGCTGGCAGTGGACTATGCTGTTCCACTGGACTAAAACTGTATATCTAATTCCTAGAACTAAGTTGATGCTTAGCTAGGTATGGCTGTTCACTTTACTACATTTTTTACAATCACAAAGCATAATAGTTGACTCATTGTTTGTAGCCGGTGCTCAGAGATAGCTAGATAGATTGAGACATCACAAGACCAAATAGAACAATAAAGTTTCAGATAATTTATCAAACAAAGACACTGATAAATGTGTCAGTCCTATATGTCCGTGGCACATCTTGAACCTCAGCAGCTGGCTTATCCCATACAGAAGTAATGCTTTTTGTTTAAATTGGATCAGGAAAGACTCAACAATTTCTAGGCAAGACACCAAATCTCCACACATAAATAGGAAGTAAAGTAGCATAATCTCAAATTAATTCTATGATTATTTACAGGATAGCTAGAACTAGAAAACTAGAACATAAACAAAGCAAAATAAAACAATAAAAAAGACTAAAATTGTGAGTTAATTTAATCTGAGACTAAATAACTCATAGCTTATACCTATATAATTGTTGGTGGCAACACAGACTTCAGCTGGTCTGGCAAGTGCTTCATAATAGGGCTGGGTTACCCAAATCGATGCATCAATTTCAAATCGATTCAAATGAGATAAACCCAGTATCGATTCATAAAACTGGAGAACGATTTTTTTATATGTCCTCATTTCTGGTAACATGACCCTACTCTCGCGTGACTTACCGAGGTTCAGCGCGATCTTAGCATATATACACTCACGTATTAACTCACTAGTGTGGATTACATTCACTTTTAAAGTCCTTTGCAGCATATTACTGCTCACATTAGCAGCTAACGCTAAGATCGCGGCACTCATATTAGCAGCTAATGCTAACGGTCACTACCATGTTTAACAGGAAGTGACACCGTGCACGTAATTTAAAATAAATCTGATATGCTTAATTAAAGTCACATTTAATTTAGAACAAGTTTACACTTCGTCCTTTTTTTCAACAGTAAACAGTCTGATGCTTTTTATCTCGTCTACATGACGGCATGTCATAGCAGCGCCTGCCCTCTGTGAAATTCATACTAGCTGTGCATATTAATCCCAGCTGATTTCACAGAGTTGTTATATTAAGAGGGTGAATCCCTGAATCAGGTAACAAACCAAGATTGTTTTATACCTATTCTTCTTACTGTGCCTTTGTTTCAAACAGTGAGGTTTTACCTTTGCCAGATATAGTTAACGCCTTCCGCACACAAAAGAACTTTGGTCTCGACATCCGCGATCGATAAAGTTGACAGAATGGATGACAAGGTGCTATTCAACTACTCTAAACAGCTAACTCGCTGTCTAGCCCTGCAGGTTTTTGGTTTAAATATAGACTACAATCAGAACGAACACTGCATTTCCTATGCTACAAGAATTCATTATACTATATATTATAGAAGAATATATTATATATCATAAAAAATGAAAAATCATTGATCTGAATTACAGACTTGTAATTTTATGAATTACAGCATTAGTTTTAAATACAGATTGATAGATGTGTAACAAACCAAAAGTGCATGATTCAAAAGGTATGCCAGTGGACTTCAATCACACATATTTGTGCATCAGTGCATCTAAAATCATAGTTCTACCTATACTCTGGTAATCCATTCAAACGTGATGAAACAAAACAAGTATGTGTACAACTGGCATAACTGGGATAACATTTATGTACTTTAACATCTAAATTTTATTGTGGAATGACTTTTTCATTATCAAAAATCATTTGTCTTTATATATTGATAAATATGTTTAATCTCTCAAAATGTTTTTATTTACTTTTTAGTTTCTTTGGAGGCTTATAGTTTTTGCCCTGGATTTTTACATTAATTCCTTAGGTTTTAAAATGCTCACTTAAATTAATCTTTCCATCTCAATGGGTTAGCATCTCAAAATCCAAAGGTCAAGGCAACCTAGTTAGTACCTTATAATCTTCACAGCATAGTGATGTTCTACTTTGCAGCTGATAATCTCACATTTGTCATTTATCAGATTAAACCACGCTGACACAAAGCAATTCCATTTGCAAAATAATATAAAAGCAGTAAAATGTTTGTTTCCTAGCAACAGAGCTGTTGACAAAATGCCATTTATGTCCGTCTGTATATCTGTGAGCTGGGCAAACATGTCTGAAAATATGATTTGCATGTGTTATTGCAGCACTACCATGTCTGTCTTCTCTCACATTACTGGACTTTAGGATCTGCTTAAAACATATATAGTTATGCAGCATGAACATCTGCCTAAAGGTACACTTAGTTACTTTGACGGTAAAAAGACGAGGCCTCTCTGAGTTGGTCTTCCCAAGAAGTTGAAAAAATTCTGTTTCTTAAAGCTTTTTGAAGCATGGTGGAATATGCACATTAAACATGGAGACCTCATTAATTAAGTTTACATGGTTGAAAAGAAACTGGAGAATATGGTGTGTGCAATATCTGGGAATTCTCACTTCTCTAAATTTTACGTTGTAAGTGAACCAAGTTTTGTATTCCATAACTGTGCACATGAACTACGTATACTCAGACACACCCACACACCAAGAAACAAAGCTCTCCGATTGGCTGTGACAGACTGAGATCATATCGTTTGCTCTGTCCCAAACTCCAGTGTGCCATTACGTAAACATGGCACCACAAACACACCACAACCACCCTCCTCTATACTTGAACAATAGCTTATGACAAATGACCCCAATCTGAGCTGGTACTCCTCCTTTAAGTACACAAGGGCACAAAAATATAGCATGTTGTGTACTGAATATTAGTAATAATAGTCAGTGTCCTGCGTACAGCTAATTTCCACAATAAAAAAAAAAGATAAAGGAATATCTTTCACACACACACACACACACACACATTAGTGGCCACGATCATTTTTATTTTATTTTTTTTCTTTCTTATCTTTTGCAGCTCTACACAGAAATGCCATATCTATTGAAATAGCAGTGTTAGTTTTGTTTTTTCCTTAAAAAATAAAAATTATTTGTGGAAATATGTTGCTTAAAAAAGTGTTACTACTCTTATAAAAGCTTAGAACAGGCAGGTAAAGCTATTATATTAGTTCATGCTGGTGTCGTCCAGGCCCGATGTAAAAGAAGTATGAAAGCTCAGTACTGCTAAAAATAACATACAATATTTTGTCAACAGATGCCGATTCTAGTTTGAAAAAAACCAACTTATTTTTTATTATTATCTGTTAGTTATCAGACCTAATGAAATGATGGCTTAGTTGATAAAACTATTAATTGTGTGGTCCTCCAGGAGCTTACAAAAAACATCCAACAAAGGCGCAGGCTGAGAAAGAAACAGAGAAGTAAGAGTCAATGTCAAAAAATGAAATAGACAAATGCTGTTACAGTGCACGAAAAAGCTTTGCACTAATATGCACACCTTTATATGTCCATGTGAACACTTTTACTTAAATTGGTGACATGCCTTTGTAGACTATGAAACACATACTTGAATTCAATTTCACACAAATACTGAGGCAAACAGCAAGATGAACACTGAAACAGAAGCTAAAACAGAATAAATCAACCTTTAAAGAAGCTAACAAAACTATATAACTGTTAAGGGGTGATGTTTAAGGTCACAAAAATAAGATATATCAGATGTAGGAAAAGTGCTGCTCAGGAACTAGATTGTGTCATCTGCACATAATCTAGCCAGACCAGCGGCTTCTCGCAATGAACAATTAATCATTTCTTCTTATTCTGCACCTAAACAGCAGTTTCTCTCCCCAGGTGTATCTTTATGAGGGCAAGGAACTGAACATCACATGCTTGTGATTCTGTGTGCTTGATACAGTTTCTGATTGCAGCAATCCTCTTTGTCTACTAACCCGTTAAAGCATTACGTTACCAACACACTTACTCTGTTAACATGGACATAATGTCATTGTCAGATGTGCGTGTTATGTTGACTTGATGCTGAGAGGGACAGATGCAGACTAGAAACACCTAAAGAAACTGAGCAAAATGGCTTCAATAGGCTGTGCTCGCTTTCTCAAATCATCCCTTCTTTGCGAGGTGATGCAAAAGTATTGCGTGCTAACGCAAAAGTATTGCATGACTAAGAGTCACACTTCTACTGTTGATTGGTGCTCTAACTACAATTTTTTTTTATGTAAAAGAAGATAATAAGAGCAAGGATACAGCAAGTGGGAGAAGGAATAAATAAACCACAAAAGAATATATAGCCATTTTGTTTTCTTTTTATTTGCTAAAACTTGCCATTTTTAATCAAAAGCCAGAAAAAGTTCTAAAAAAAATAAAAATAAAATTAAAAAAATTTGGTTCATAATGTATAGTGGCAACATGCAAAAAATAAATTTCTACACTATCAAGCCCCTTCCTTTAGAGCTGAATCTCCATCAGTGGTTCCCAACCTGGGGTCCCCGAACCCCAAAGGAAGTCCCCCAAAAAACACAAGGTGTCCCCTGAGGCTTTGACTGTTCAGAGCCAGCATCTTTTAAATTAAGTCCATGTCCACACAGAGACTAGTTGAACTTTATTTGCTTTAGCTTTTCTTTTTATCATTTGGGTGTTTATATCACATGGAACCAAACTAACCTTTTACTATTTCATTAATGAGACATGTCCAAGAAATGCCACAGTGCAGTGATTCGTCCTTACTTTGAAAAAAAAAAATATAAAAAAGTGCAGCTATATGGTGGTAATTACCTTAACTTTGGTTTTTATCAATGGAAGGGAGTTAGCCAGAATGCATCACTTATGGTGAAACGCTAGCTAAGAAAAGCATAAAATCAAGTGTGGTTTCAGCACTGGGGGTCGACGGCTTTTTGGTAGCTGCATGAAGGGGGTCCTCAGGGACAATAGGTTGGGAACCACTGCTCTGTATCATCTGTAGTATTGGGACACATCAGCCCTGCCTGAGGACAATAAAATGGAAGTTATTATCACAAGACCAAAAGAGAGTTAAAATGTCAAAAGTGTACAAATAACTTTTTATTAGAGTATGAAGGCAAGTATGAAATCTAATTAATTTACCCTCAATCACAAGACTAACCTTGTCAAGTACATTCACTGACCGCAGCAGTGTGGAAGAAGGAAATGCCAGAGTCAACATCTTTTCTGCTCTGCAGAGAAAGGACTTGGAGCACGACCATCAACATTAAAAAATGCTCAGCAGAAATTAACTAAAACACTGAAAAGCAAAATACTTCAACCTAATTAGCCCAAATCACACAGAAGTGCACTTGAAAAAAAAAAACAATAAACTCTGTGAGGAAACTATAAATCTGGTCTGGTCTCCATTGATACATCCTCACTTTATTCTGTTCCTCTTTAAAATAATAAAAAAAATTTAAATGATTATGTAAAAGATAAGTAAGAAGTACACAGTTCTCATTTCATCTTGACAGACTTGTGCAACCTCTAAAATAAAATAAACTAAGGCAAACTGCTTTCACAGTTCCTTTGTAAGAGTTTGGAGCCTGTTTTTTTCCTTCTTGAAGTAGATGTAAGATATCTGACTTTGAACTTGAAGCAGCATAGGTAAATAAATAGTTGAAGGTCTACTGTAACTTACTTTAATACACTTAAATGTTATTCAAAACTATATCACCAACTCTAAATACGAGAAGAAGGTCTGTTTAGCTTTTTATTTTGGTCATTTGCACCAGACTTGAACTTGTCATATTCACAAGGGAAGAGAAATTCACATAAATATTTCCCTGAGTGTAAAGATAAAATGGCAGGTAACAAATAATGAGTATGTTTTCTTTATTTCCCTTCATTAGGTCGCAATGCTAATCCCCTGGGAATAAAATACTAATCCTAGGCAGGATGCTGAACACAGTCTCTCACAAACTCACCATTCAGCATAGTATGAGTCAGCACGTTCTGGTCATACCTGCCAGTGAAAAACCTGCTTGGATGAGTTTTATTTTCACTGTCTGTACAAATACTAAGCCTGCTCTGCATCATACCTCAAAGATCTACACATGAAAAAAAAAAAGCTGGTTTGATGTTCATCACTGTTTGCAACAATATTGGTTTGTGACTTGTTTCTAAATAAATTGGGGGGTTTTATCCCCTTATTAATTTATCCCTTTCTTTTTTTCTGTCTCTGGGTTATTACTTCTTGAGATCTTCTGGTAGTCCAGCCACCTTGTAAGCAGAAAGACATTAGCTATAACAAACTTATTGTCCTACCAGACTTACTGGAAACAGCCTACTGCTTCACTCAGTGTGTGCAGATCTGCCAGCAAAAATACTTGTCTGACTTACTGACTGTTGTCTTCACAATCAATAAACAAAGAAAAGAAACATGAGAAGTAAAAAAAAAAAAAAGCCAAGCTTTATGGTCAACCATCTTGCAGTGAGCACGTTATTACCTGCCAGAACAAAGTCAACATCAGCAACAACTACTCTAAAATACACATCTTCCACACAAAGTTAAGAAAAAAATACT
>JBAMHW010000015.1:21301065-21319094 GCA_037177495.1 Rhadinocentrus ornatus
AGTGATCAGATGAGTATTTGCCTGGATTATTTAGCTAATTTAATCAGTTTTCACAAAAGCTAAACAAGAATAAAGATAAAAAAAATATATAAAATGTATAAAGTTCGAGATGCAATAAATCTGTGGTGCTTAAGTTTTTTATTTAACATGTTTGCCATTAAAACTTGAATTGGGCTGAGAATGTTATTTCTTTTATTTCCAGGCATATTTGTTGCTTCTCCCTGAGTTACATAACAACCATTATGGTGTGATGCGGAGCAAAGAATGGAGAACAGAGAATTGGAAAAGAGAGAGCAGGAGAAGAGGAGGGGAACAGGCAGAGAACACTGGAGGAGAAAATGGTTTCTATTCAGGCTCTCAGTTGGACACAAAGCCTGCTTGTACACAATTACACACACAAAGACACAGTCATGTGCCATACATACTAATGCTCACGCCACCATAATGAAACCGAGTTGAAACAATAGAGATGTGTTTATAGTTGTGCTATTACGTTTATTGTACATTTGTAAAATGTTCTGTTTCCCCACCAACAGAGGGTTTAACAAGAACTTGTGTTTTTATGTTAAACTTAATTTTCAACTTAGAGGATTTCCAGAAAGACCTTGGGTTTAATGTGTCACGTTCTGTAAAATAAGCAGGTCAAGCAGATTACGTCCTCTTCCCATCAACATCGATATAATAATGTAAAAAAAAAAGTTTAATAGTTTTCATGTTTGCTTCAACAAACTTCCACTTAATTAAAATTCATTTTGGTTAAGCAAATACTTCGATCTTTATCAAACAAATGAACAAACGGGGCTTTCTTTATTTGTTTTGCGGTTGTCTTTTCCCTGCACTTCTCTTTCGAGCCATTACTGCAATTACCAATGCTCAACACTAGATGGCAGTAGAAGATTGAATTTTAAGAAGACATTTGCACAGGCGTGTTGACATGAAACTTTGAGTCAGAACCTATATAAAATGTATATTTTCATCTACTGATGATGATTAAAATATTGTTACTCTACAATATTCAGCAACAAGGCATCTTATAGAAAAGCATCGCTGGGTGATTTAGTAATTGTTTAGCTCAGTCACTACCAGAAAGGAGACTTTGACTGTTCAGATAGAAGATGATAATTAGATAGCTATGTTGATATCCTGAACCAGCACTAATACCAGTTTAGTAATGCGGGTATTAATGCTGAGATGTTCATAATATCAACATAGTAGCTCATCTAACAGTTTTAAACCACCCAAGAGATTGGGATGATATTGAGTGTTTGAACAATGATAGGAGTATGGGATCACTGATACTGCACTGCTTGTGAAGCCCCAGCATATGAGCACTGCCAGCAAGAAACTTGGGACGCCATGTCAAGATATTTTGGCATCCTCAGTACCCATCAGGGAAGGAAAGCTGAGCTGACTTGATTTTCCAGGTAAAACGACCATATGAGACTCATTGCACTTGTGACCAATTTCCCGTTCTCATAGTGAGATGAAGAATAATCAGTTGCGCTCAAAACACTGCTGCAGAACCAACAGCTTTAAAAGAAAACCTACCGTGGTTTAGGCTAATCCAGAAGTGATGAAACATAAGAATGCTGAGGAGAGGTAAAAAAAATAAAAGACTGTAATTAAGCTGGAAGAAATGTCAAACAAACATATAGGTTTAGCAGATGAAGTTGAAAGTGTGAATAAAGAAGGGACACTGCTGATGTAGCTCATCTTTATTACCACTAACACTCCAACTGTTTTCCAATTACCAGAAGGTAATGTGCAAAGACAGCAAGTTTCTGTTATCTTTGCTTTTGCTCCCTGCAAAGCAGAGTAGAAAGTATTGCACCCTAATACACACACAATGGGAGGCACGTCAGGGTAATTTTCACCCATAATTAGTGAAATATGCCCATTGTATTGTGTAAGTGTTTGCTGGTTGGTTGGCTGGGTTACCTCCCTCCGGTTTCACATCAAGGTTCTGATGAAAGCAGGGTAATGTAAGGTCTGGTGGTGTGAGTGGGCTGTTTTCTCACACTGATGCTTAAATACATCTGACATATCATTCCAGACTTAAATGTAGTTTTAGTCCTAGATATTGTTGTTCTTTTTAAAACCCAGTACTCGAACTGCCTTTCCAGGTGTACAAATCATCCGTGTTCATCATACCAAAGAACAAAATCTACTTTACCTCAGTCCAACTTAAATAACTTAGATATATTTATTTATTAATTTATTTTTTTTTTTTGCACAGCAGAGTTTTCAATTGTGTTTTTAGATTCACCACTGAACTGTGTTCCCATTCGGTGGTTTTCATAAATATTCCTGATCCTGTGGAGTGATTACATGCAGGGCTCCCCAAGGACATGAAGATAACAGTCATTCAGTGTTGGTTTTTAACCTTGTTCAACCATGTGTACATATATTTTGCTAGATTTTGTGAATCTTTTCATGACAGTAAACACACAAATACCTTAAAATACAATTTAATGATTTACAATTTCATTCATTTAGTAATGATGATAGAGATTATACTTAATTAGGAGAGATACTTGCCCACACAGTCTGACAGCGATGGACTAAAAAATCAACAAAAATCAATATCAAAACTTGATATGTTGTCTCTATGTAGGTAAAATTTGGACCCAGAAAGAACACTTTGACAAGACCTCGAATGGATTTTAAAAAAAGTTTTATTACTCAGACAAATAGGAGCAAAAAAAAAAGGTTAATCCTGGCCAATCAGATGTCAAAGTCAACATGAAAAGTTGGCAACCATTTGGCACTGAATGAGCGTGAAACCACCCAGTCCTTAAACACTGATGGGAATAATGATGATGATGATAGAGTGTAGGTGTGCTGACACGCCACAGGGCCACTGCTCTGGCTCTGCCTGGAGGAAGGGAAGAAGACAAAAAAATAAAAACATTGCAGCAGGAACCACCAAATACATAAACTAAACTTAAAACCCTCAATGCTTGATGATGTATGCAAATTGGATGCAAATTGTGCTATTCTGTTGTGGGTTAAATTTTTATACACATTCAAACCGTTTTGGAATTTGTTGCTTAATTAGCTATAATTATTTATGGCCAGTTTTTATCATCATAAACCAGTTGATGGTCTTAGATATACAGGAAGCATGCAGAATACCAGCATATAGAAAAAACACACAAACAAAAAACTAGGATTGTATTGCTCAAAGCTTAGTACTTTAGTAGTACTTAGTAGTTTAAGTGTGTATGAATGATCGAAGTGTTGTTTAGAAAGTTTAAAGATGCCAAAAATAAATGCTGATGTGGCTGCAGGCAGTGCCTTAATGAAGGGGGAGGATGCTGAAGGCTGGCCCTTTCAGATTGTTCATAAAGACTATTTAAAAAAAAGAGCCGAAGTGCATCAGGTAGGGAGGAAAAACACCTCAGACTCACACAGACAGAGTAATGTCACATGGCAATTTACAGACAACTTTATTCATTCTGTAAAGCTGGTTTCTAATTAATTAATTAAATGCCTTTCACCACTAACAACAGATCATTAATGTTTTAAAGGTCCATTATGTTTCTCCAAAGTGAAATTTACATTTCAATTTTGATCCCTTAATAAGAATACAGAATGACTTTTAATGGAGAAGCAACATGATATGACATAGACCTGATTTAGGAATTTCACAGCAGGAAATTACTGGTGACACTTTTTCTTGTGATGGTTCACAGGGCAGCAAGCATGGCTAAAAATTATGCCTAACTATGGAGCCTAGCTAATTGTGTGTGGTAGGCTGAAACATGACGCTGTTAAAACGTGGATTCTTCTGAGCAGGCCCAACACTGCTTTTTAGTTCAAGGAACGAAACTCATCCTCAGTTAAATGTTGGAGATTAAATATTGCAAGGACACACTTTTACATATCATCTTTGGTGTTCCTATTTGCTCTGTTAGCTCCATAGATTTTTTCTGTATTAGAGAATTATATTGTAAGAGATTTTAAGACTGTATTGGCAGGTTTTAGGAGTATTAGCTTTTATGAGCACTGAAAGATGTGGACAGGGCTTAGGACAAACATCAACTAATGAAAAGTGGGTTAGCATGTGCATGCGTGGCTTCCAGTGGCAAAAAAAATATTGTATTTATTGATAATGTGACAGAAGCTGCGGGATGTAGTGTATTGTATATGGAAATTACTGTCTGCACAGATTCAACCAGAGGTGACAGCCAATTGAATGGAGCTACCCTGTATGAATAAACAGTGAACTGAAATATAATAAGAGAGCAGCTCTTGAAGAATAATCTCTCATGGCCAAGTCAAATGATCTTAATTTAATCAAACTGCATTTCTCTTGAAAACAAAATTAAAGGCAGAAATACCCATAAATAAAGTGGTAAAGGCCTGAGAAAGCATCACAAAGGAAGAAATCAGTGATGCACATGATGAAGGACTGATGAAGTGATACTTTACTTTTGGAAAAACAACAGGAGGACAATGTGTATGAAAAATACAGTCTTAAAAGTAATATAGGCTTCTTTTAACAACATCTCAAAGCTCTTCTTTGGATGTTGTTTGCTTTTTCTTCTGTTCTCTGTCAATATGGTCCCACACTGCCTTACTAATGTTGAAGTTCTGACTCTGGGGAGGATTCATTACTCCATAAGACCTGCTGTCACTCATTTTCAGTGGAGATTTTCAGTAATTTAGCAAATCTCGGCCTTTTGTTTTCCATTTCTTTTACAAATGGTTTCTTAACAGTCACCCCTCACATGCAGACACTTTCTGATGGGGCTTCAGTGAACAGTAGATGGATTAAATGAAGGGACAGTTGCTGTGTTAGGTCTTTACTAGTCCCTTCCTTATTTCTCAAAGTCATCACTTTTACATATTTTTTTTATCTCTTTTAGAGGTTTTTCCCCCTGTTTTCCAATTATTTTGCACAAACTGCCAACTGAATGAATGTAATAGAGATTATTTGCACATAAACAGCACTTTAAAGTTAATCTTTTTAGGAAGTTTTCTAGCAGCCACGTGTAATTGCTTACTGACCTAGCTAAGAAAACAGTACACAATCTAAACCATGCATTAATGCATTAACCATGCATATGATTGTTTCCTTGCTCTGCTGTATACATGGATTTTCTCTGCTTTTGCTCATGTTCTTCTAAAATCTTGCAACGGTGGCGGCAGAGAGCTGCAGAGAAGAGACGTGTCCTCTCCTCCAGAGCTACATCCCATTATCTGGGCGGAGAAAGGGGGAGAGAGATAGTGACTATAGCCACCACACTGCCTCCCTGTTCTCGCCCACAATTCCTCTAAACAGGAACCGGTTCTCGAGGCTAAGAAATCTCTAAGAGAAGAGAGAAGGACAACACAGCTGGATATTTAAAATTAGTAATAATTACATCCAGTGGAAACCTGCATTATATTAGACTTTGTGCAGGCTGTGGACTCTGCTTATCGCTTTGTCCTGTTGCGCTGCCAGCTCTTATTGTAACTGGAGGACTGATCTCCTTTTGTTTATTCTCTCTGCAGTTTATTCACGCTGCAACTTCTGCCGCCCGTTTCAGAAAACAGGGGGTTTCATTTCTGCTTTACTCGCGTCGTCCTAAACGGAATGAATGACAAAAACAAAGGAGGTTGATGTCAACAACTCCCCGACTCACCTCCTCTTTGCGTCGCCCAAGGAACGGAGACTCCATCTCCGGCAGAAGATGGAAAACGGAGGCGGGACGGAGAGCTCGGACAGCGGCCAGGCGCAGCACGCGGTGCTCGGTAAACCGCACCTCCAAACTGCCGAGCCCTCGGCGATGCCGCCCGCTCCCTCTCCAGGCGAGAAGAAAAAGAAAAACCGAGCCCCGTCCCCGGCGAGACCTAAGGATGTGCCCGGGTGGTCGCTCACGAAGATCCGCGGAGGGATCGGGACCCCAACTCTGAGCGTCAAGCCTGGAGCTATTCATTTGGGAAGCCGTATTTCCAGACGCAGCCCCGTGGGAAGTCTGTCTGGAAAGGACGGTAAAGCGGAGAGGGGTGGTGGAAAAACGGCAGGAAAATCCTCCTTCTCCGGTGGCATGCTATCCAAGACCTCGGCATCCAAGGCGGCCAAAAGCACCAACGGACGGAGGAAAGTGTCAGACGCCAGCATAGGATCCGATGATTTATCAAAGGACTCTGGATGTGTTCCCGGGAAGCTCTCCCCAACCGACAGTAGCTCCGAGCTATCGGACTGCGCCTCGGAGGAAAACAAACTCTCAACGGACGCTGTGAGCAGCGACGCCGAGTCAAGGAGCAGCCGGGGCGGTGGGCCAGACGGAGAGAAGCCGCTCAGAGATGGCGCGTTGACGGACGGAGTTCATCAACACGCCGCTGCGAAGATCACCTGCTCCGGCAATGAAAAAGATTACAAGGACCGACTGTCTGTGAGCATGGAGACCGGGGAAGGAAGCATTTCCCCCGGTGAGGAGCGATCGGTCACCTCGTTTGACAGCAGGGTGCCTGCCAGCACATCCTTGGCTTTTTCAGACCTCACAGAGGAGTATATGGACAGCATGCATGAGGAGTTTGTCAGGGAAATAGAAGAGCTGAGATCTGAGAATGATTACCTCAAAGTAAGTGCAATATATTCTCTGAAATGAATGCATTACATATGAATTTGCCTAGTTAGTTTTTTCCGGCTTTGCTAAACCATGAAATTCTCATTATGCTTCAGAATGATCAGATTTTCCATTTAATTTCATTTAATTTATTTTATTTTCCTCATGGTATGAAGCACAAACGTCATGTCAAAACACAAAAAAGAAATAATACACATTCTACATTATCAAGGCACATTCAAAAAGGTTTCAGAAAGGCACCCTATTTATATAATGTATTACCTTTTGTTCTTCTGCCTCAGGAATCAATTTACAATCAGTTTTACAGAATGCTCTTTCATTGTCATTATATTTTTCTCCATAATACAAAAGAAATTATCTTGTCTAGTCTATGCTTAAATTGGTTTACTTTATTCACCAGCTCACTCTGACTGTTTCTTCCTTGTGTAGAGATTCCTTTGGATGCCTTCCAAGGCTGCTCATTACAGGGATGATGATGTGAATAGTCTGCGACCTTACTGACACAAGTCCATACAGTACATGTTATCTTGTAGCCCTAGGATGCCATTTTCACATGGAAATTGGTACATATAAAGCTTATTTTGTTGAGCAGATTGTGGTTCTTAAAAAAACTTGGTAGTTGGTGTTATCAGATGTGGTTCCCATGCTTTCATGAGGATGTTGTCAAACAACAAAGAGTGCAATGAGATCTGCCCCACTCTCCCTTACTGCAGATTTTCCCAGGTTTAGTCTGGTGTAAGAATTTACCTATCCTGTTTGTGCAGTCTTTTATATAAGAGAAATGTACATTTTAAATTCCAATTTCAGATTAGTGTCTGTTGTTAAGCACCCACAGATCAGATTTTTTAAAGAACAATGAAACCATCACTTAGCTAAATTATCTCAAGTACTTTGACTCATTGGGATTACATGTCATTGAAAAGACTCTCCCAGGTCCCACAAAATGCCTGAGAGCAGTAAATTGTAATAAAACTGAATCCACTAGTCAAGCCTGCCTTGAGATTGATTAATTAAAGGAAGGATCAATTAGTGAGCATATCCTCAAGCACTCCCCAGCACTGACCAGACAAGCCAATAATTGTTAGAGATTGATTGGAGATGGTGACTGATCAGCAGCCACTGCCTTTTGGCTATCCACATTTGTTAATTTATTTATTTATCTCACCTCAGGATATTTTGTCAATGCCAGTGTTTTGATTCTTGCTCATCACTGCTTTGTTTTCTGTGTTTTGTCCTCTACTTTATATTTTTCTGCTCTTAAGATAGGTTATGTTGTAAGTTGACCTGAACTGAATAATCCCAAACCATGAAGTATATAGAGACGGAGTGTGATAAGATGTCCATTCTGATAATGATTTAAATACGTTATCTTGATTATCATAACATTACGGCATCACTCCATCTGAATCTGCAATTGGAGTGGAAAGACTTGTAGTTGTAGCTTTATTATTTAACAAATGGAGACAGGAAGTTCTTGCTGGTTAAAAACTGCATGAACAAAAATTAAAGTGCATGGGTTAACTCTGTGGGTTATCTAATAGTTCACTTTTGGAGCAATTTTAGTCACTGTGTGTGGTTGGAGACTGGAGGTAGGATAAGGAGCTACCTCACTTGACCACAACAAAGCTTCATGGGTGGTTTCACAGTTGAGTAAATCTGGCTATGTCTGTTGTTGCAGCCGGGGCCCCTGGTTATAAACCAAATTAAAATAAACCATTAAAGCATTAGACTCGCTGACCTTGTTTTTGATCTTTCTTCAGTTTTTTCCTTTTTGGATGCATATTCATTCTGATTCATACTTCTTCTTCTAGACATCAAGCATCTGTCTGACTCACTAATATTGACTTCAGACTGAGTGTGTTTTACATTACTGTTGCATCTACAGCAGAATATCAAATGTGCCACTTGGCATCCATACATTCCAGCCATCCATCTCAATACTTCCCCACAGCTAGAACATGCTTATCAATAGGCGACATTCAAGCAGCTGTTAAATTGTTTAACACAAGGTTCATTCTCTACATATTATGTTAAACTGTCTTTCAGTCGGTATAAAGTTTAACAATTAATTTAATTACTACTCTGGTCCAGAAAAATAACTTTTAAGCAAGGAGGCCTTTAGTGCTTGTCCTCATGCTGCTGCTGGACCTGGCACTATTACAAAGACTTAGTTTTCTCAACTTAATGGTTTTAAAAATGTCTGTCCTGTGACTACAATATTAGATAATAGATGAGCATCTGTGGAGTTTAAACAGGCCTACTCAGCACTATATCCTTCAATATTCACAGAATTTTACACAGCAAACAATTCCACCGGTAAACAGGTTTAAGTGAAAACAAAGGGGTATTGAGTGTAACATTTATTGATACTTAGCCCCTACTTTGGTGATGGCAGCGAACCATATTGGAGGGCTAAGTAGCCTCGGTTGTCAGGCCTGGGTTCACAGCTCGTATGGCTTTCAGTGAGGATTGTTTCCTCAGCCGATGTGTGTGCACTCTGATTTCTAACATTAACCCATCTGGCTTTTCAACATGACAGCTGATTGGTTGATTTCTTCTCCTGACTTGCTGCTTGCTCACATGACAGAGACAATCTTACATTTTCTTCATTAGTTAGCCGTAAAAACCAATCAGTGGACCAACTCTGTCTGATACCACATTAATGTACGATTCCCTGGCTTCACGTCCTCACTTCCCAAATCTTTGCTGTCATGTTTTGTCTTCCTCATTCATGGCATGCCTTAATTTCTTTCATTCTGTTTTACCATCCCTGTTACTTCTACACATTTCCCTTCATTTTTTTTTATTTTCTTGTGTACAGTTTCACCTTTCCTCCCATTTTCCTTATTTTTCTTGTCTTGTCATTCCCTCACTTTTCTCTGATTTTTCTTTTGTTATTGACTAAGATTCTTTTCCTCTTCACTCCCTTTTCCTGCTTTGATTATTTGTTCTTTAAGTCTTTCCCTTTCCAACTTTCTCTTTTGTTTCTTTTTTTTTCTTTTCTACCCCTCTCTCCTCTATTGAAGACCTGGAGCAGTGGTCAGTGGTGTGCACACTGCTTTTTGCTGCAGTCTATTTTAGTTCCATCAACAAATATTTCCCACAAGATTTCTTGCTGTCGTGCACACATCACTGTATTTTAATCCATCACAGATCGATGGATTGATTGGTAAAATGTTTTTATTTCTTTGGATTGCACATCCTGCATTCTGTTCTGTCTCAACTTATATTCATATTCCATGCACGCATACACCTCCCCAGAGCTCATTGTTGCTACAGTAGCTCTGCAGAAGCTGACCCACATTCTCCACGGTAGTAGATTACAACAGCACTACTACTACTACTAATACTACTACTACTGCTGCTGCTACTATTGCTATTACTACTACAACCTTTCCTTTTCTTGTTGTTTATTGTACTCAGAAACACTCTTTTAAGCAACTTTGTGTTTCATGGCTCTTGCTTTCCCAGACACAGACTTCCTTCCTTTATTGCTTAACAATTTGTCTGCAGACATTCTTGCTACTACAAGACCTGCACCTTAAATATGACTCAAGGAGATGATGCAATTCGTGCTTTGGGGCTGTAATTAATAATTGATCTCTATTTGTCTAAAAGAGAGCTGGATAACAGCACTCTTGCAAATCAAGAAATAATTTTGGTTATATATTTAATATAATAACATTTTTTTATGTTGTTTCACATCATTTACAAAGATCTGCCTAGATTCTCTCCTTTCCTCTGCTCTTGACTCTTGCTGCTGCAAAGACACCAGTTTTCCCCATGGAACATTTCCTTTAATGGCAACTATTACTAAGACCTTGACCTTTGACCTCTACCTTTTGGGTGGGATAAAAAGTAAAGAGACTTTACAGCATTGTGTTATATTACTCTGTGCATCATTGAGCTGCCCACATCATTTAGTGTAGTGTGTCTGGTGACCCTTTTTGTCTCACTTGACAGATTATTACGCAACAGTTCATTTTTAAGAAGACACTAATACACAATCATTAGAAATGATGAAAAACAAAGACGTGGAGACAAATGACTGAGGAGTGATTGATGAAATAGATTCTAATCCTAGAAAGCTCAATGGGATGATTTTTTATTTTTCTGGCATTTTTATATATATTTTATTAGCTCTCAGTAAATATCGAAGGATTCTCTTATGTGCAGATCATGTTGTCTTTTACAATCAAATGTTCAGTTACAAGTCTCTACTACACATAATAGTGCACCCTGAGCAGGGTAATGTTAAAGGAGTACTTCATTACTTGTGATGTTAGAACTTATCAAACTTCTCTCCTTCACCATTTCCAGGATGAGATGGAGGAGTTGAGGTCTGAGATGCTGGAGATGAGGGACATGTACATGGAGGAAGATGTTTACCAGCTGCAGGAACTGCGGCAACAGTTGGAGCAGGTACGTATGTGAGCAGATGGGCTTATCCGGTGGGATTTTTATGTTTGCCTTTTTTTGTGGTGCGTTAGCTTGGAAAATTTGAACTCAGTATCTAAAACAAGCAAAGGCTGTGAAATGTTTGGAAACAGGCAAGAAAGAGAAAAGGGTTATCATTTGGGTATCATCTTTGATCTTGAGGTCTGCAAACTCCCAGTTTGTGGTACGATATCAATAGCGTTATGCTTAAACTTGAATGCACTCTTCTTTACATTTACTGTGTGTGTACAGTAATATTGAACACTTGATAGTTCTGATTGTTAGAAGGTAACAGTAACCTAACTTTTTTAGCCACTTAGCTAAAGAGTCAGTAAGACAGACAGGTAATATCATTTTAAATTAGCCAATTACCAGAAATGATGCTAACATTCATAGAAAATTATCAACAACAGCCAACAGATGAGCATGAAAAGTCCAAAGCAACTTGCATTGCAGCATTAAGAGCTACATGTACAACAAGGTAGATGCAGAACAGGTAAAAATGTTCCTTATAAGTGCTAGTTGGAGGAAGTTGCTTCTTATAAAGACCCACGTTTCACATTTTGGCTTTTGCCATCTTGATTACTTTGAAACCAGATTTAATGAGTGAAGGAGGGATTTGATTAAGAACACCATGCACACATGTAGAACTAATTAAAAAAATGTATATAATCCTATACTAAAAAGAAGACAAGCTCATTATTGAGACAATTGAAAATTTCCAACCCAAAGATACAGTCCATCTTTTATAGTTCCACTTAAATTCTTTGCTGAAAACTGTAACATCTAATGTTAATAAAGTTATCGGACTTTTCTAGCCTTTGTCCCCCCAGCAAATCCCCAGCATGCCAACTTGAAGGGCTGAGTCTGCTTCCTTAGAAGCACCCTCACTGTGGTGCCTTCCCTTTGACCGATAGGACTCTTTTTTGGGCGAAGTTTGCAAAGAAATACTTTTTTGTGTTTACATTTGATTCTTAGATTAAGCTGTGAAAAATGTTTGCATACTCAGTGTGTTCCGCTATATTGCAATGACTGTTGCAAAAGCACTGTAAAGTGAACAGGGGTAGCAAAGATGGTGCAGGCAGCTGACACAGCATCATCTACTGATGTAGCCTCTCTTCCTCAGGCAAACAAGACCTGCCGCATCCTGCAATACCGACTGAGGAAGGCAGAGCGGCGCTCTCTCCGAGTGGCCCAAACTGGGCAGGTGGATGGAGAATTAATTCGGACACTGGAGCAAGATGTAAAAGTAAGTGTGAGGAGGTGGAGATTTATTTATTTCATGCAATAAGGCATATTGCTCGATTAGATGGCTTTCCGCTGGACCCAGTTAGCTATCTTTTTAATATGTTTTACAAACGTCTATAAAAGTAAAGTAGTAACATACTAATTGAAATTAGATCTAGCTTGTTGGCTAATTACATAACCATTAAGCTAATTTTACTTCTGCTTTAAAACTGCCCTCAAGGAATTACGAAGTCTTTTATATGGAAAAGAGGACCTTGTTTTGAGTCTTTACAGTCCCAGAATCAACTAGACCTTTAACTTTTGTATTAGATGTTCTGTTTTGGATGACATTTATAATTCATACACCATTTTAATGACACTGTGTAAGCCACGAGATGGTCACGGGACCGTGTTATAGGTAGGAAGGAAGGCTAACTGTACTAACACTACAAACACTAACTTAGAAGCGGGGGAATGTGTCATTATTAAAGGACTGAAACGAGACCTTACATTTTAACATGCGTATACTTATCAGTCATTAAATCTCTTGAGGAATCCCCCATAAAAGACTAAATTCTCACAGACATGGAGGCATGGAAACATGGAGACAGTAAATGCATACTTCACAGTAGGTGCACTCAACAGACATCCCAGTCATGTCAGGAATCCACGATAAAAAACTTTTCTACATTAACATACTAAGCTCAAAGTAAAGCGTTTTAGTGCGTTGACCCTGGGCTGTGGTTGCTCTCTGCTAAATTTGCAGCCTTCCTCTGACATTTTGCAAGTTGATGAGGACACAATGAAGCCTTTATGTACTCTCCGAGAGTGTAAGACCGTGGTATCACTCGCTGAGAGATTTCTGCCTGCTGCTGCTGTCTGTCTCTCAGCTGCCTTCTCCCCATCTGGCTGTTTTTGGAGGAAAGAAGGAGGGAAGTAAGGATGGATATGGGGAAGGGAAAGGATGAGTCTACATCCTGTGTGTCTAAGTGTGGTGAGACCGAAAGGGGAGGAGATAGGAGAAATGGCCATAGTTTGAAAATTTAAATCGACCAATAAGAGTGGCAGGATGGAGCAGGGAGGAGAATAAAGATTACAAGAGAGAAATGGAAAGAGGGAAACTATTAAAAATCAATAAAATAAAGAGAAGTGGAAATAACTAGCTGTGTGGTTTAAGCATTTGATCCGAGAACTGGCCTAAATTAATGTTGCTTAGGGATAAGGATAGTAAGCGTGGTGTCAGGAATGATGGAAAGAAGAGAACAGCAGCATCTGAAAAATAATGTTCTGCATCTGCTGGCGGCATTATCAACTGGAAAAAAATACACAGCTTGGAGACAAGCTTAACCTCTCAGTTTCTCTCACAACACATGGCTGTGTCTTTGTGGCGGCAGGGCTACAGCCTCAGACGGCAGGTCAAATTACGCCACGCTGTTCTGTGTGTATGTGTGTGTGTATCTGCCCATTTTAATGCATTAAGCTCTTACTAAGCTTCTCCTTTGCTAGTCTCTCATAGTCACTCCTTTCTTACTTCTAGTTTGCCATCATTATTCTTATAAAAACAGACATTCACTCATACCTTTGTGACTCAGCTGTGCTGGAAAATCACATAAATAGTAAAAAGAAAAGTGAAACAATGAAAACAAAACAATAGAGCAGGAATACTCAGTTTTACATCTGTAAAAGATCAGGATTCCTTACTTAGAAATAAAACGCTATATCACATGAGTACATCAGATATTCAGGGCTGCTCAACTTCTCCGTTAAGTGAATAAAGCCTACACCATTTATTATGTTGCCACTACTTATGCATGAAAATTAAATGGTTCAGTGTTGCACACGCACTCTAAACATAGATTCAAATTCCCCCCATCAAATTAGCTAAAAACTGGTTAAAAGGTTTGGTGGCTTTGCTCCATTATTTCTGATCATCATATGTTAACAGACAAACAGATGGAGCTATAGCTTCTTGCATGTCTGCATAAAAGCAGCTAAGACAGTGATGGTAATGATACTGGGTTTAAAATAGGTGGCATGTAGAAGAGAAAGAGATCTGTAAGAGTTTGTAAAAGCATGAAATACTTTGAGTTAATGATGAAACACACTGGTTGTATTGTAATCGTTGATATCAGTATTATTGCCAGGTACAACTTAAGCTGGGTGAGATATTGGATGTACTCGATATATCCCAAGAAGTTTACATGTGATCTGGGCTCCTGGGTTCCTGGGCTAAGTGCTCCTGCCACCCTGGTTGGCCGGTGCCCGGCGGCTGCCCATTTTGGCCCGCCAGAACCTGTGTCCCGTGGCTGCGGGGGGCTCTCTGGGTGGGTCCAGGGTGATCTTTGTAGTGGGGTGGCTGAGGATTGTGCTCCGGGATTGCAAAATAAATAAATAGAATAAAACATGAGAATAAGATGAATGAAACCATGCTGTTCAGTTTTTAAAGTAAAAAGACAAAATATAAACCTGTTCTAGAAGAAAAAGGACCTTGGATTACTTCTTTTGGGATCTGATGCAAAATTAAAATAACCTAAATAATAAAATAAGAATATATTTAATATAAATTAATATTTCAGATTTAAATTGGGTAATTAGAAAATAAAATAAACTTGATCTTCTAGGGTTGGTGGGAGTTGCTGTTGGGAAGTTGGGGCACGCCCCTAATATAATGGTTGGGGAAACACTGGTTTTTCTTATATTTTTGAGTGCCGGTCCCTGGTTCGAAGTAAAAAGTATGTTTAATAAAGATACATTTCTGGTTTAATTACTGATTGTGTCTGTCATTAGCCCCTTTTGCATTAAACCCAAAATAGGTTAATTTGCTAGAAAGTTTAAAAACTGGAAAGGAAAGTGCAATGACTTGACAGTGTTGGTAATTACAGGATCAGTGAGTGAAAAACCATAGATGCCTTTTTTGTACAAATAAAGCGGATTCTTTTTTTAAACAACAAAATGCACTGCTTACTTAAACCAAAGTTTGTGTCTGACACACCCAATGTTTCACATCTCATGGTCCAAGTTGACCTTAAATGCTGAGCTGCTCTGCCCTGAGCTGCTTTGCAAAAGTGGCTTAACTACCGTTGACGCTTAGGTTGCAGATTTGATGACTCACTCACATGTAAATGCAAACAAATCAGCAAATATAGACATGCAAACCATTCCCCCTCTGGGCATTCCAATCTCTATCTGTCTATCCTGTTCTTCCTTAGTATCTGTTCCATTTTTCTCCTGCCCTTTTAGCTCTTCATTATGGAGGCTGGGGGGGTCTAATGAGAGTAGTTATTCTATTGGGGAAAAGAGGCAGTGAGGGCTGAGCAAATTGATAAAATAAAAACATCTTGTCTGTGTTTTCAATCTGTCACATGAATACTTTGTGACAAAAAAATCTCCTGATCATCACATGCTCTTAGTTGGTCAGTTGTGGGTCTCTTGCTTGCATATGATTTTGTGACAGTGTGTGTTTGTGTGTGTGTGAGACAGCAAGATGGGGGTTTTGTTCTGGGGATTTACAGCCATCGCAGTCTCCATGAGAATTTCTAACATCATTTCCTGTCCTACTCACACACTACTCTCATTCCCACAAGCCACAGACATCTGGACACACATACATACACATACACACACACGACTAAAGGAAATAGTTGTTGGATTCTCATGAGGTCAACCCTGCAGTAATTCACCATATTTCCAGAGACCATCAGTTCTGCTTTTGCCTTAAGCAGTAGATTTTATCTAACACCTTGAGTGGATCTTTGTCCTCTTTTTTTGCCTGAAAATAAATATTGTTCCTTTAAAAGAAAGAATATTATACTTTTAGGGGAAGATGCATAAAAATAAAGACATGTTAGCTTTTTTATGGCTTATCAGGAATTAGATGAGATGATAGTTTCATGTCCTTGCTTTAAGGAATGAGAAGGATCTAGTGTTTAGCATAGTCTAGTGCCTTCAAGTCTCGACTCTGTGTGTCCAAATAAGGAGAGAGAACAGACGTCTTGGGGACTGAGTGTAAACCTGGCAGTTTTATGGTGTTATGTCTAATATTTATACAACATATAGAATCTGTAGGGCCTGTGCTCTTCCACGGTTTCAAAAGATCTACAGGAATTCTTAAATTGTCTAGAAATAAGGTTTTAATTAGTCATTAAAGGATTTAGTTTTAAAACTTTTAAAAATGTCACAATGATGAAAAAATTATTATTATTAATAATAAATAATATTAATAATAAAAATAATAATAAATTGAACAGCAACTGCATGTTGCAGCCATTGTACCTAGTCATGGGAAAATGTGTAAACTTTAAAAACAAAGTTTAATCTAGCCATCCTTAACCTACACAGTGTCAACAATTATTTTTCTTTTTTTTCACACATTCATTGTTACAGTTTGATATACATTTAAGTTTTTCTTTTTAAATAGATCTTAAAGTTATTATGGTCTATAGCTCCGATATAGTTAATTGAAAATTTTTATTGATATACTAGGTTTTTAAAGAGCATTCTGCATGCTTTCAATCACTTACACTTGTACAATAGAATTATAGGGGTCCTAATTGGGATAATACCCCCAAAACATCAGACTAAAGTTATGAAACTGTAGTCTTAACATTTAAAATGATTAAGATATTCTGGAGACATGCCATTTTAATAAAATGGCTGCATTTGCAAGGCACTGCATTCACACTGGTCCTCATTAAGATAGAAACATAAGAGCACACATACACAAGGTCATCAGATTGGAGCCTGGAAACTGCAGCATCCGGTACGGAACAGGGCCAGAGTCCAGCTTCATCTCCATATGTTATGTACTGTGTCTGTGTGTGTGTGTGTGTGAGAGATAGAGACAGAGCTTAAAATGGACTCAGTTTAGTTGGTTTACTGTAGGAGCTCAAACGAAACATGATTCTTGCATCTCTCAAACTGTACACACACATACATACATTTACATATCACAACCCCCCCGACTGTTGCACCATGTGTCATACACTCTGTAGAAGTGGTGTTTCCATGCAAGAATCACACCAGAGATCCCTGCTGACAGTAGCAATTGTGGTTTCTCTGCATGTGTGTGTGACAAGATGGTTTTACACTATGATTTATTTGCCCCTCCCTTAACTGCGTTACATCAGTATTATGAATAAGTATGTAATTAGAACGTTGCTTGTGCTGACAGCCCTTTGAAGGTTTTAAAGCTTAAGGATACTGAAGCAAACACAGTGGTGAGATTCAAGCATTTGTATTGTCATACATTAATTTTCATTTTTATATTACTTGAGTTACAGCAGTAACTCTGTATGTCTACACCACAACTCTATTAATTCAGAATATTTGCCATTTACACGTCTATCACAAACAATGAAGCATAGTTTGCAAAATGAGTATTGTGCTGTATTGATGAAAACATTACTGTAACAACTAAGACCACATATATGGACTATGAAAATGTTTATTAAAGTAAAAAAAATAAATAAAAAGAAATGCAAATATTTTTTTCAGACTACCATACAATCAGAATTCCACAGGGGTCGACCCTTTAGGTCTGTAGAAAGAATTTGAATTGGCTTCATTAGAGCCATTAGAGATGGTTGCAAAATAATGATTGGACAACTGATACATTTTAAAGTGATTTGAGAAAAAAACAAGTTATTCATGAAATGATTAGGTAATTTTTCGATTGGTATTCCCATAGTAAATCAACATAAGGTTGTTCATCAGATAGGTATTGTTAAAACAATAATTAATTGCACACATTTTTACCCCCCCCCCACCACCCCCCCCCCCCCCCCCCCC
>JBAMHW010000015.1:21323217-21343447 GCA_037177495.1 Rhadinocentrus ornatus
GGGGCCTCATGTGTGCACTGATAGGAGGAGAACAGGAAGAACAAGACCCCAGTTGTTGACTGCAATCAAACACACACACAGACTGTTTGTGTGCATGAAAAGACCCTTTTGATGAATAACTGCCACTTGTAAAATGATGTGGCTGTTTGTCCTGTTGCCTGTGTGTGTGTTTTGTGTTACATATGAAAAACAGAACAGTCAAGAAACCCTGACTTTGTCTTTTTTCCTTTTTTTTTCCTTTCACTTTCTCTCCTGATTTTATATCTTTCTGGCACAAAGTGCTCTTTACCTCTCACACATACGTATGCCCACGTTGTGTCAGCCATCTCTGAGGACCACCATGGGAATTCTAATTACATCCTAAAGCTCTGCTGTTGGGTGAAATCACAGCTTCAATGGTGTAGAATTCCTTCACGTTTCCCTTTAACATAAAAGAACAATGCAGCATTTAGTAGGAGGAGAGAGAAGTGAGGAGAGGAACAGAACCTAAGAACTTACATGTGGTTAAAACCTCTCATTAACTCATACAGACCTAAAGTATCAGTTAAAAATATACTCAAACACCCTTAAATCTCAGGTTTGTTCAAAAACAGGCACCTAAGACAGGTTTTTTCAAAGATAAAAATTGTCGCTGTGTATTAAATCCTTAATTTTTATGTAGACATTATATGGGGGAAAAATTGTTAAACCTATTACTTTTGTTGAAAATGACGTACTTTGCCAGTATTTCAAAACAAGCCACTGTTCATGTGTGAAATATGAGAGTTGAAAAGTAAAGACGCATAAATTTAGCTGCTTAAGGAGGGATGCGCACATATCTGAGATCACCAGTGGTGGTAATAGTCAGTCACCTTCTCAAGCCCCAGAAAGCTTTGAACTGACAAATAAACAATGTATCTGTGCTAAAATGCAAACATGGGGGCACTGAATTACAGCAGTGGCTTTTTAAAGTGGAAATTTGTATTTTAAGTGGTAAACTTGCAATGGCTTCTTTATAAAAAGAAAAAAAATGAATGTTATAGCACTGTAAGCTCTATAACTAGTCACATTTTCATCACAGTGTTATGCTGCTTGGTCTGCATCTTTGCTTTTCATGGCTTTTGGCCACTTCCTGGAGAAAAGCTCTGAATACATATTGTACATGCCCTGCTTCAAACAATAGACAGACACAGATGACAACTTTTTTTTAGCAACTTAAATGGCAGTTATTTCCCTAAGGTGAGTGTGAGGTGTACCTTGAGATTGTTGACTATGTAAAGGTACCATAATGCTGCATTATCTGCATTCATATACAGTAGTGTACGTTGATGCATTAAACCCTTGTGTTTTCATACTGTTTATTATTAAAGTAGAAAGGTGCATGCTTGGATTCATGTCATTACGCTAATGACCGGTTGTAGCTAAAAAATTATCATGTAGTTTTACTATAATTACAAGGTCTATGATTGGTAAATGAAATTAATTACATGGAAGGAAGGGGAGTTAAATAAATAACTAATGTAAAAAAGAAAACTGATGTCGCACCGTCAGAGACTTGTGACAAATTTCACAAGACCTTAACTGAAACTGCTGGGAACTATTGAAACAAGACAGGACCTGAATGACCACACAAAACTCACACTCATAATAACATGAATTGGAGCGTGTGTGGGCAGTATAGAGGAGCATTGTGGGTCTCAGCTGCACATTGGCAAGAATTCAGCCACAAACACACATTCAGAGTTGGGCATAAAGACAGATACACAATTACAGGAGATGTTGCTTATGTGCATTAAAACACAGACATGCCACATGATACTGTATATTTATATAAAGAGTATGTAGTTGGGTGTGTCTGTCACACTGAGAAGTTCATCTAATAAACTGACTGAACAATAAATCAGAAAGGCCAACACTGAGTTGTAAAATTGATCGATATAAACTTTTATATGACCGAGGTTAATGGAGTGTAAGTGCATTTATAAGCTCCTGAATGACTGATCTTAAACAGGTGTATTTCCTTTAAAAATGATTTTACTCAGCTCCCAGTGGGTGCTGTTAAAGCATCAAATTTAACACCCATTTAAAGTAAAACCCCTCATTATGTTTCATTTGAGCCAAAAGACATTAGTTTGAAACTTAACAGATATAGTCAAATAAATGGCCTCTTATATCTGCACCAAGTCATTTAGTAGAAATTAGTCTTTTCTTATAATGGGTCATGGCTGATTGAGCCCAGTACAGTTTGTCTGTACAGTGAAATAGTTTTTGTCCTTCATGTGGAGCTCATTAGTTGATGTGATGTGATGATCTATGATGGTTTTCAGCATAATTTCGATTATTAAACTCCATCATCAACTGCGTCCAGCTGAATAAATCATCCTAGTTCATTGTTTTAGATAACGGATTATTTCAGTTCCTTGTTGAGCAAAATGGTTAAGTCAAGACATTACTTCTTCAGTGTGATGGTTTGTTTGTGACAAGATTATTATATAAGAAATAGGTATGTGAACTTTGTGTAATAAATCAAAAGTCAGGGCCATAATTTTGGCTTTTTGGTTATATATTGTTTTAGCCACCTAGTTCCTAAAAGTATTTATTATCTTTTTGAGTAAATGTAGAAATGATCCACTTCTAGTGGAAAGATTCTAGTGGAAAACAGATGGGACAAAGCATGGGTTTATGTTATGGCTATGGTTAAATAATACCAAAAGTAAGTGTTTGATCAGAACTTTAAACAGTATTGGGATGACAATTAACATCGTAAACTTCCATGTTTATTAATTCCAGGACATAAAATCTGGATCTTGAACATTAGATATCGTTGTCTGGTGCATCTCCAGTCTCTGTTTTTGTTCTGCTGTTTACTGCACCAGCTCAGCTTGAATGAATAACCTGTTTACACTAGCAGTATGTCTGACAATAAAAGTTTAAAATAGTTAAAGCATAGATAGGTTCAAAAGGTAATAAAAAAAATTACAGATCCAAAAAGTGATCTCAGGAGCAATATTCCAGATTGATTATACAAGTTTATGAAGTCACTTTGAAGAAATACAGTAGGAGGTCCACTTGATCAACTTAAGTGCTTCCTCTTACTTAGAAATGAGATTTATTTGAATAACACCGGGCTGATGAAAAGCTTCCTTCTCATCTGTCACTGATAAAAATGTTTTAGGATGTAAATGCATTTTAGACAGATTGATTTAGTAGAGAGACATACCTCAAGTGAGATACAGAAGATTTAGCTTCTGTATTCATTTAAGCATACAAAGCATTATATCTGAAACACAGGGAGCTAAATCCCTCTTCACCCTCTCAGGTGGCGAAGGACGTATCCATCCGTCTCCACAGCCAGCTGGATAGCGTGGAGAAGAAGAGGAGTCGACTGGAGCAGGAGAATGAGGAGCTGAGAGGCCGACTACAGGACCTGGAGGTTGCCAAACAGGTGCTGCAGCAAGAGATTGACAAGGTAGGATATAAATATTCTGACTGTGTAGCCAGGTCATTAACTTGCTTGCTGAATTATATAATAGCTGTTTGTGAGCAGAGTTGTTAATAAAAAGGAAAGAGGACTTATTTTTTGGATCAATCATTCCGGCTTTCCCATTTTTTGCTGTCACATCGAGAGCGAGGGAGTCCCAATTCATCTAGTAGTGATGCGATTGGATGTGAACTCTTGCACCTGTTAATTCAACACATCATACACACTGAAAGCTCATCTGTAAGCATTTCAAGACATTGGATACATTGTTTAGTTATGTTCCTTTGATTTGCTGCAGACAACTGTAAAAGTGTACCTATAGCTCACAAAGTCTATAGGGGTTAGCATGATGGCATACCTTTCTGTTGTTTTCAGTGCTGTACTGTTGAAGGATGTAAATGAGCCTCTGTAAACAGCGTGATGAGGCTACAAGTGTAGCCATCCTCACACTCAGGGTAACAGGCGTCTTCCAGCAATGGGAAAAATTTTAATTAACTTATGTTGGCAGTTGCTTACTTAAGATGATAAAGTTGCTTTCTTTGCTGCAGAAGTACTATGTTGACAACCTTTTCTGCTGAGGCACAGAACTTAGTTGCATTTAAGTGTATATGAGATTTGTGACCTCACTAGAAATATCATTGAAGTATTTAGTGTTCAGGCAGATCCTTGTTTATCCTGTCGCGTGCTTCGATCTGAGAAAATAGCCTTACTGTGACCATTTTTCTCTCAAGGTCTCACGGGGGTAGGTCTCTGTTCCCAGCTTGTGTTTTGTTAAACCAGCCAGAAAGAAAAAGAAAAAATAAAACGGCATGATAAGGAAGGATGGAAAATTGATGTCAGAGCAAGGTGAAGTGAAAATAAACATACTGAGGTGATGTTGCAAAAAACGGATAAATTGATTTTGCAACTAGGTTTGGTCTAAGAGAGACTTTGCTGGCCTTTCTATTGCCTCTTTATAAGCAGTGTAATATGGGTGAAAAGCAGAAAATGAGGCCCTATTTTTCCCTCTCTTGCTTTTGCCCATTGTCTCTTTTTCTCAGTGTCTAATGGACTGAGAGTCATGGCCTTGGCCCTTGACCAAGCCCCCGATGTAGGTCAGACATGGATGGATGGATGGACTGCTGGCAGAGTACCTGGGTCTCATTGCTTTGGTTGCTTTGGTCTGGCTGGACTGTGTGTTCCCTTAATGCACTTCCCAGTTTGCTGCTTGTAGAGGGCTGTAAGGCAGCTGGGAGGCTTTTGTTTGCTGTCATCTTTTTTAGAATTAAAATTTTTCTAAACAAAATTGAAGATCATGATTTTGTAGCTTTTTGTGACCTCATTTTGCATGCTGAATCTACGTCATTGAAACATGTCTGTAGATATGTATTAAATAGTAGTGACTTTTAGTCTTTATTTTATTCAATGATAACTAAACAAAACAAAATGAGGAACTAAAGTCTCACCAATGGGAAGTAATTTTTCTGTAGTTATTTTCCACCTGCTGTACTTGCTTGTCAGTGACTAATCTGTTAGGGACATCTCTGGCTGGTTGCTCAATGCCTGACTAACATGGTTTCATAAGCTGTTTTCAGGTGTGTTCAGTCTTCAGTGGAGCTCTTCACGCTGATGGTATGATTCACAGACCTGTTCTTGGGTGCATTATCATCTGCACAAGAATGTCTCATTTATCTAAGTTTCTATCTTTGAATGCACAATGTAAAAATAAAGATTCAAGTAAATCCTTGAAATTGAAGAAAATGGAGAAATAGATTTTAAAAAAGCTGAGTTTTGAAGGTATAATAAAAACATACAATATGTACAGAAATCAGTCTAATTGAGATCAATTTAAATTGAAAAGCATTTAACTGTATAAATATGATTGCATAGACAATGAAGTCCTCACACTTCACAGGTGCAGGGGTGGAGTTACTATGTGGCAGCTGCAGCCTACAGTCTGCACCGATATTGATATTCTTTAAGAAGCAGAGTTGTGCAGTCTCTGGCTAGACCTTTACTGTGCTGATGTAAGCTATCAGTATTCTGGGAGAGACTGGAGTTGGCTTATGTCTGCTAAACCAATGTTTCTTTTTATTTAACTGCAGAAACAAACTGGAAGCACTCAGAGAGCGCAGACCTCCACCAAGCCATAGGGCCACTCCCCTGAGAAAAACCCCAAACGGCCCAACAACCCACCCAGTACCCCCTATATTTTTTGACCTTCTGGATAATCAGATCCAGAATATTAACATGATCCAAGTCAAACAATGTCGGATTATAACATCTAACATGTCATCTTTTCAATTTTTAATTATTTATTATATTTTTTTGGACTATGATTCTGAACGTTATCTGATGAGTTCGAGGTTGCAATGGCAAAATTATCCCTGTCTCACAATAGTACAGAATTCCTAAAAAATTCCTGGATCCGGACGGTGATCCGGATCATCCTAAAAATCCAATCACATGTTCCTTATTTCATTTCAGAGATTTCCTGAAAATTGAATCAAAATCCATTCATTACTTTTTGAGTAATGTTGCTAACAAACAAAAAATTGGACAGACAGCAGTCGCTGAAAATAAAACCTCCTCTTTGGCGGAGGTAAAAAATGGTTCCTATTAAAATGGAACTTGGAAAGCATATTCTTCTGCTAAGTACAGTGCCGTTAATTGTGACTGAGATGTGCTCCGAAATTCAGCAGATGCTTTGCCCATGCCCCACATCTCTACCAATTATCATAAAATTCACATGTGTGTTTTTTGCAAGCTGTTACTGATATTCCTCTCATTCCTCACTAAAATGAGATTTCAACTTGAGTATGTTATGTATGTTAATTAAATATTTTAACTTAAATCGTTTGTTGTCAGTTAAAACTGAGCTAAAATGGAGATGTTTGTGTGGATTTATTTAATACAGATTTTGCTGTAAAAGCCACATCGGCATGAATGCAACACTGTAATCCACCATTGTTGTTACATGAGGGATAAGGAGGAGGTGGGGCTGTGGCATCATTGGCTCAGGAAAGAGGCATATGGGTTATAATGGAAACAAAACATATCTATAAACATATAGATTCATAAGTTTCTTTTAATAAGAAAAACTTTGGGCTATTATTTTACTTCAAAACTCTCTGAACTGACAGATACACAATTATTTCAATTTTTGATAATCTAATAAAGCCGACATATTTTTTCCCACTTAATTTTTTCTGCCATCATCTATTCTTCCACCCCTCCATCACAGCCCAACTCCCCCTCATCCATCCCTCTAGTGCACCCTTTATTTATTTCTCTCCATTTATTATCACCTTCCATTCCTTCTCCTTCCTTCTCTCCTCCTGCTGCTACCATGGAGACATACAGCAATGCTGATGCAGGGAATTCTTTTCTCTGTCCCTCTTCTTTTTTTTTTTTTAATCTCCTGTCTCCACCATGTCCTCCTCTAGCCTAGCCTCACCCTCTCCCTCCTTCATACCAAAACCTTCCTTCCCTCCCTCACTCACACCACACTGAAAATTTAACTACCTCATTCAATTTTCTCTCCTGTTTTCTTCTAATCTCTCTCCTCTTCTGTCTGCTGCTATTCACCATTCCCATTCCCAAAACCATTGATCCATTCCAGCTGTTTGACCTTTGAAGGAGGCAAGGTTGGATTTGATGAAGGGAGGAATACATTAGAGATACGGAAGAGTAGCAGGAGGGAGGAAATGAGTTTGTCTGGTGGCTCATGAGAAATGGAGGACAGTTTGGAAATGATGCATCTTTTCAGGTGTTTTGTCCACTGAAGGTGAAGAAACCTGACTGATGGATTTAAAAAAATGATGGTAAGGGAGATAATGAAGCTGAGATTGATGTTAGTGGGGAAGGTTGAAAGCTAATGAATGTCAGCAACCTGTCAGTTATGAGCCTCAAACATTTGCACACAAAACAAGATTCTTTTCATTGCTCTGTCTTTTTTACAGCAACATGAGCTGGCATGTGATTGTAAAGTTTCACAGCAACTTTTGTTTTAGGTCAACACCATTTTCTTCTCTTTTTTGCTTCGGTCATGAGTCACTGTGGACAGAAATAGTGGTATACACTCAGTGTGTTACTGTACTTTTGTGTTTTTGTTTCACTTATTAAGGCCCAAACTATAAAAAATAATGAGGATATTGTAACTTTTATGCTCATTAAGTAATTATAAGAAGAATAAATTAAATATTTTGACCCAGTAAGATATGCATAGATGGATTGCCCTTCCAAACATTTACCCGATGTCTTCCGCAGTAACTCCTAATACTTGTCTTTTCCATCGAATAATTATTGTATTTTCTTAGAAAAATTTTGGATACCATATCAAGTTGGGCATAAATTTTAGATGACTGCTGTGCTCTCTAGATGTTTTTTGTTAATAATTTGTGCTAGATGTAACAAAAAAAAACTTTATTCCAGCTGTGGCCAGCACTGCCTCAAGGTGAAGTAAACACAGAGGGGCGATGAAGATCTAGAGGCCAATAGACATAGGTTTAGACATATGAAGGGAGAGAGAAGTAACAAGAAAAACTAAATAAACAAAGGATAGATGGAGGCGACTGTGATAAGACTGAAGGAAATTATGGGGTGAAAGACTGATTGAAAGAAAAAGATATGAAAGAGAGGGGGGCGATACCATGTGGGGTCTCTGTAGGAGGGCTTGACAGAGGAGCAGATAACAGCCTTAACTGGAAAAAATCCTGTGTGGCTATAGGGTGAAGAGAGAAAAAAAATCCAGCTTGTCTTTCACTGTTCCTTTTTCTGCATTTTTCTTTTCTTTTATTATTATTTCTTTTCATTTTTTATCCAGTTAATTTTTTCAGTCTTGCCCTCTTTTCCCACCTCTCTGCGTGTGTCTGAATCCCACATTTCCTTGAAGGTCATTCAGGAGGTTCTGCACGCTTGTTATTGTGTTTTTGTGTGTGAACATGGTGAGTTAAAATTAGTCCATTTAGGTTGATAAGGTTGCTTTGGCTGCTTGGGCACGCACATAAAGTAGATGTTTTTATACTTTCTTTATTCTTCACACAACATGATAAGAATGCAGTTAAGAAAAGACTGTTATAAATATTTATACTGTTAGCACATGCTAACAGTACAGGTAGCTTATTCTTGTTGATGTCCACAGAAAATGATTAATACTGTATTTTGTAACTTGACCAATATTGCAACAATGATGTTGAATAATGTGCGCTACCTGTATAAAAAACAAGCATAAAGAATGGGTGGATAAGGAGATGTGTGTTGGATTTAAAGAAAAGCACTAAAATGGGTTGGGGTGAATTAATATGGAGACGTCTGTTCTTTCAGTCCAGTCTGAGTGCCCTTCTCCTTCTCTTTAATTCCTCACTAACTGCTGAAGGAAACTGTTCCCTGTTATTCTTCATTTTCAGGAAATGCTGCCAATTGTTTGCAGCTTGTGAAGGGATGTGGGGCAAGGGCAGACTTTGTAGTGTGCTTTTGTGGCGGTGTCTGTCTGTGTGTGTTATGTCAGTATAGAAATGTTAGTGTGACAATTTAAAGGGGAAAAAACTGTGTTTCTAATTTAATGACCAAGATTAACTGAAGGCTGTTTTTTTTTTGTGCTGTATTAGTGATTCAGTTGAGATCTCTGCCTGATGTCCCGATTCCTGATGTTCAGTGGGTTATAACTTTTTGTGAAAGATGTGCGAAGTTATTAAGTCGGGAGTCGAAGAGCTGTTCTCTCCACTAGAGAACAACCCTACTGCACTGCCTGTGATGCCATGTTTGTTTTAGCTTTTCTGTTATGACCTACCTACATCACTTAGAAACACAGCTGCGTAATTCATACCCAACTAATACATGTAAAAATAAAAGAAAGATAGAAGAGAAAAGAAAGAGCAGCCACTCTGCTCTCCACCATTTTAGGACAATTAGCTTAGCAGTCAAAGAAAATTTAAGATTTCAGGATGGTGTCCTTTACGGTTTCTGCATTTATGCATGCATTCAAACTGACTGTGACCTTGCAGATACACACGTGGTTTCATTCAAACTAGAATTTGGGTCCGCTGCACCCAACAGTTTCATGGGTGTTGCAATTTAAAGATTAGTTTGATTAAAGTTTGTGTAGCTGCATTTGCAAACAACCTGAAACACATATAAGTCTTTGCAACGACCGAGCACAGGCATATTGGCACTTGTGCGTTACATATATTGCAGAAAAAAATAATTGGGGCATTTTAGAAATAGTCTCAATTTCAGTGATATTGTATCCAGTAAAAAACTCTATTGAAAGCTAATTAACAATGAGAGATGGATTTAGATTTTTCTGGATGTCTTCAGCCACTATAGAGATATTGATGTATTGGCATCAGCCCAAAAATCCCTTTATCAGATGGGTGTGGAGACTCCCATCTGATAATGTGTCAAGTGAATAAAAAAAATTTTTCATGACACCTTATTTACAATGATGTAATTCAGCCCAAAGAGTAAATCATCGCTTGCTCATCTTTACTTTTCCCCCCCATATTTGCTCCTGTGTAGCAAAAATGTAATGCCATTTTATCTAAGCCCATTGGGCAACAAAGAAACTTGTGTGTTATTTACAGAGACACAAGTGTTGGTAAATGGGTCAGAGCATTAAAATGGTTCGGGTTTAAACTCAGCTTTATCTGGGTCAGCGTGATTGATTAGAGTAGGGATGGTCTTAGAAGAACTGAGAGGAAAATCAGCCACATTACAACCTCACTGTACACCAAAGACAGGATGACATATGTATAACAGAAGATAATCAGATGACCCAAAGTTATTTTTGTTTTGGGCTTTGAATGGAGGAAAGACAAGAAGCATGAGGATACTGATGGAAAGATAATAACCACCTTTCTATGGGTAAAAAAACAACAAAAAACAGCTTGCAGTTGGAATTCAATGCAATAATATAGCATCTGTAACTAAAATGACTAACAGGAAAAAGCAAAGTGGCCGAGACTGATTAAGTTGAAGAGATACATTAAACACATAGACATTTTTAGGTTAACAAATTAACAGAGACGAAAGGATAGCCACAAGAAGTAAAACATGAAAGGAGAGAAATTCCACAAGGGAAATGTCATGTGGATTCAAAAGAGAAAGAAAAAGAGAAAAAAGGTATGGAGAAGGAAGCTGTGTAGGGCAAGGGGGATCTTGCCGGAAGGGTTTCTGGGTCAGATTGATTTTCTCAGGTACCACTTGGACAGACAAAAGGCACATGCACACACATATACAAGAGGTTTGTTCTCTTGTATTGTTCATGTGATGGTGCACAGATATCATACAACATTGGAAATCCAGAGGTCTTATAGACACGCTTGCACAGACACACAGAAGCAGAGCAGAAAGGCAAAGCAAACAATAATACATCACTTCTACCTCTTTAATAAACAGCCACCCACAACTGGACGCAGCATACATAAAAAAGGTTGTTTAGTGAGTAATCTAAACCTTTCAACAGATACATTTTGGAGTTATGTACCGCTTGTGTTGTATCATCCTTGCAACAATCCAAGTCTAGGTATTACAAAAAGCAGAATTAAAAAGTGGATATGTTCTTTGCAGCTATGTTATTTCTGTCAATCCACACTGAATTTTAATCCACTCTCCTGGACTCCTCACATGTATTTTAGGGTCATTTTAACAAACAGTGCTGCTGGTGTTTTGCACTCAAACAATTAGCAAGCATAAGCCTCAGCCAGCTTGTGCAGTTTATTTTTCAAATTTAGCGACCAAAATAAACACATAATATTTGGATATGTGCTCTCATACACAGCCACTTAAAAATTTCTCCACTTTCAAATCAGTTTGAGACGAGATTTTTAAGAAGCTGTTACAACCCCAGTTGAACATACCATCGCTTTGCTATGATGATCTCCAAAACATATGATTAGTGTTGCTTGTTTTGTTTGTTTGGGGTTTTTTTCAGGTTTTTTTTCTACGTGTTCCCTCTCCTTTCTGCCAGTTTTGTTATTTTTTCAACAGCGTGGCATCTCTGAAGGCCCCGTAAGGGGTGCAGAGGTAATTTCATGCCTCACTGACTGTAACGGGAGTAGGTCTGAGACACCCCATGCACTGAAGGGCAGAAAACTTGCCAGATCACTAACAGAGACACTGGGAAATGACTGGGAAGCAATAACACTGTAAATACACAAGAGACTGGACTGGAGGAAGGGAAGGACTGATATGTAGACACCCTTCAGTGAAAGAAACCGGCTTATTTCTTTTGTCCACTCCATGTGTCTGATACTTAAGCTGGATTAACATACACAAAACACCTTAGATAACATCTTCACATCATTTGCTTTCCACTAATAAAAGATACAGTCAACAATGATATAAAACACAAAAAAGAAGCAAATCTGTTTAGAAATATTCTACCTAAATATAAAAAAAAACCAAACATTTTTCTTTATGTTGATGTCAGTAAATTACCTAAATTAAATAATTAGATTGACAAGGTTATTATCCAAACAATAGGATTAGGTACAGATAAGAGGGATGACCTATGGTTAGTCTGCAGACGATGTTTTCTGCAGAATGACAACCGATGTACTTAAATTCATTTAAAAATATATATTTCCCATCTTGATTGGTGGAGAACCATCAAAGGTGAGCATCTACCAGGTAGAACACCTTTGTCTGCAGTGCAATCTAGCATATGTTTTTGTCAAAGATTAAGCCATGCAAGTCTATGTACACACGGCCGGTACAGTGAAACTGCGAATGGCTCATTAAATCAGTTATGGTTCCTTTATGTTCATGTCAATCATTAACAGAAAATTGCTCTTAGAGGCCGTTCAACCACCTTTGGCAGGTGCACATCTCATCTCTTCAGAAAGCTTCTTTACTTAGAGCAACAATAAAAAAAATAAAAAAAAGATTTACTTCTGTAAGTATTTAAAATATTTCTTAATAGGTTTAGAAGAAAGTTATGTGAAACCTTGAAAGATTTCCAAGTTGGAGAGATTTCTGTTAAAAGAACAGGTGAACAACTTTGACCTTTTTAACAGCAATGTTATATCTTGGTGTGACTGTGACTGAGTGGGCACAAGCAACTGCAACAGAAATGTTTGAAAATGTCAGATATAATTGTTTCTGCATTTTCTCTGCAGCAGGTGGATTATTAGATCCATCCTCTGAGATACAGACAGTCATACAGTTACAAGGAGTGACAACTTCAAATACCAAAAGGTGAAACCTGTGAATTCACATCAGTGTGTCTAATTTACTAAAGTTAAAGTTGTGCTTCTTTTAATTCCAGAAACCTTACATCAGCCAATTAAACACCCTCACAGACTTAGATTTAGATGGACGTCAAGATTAAACCACAATATATCAGACTAAATGTCCTTGGAGTCCGATTTGCATTCTCAAATTTTGCTGACCTTATTTGATTGGCTGCGTTATACAAATGTTTTTATGAATGAAAGTCAGACTGGCTCCAATTTTCAGGTCAAATGTTAAAAAAAATCAATAGTTCAGGATTTCACTTTATAGATCAGAGTGTATCTATCTTCCCTTTTTTTTTTTTTTTTTAGGTATGAGGGCCATGTAAATGCCAAACAGGAAATAATGGGGTGATGAACTTTGCATGGAGGTGAGATAGCGTTGAATACGCCCAGGGACAAGATGGTAATAATTTGTGGGCACCTCATAGGTTGGAGAAGAACAACATGCACAGACAGAGGGAGAGGAATGAACAGATGGATGATGGAAGGAAGGGGGGCTCTCTTCTTCACCCATTAAATGGTTCACAGCCGATAAAAGCTGGCTGGAGTGCAGATTATCTCACCTGTAGCCACAATCTGGGGTTTGTTGGAAAGGCTCAGCTCTGGGGTCTGTAGGGAGTCATTGTGTCCAGTGATAATCCACGCACAAAGAAAGGTTCACAGCTATATGTGTCACATTATAGTGAAAATCTGTTGATTATATTATTTATACTCTCATACTCACCGTTGCCCACTAAGGTTACATTTTGTGCTTTACCTTTCTTTATGTGTTTATCAATTCCAGTGAAAGAATAATTGTGTCTGTATAAATATGTTTTGCATCTGCCGGGCGAAGAACAGCTCATAAATTAAACGTGAATTAAATATTCCGACGTCAGTGATAGTGTGCTCAGCAGATTATTATACTGCCACTGTTCACCCAGACTCTGCTGTCTGAGAAAAGGTGTTTGGTAATACACATTCATCTTTTGAAATACTTGTCATGACAATTAACACATAGAGAACTGGTGATATCCTGTCCTGGTATTATGCATGCTTATGGTTCTCTGAGTACAGGCCAGGACTGCAGACAGACCTGTATCATACCTGTACCCTCATCTGCAGCCCTGTTTCTGTTTGCAGACTGTGCATTCTTTAATATATAAGCACATGGACGCCCACCTTCAAGATGTTGCCTTGAAGGAAGCATGCAGCTCTAATATCTCTGAGGTTTAAGTCAATATAGTCTCTTCTTTAAGGTTGTAAACAGTCTTTGCCAGGCACACTGATACCACCCCATCCCACAACAAAGCCTGTCTTTTAGGTTGGCTGCTAATTGCAGTCAGTTTATTTACATGCAATGTTTTTTAGATATAAGCAGTTTGTAGCAACAGCAGAGGCTGATAGTGAAAAGCTGGGTCCTTATTGGGTCCAAAAGATGCCTGTCATTAAACTAAAATAAAACTTTATTGTTCTAGTTGTTCTGAAGAAGAAAGGTTGGGATAGACCGCATTTGCAGAATTCATCGTCTCAGGATAGAAAACGCATTTCTAAAATTCCTTTCCAATCCAACCAGCAGCTGCCAAATTGTTTATTGTCTTATTGTATTATATCAACAGCACTTCATTTAGGACTGGACTCAATCCCTGGTTGCGTGCTAAACATCATGGCGTCTGTGTGCCAGCCTGTCCCGAACTGGCTAAACAACTGCTTCTAGTTACGTTTGAGTCTTAAAAAAGCCATTACTTGAGATATTTGGGGTTTCTTCTGAGTGGTAATGGACTTCAACACGATTTTCAACAGTATTCCCAGCCTTGCTGTCACCTTAGAGAGTTCCTTTTTTTCAGTGTCACAGGGATGAAACCTCCATGGATAATTTTAATCGTCTCAGCAGACTTCTGATGCTTCTGCCTGCACGTGGCTTCACTGCTGCTTTCTCAGTTTCAGGGTGATAAACTGACTTGAGCAGACTGAACCCGCCCAGAGCCAAATCAATAAAGGCATTTAAATTTTTGAAAAGGACAGAGTGCCTTGCCATTTAATGGCTTCACACTTTGCTAAGTAAAAACTCAGTTCCGTCCAATGAGCACTTCCACAGATGTGTGGACAGAACTTGCTTAAAAAGCAGCTTTTCCTATTTGGTACCTTTATCACAAAAGTAACTTTCTGCACCATTTAGGAAATGTGAAGTTCCTTAAATCAGATCCTGTCAGCACACCCCAAGTGTGGGATGATGCATTTCTTTTTAGAGGCAACCGATTGCTTGTGGTGGTCTGACTTTTATTTCCTTGTTAAAGCCCTGCAATTGACTTTGTCTGCATTAAGATAAGACAAAAGACGGCTATTGCAATGATTTATGATGCAGTGACTGTGATGCTGTGTGAATGATAAATTAAGCAATGTGGACTTTGCTGTTCATTGATATTCCCTTGAAGTTCTGGCAGCTCTAACCACATTACAGCATCTGTGGTATTAAGCTGAGTACATGAGTGGTGAACATATAGAATCCCAATGTGTCTTTCCTGACCACTCTGGTGGTTGTTTGAAACCCCAGGGCATAGAATTGGGAGGAACTTTATATTTCTTATCTTAATCTATGAAACCAAACTGCAAAAAAATATAAAAACATTCTATAATTTTGATAATGCATTGTAATAATAATAGCAAGAGGCCAATTATTCTACAATATAAGCACATGTTATTGTGTGCTAATAACAGATGATTGATGTGGAGGCTTATTGTTGCTTGATGATAAATGCGAACTCTGCTGGGTATTGAAGTCATGCTGTGGCAGCACTCAGCTGCCTGAAACCACAACTGAGGAGATTAACGTGAGCTGGAGTTGCAGGTCATTTGTAAAACACTCATGTAGATAAGGCTACAGCACTGTGTCTGTGTCTCTGTTTGTTTAGTTTGAAAGATCACTCCCTTTCTTCATCCTTCCTCCATGTTTCCCTCCCCTTTCCTCTTTGCTCCCCTTCTTTTCCTCCACCCATCAGCCTTTTCTTTTGTTCCTCTTTCCCTTGCCTTTGTTTCTACGTCTCCTCTTTCCTCTTCGTCCTCTTCCTGGTTTCAAAGAAAGGCATGGTGACATCATCACTGCGCTGCCTGCACTTGTTGTGATGTGGAAGTGGCGACGTGGAAAATCTGCAGCTGGCACCTCCTGCTGATGCTAGTCTGGCTGCACTGTGGTTACCATGGTTACACTGCTGGTGTCATGTGTGTTGCTATGGTTATGCAGAGAGAGAGCTCTTTGCAGAGAAAGCTCTATGTTGTAATGTGATTGTTTTATTGGATAAAATTTTACAGTGAAATTAACAGATAACTGAGTTAGTTGTTTGTTTGTTTTTTTAGTGTACACGAGTGTTTCAGTGGCTCAGTAGAGATATATTTAATAAATAACATATAAAGCAAAGCTGGTTTGTTTATTTGAAAAGTTAAACCTCACCTTGAGTTCACAGAATGGGAGAATATTGCCAACTTTGCATTGTCTGGAGCTTTTTAACCACAGGGTATGCTGTAATATGCTGTGGAAATGGTTCAAACCAAGACCCCGAGCAGGTGGGTTTCTGTCTGCTTCCAAAGCAGCTCTGATACGTTTTTAAATTCCAATATGAATAGAGAAAGGAATAAAGACATACAAGCTGAAAGTTTGTAAGTTCACCAGACAACCTGTTCAATCAGAGCATGAGCTTATCTAGATGTTTGTTTTTTTTATATCTAGTTATTGGTTCAGTGTGAAAAATGTCTGTGTGAATGGCTAAATGAACAAGGAGGGTGAGATGAACCAGTGCCTACATCCAGAAACCTCAGTGTGTAATATTTCATGTTATTTCAGTACTTCATTATATTTTTGTACCTAAAATCCTTTTCTTGCTCTATCTACTTCTTGCCACTTCATATTCTTTACGATGACTCCACTACCATGTCTGTTCATGCTTTTTATATGTTGCTTTACAACTGTAAGTCTGCATTGCATAACTCCGGAGCTCTACTTCACTCTGCACTCATTAGTTTGAATCAGTGATGCTCCGTCATGTTTTGACAGGACAGACACTTCTTTGCTTTCACAGCTCCCCCTTTCAGTCTTTTCATTCCTTCTTTTTGCTGCCTCTTTTCTCCTTTTCTGTACCTCCACCTCATTGCCATGTCTGTACTTTTTGCTTGTTGCTTTTAAATTTAAAAACAAAGAAATAGAAGAGTTCAGAATGCAGGGCTTGGAGATACAGTTGCATCACGATTATTTTAATGTTCTTGAAGTTTGATCTTGCACTGTGGAGATAAATAATTCAATTTTAATGGTGGAGAGATCTGCCTGCAGTGTGTATCCCTGAAAACATTTTCCCGGAGAAAGAATAGACTCAGTTTCAGTTTAAACTGAAGTCATGTAGTCAGTCATTTACTGTCCAAACCAGCCCATCAAAAGTCATACACAGTGATTATTATGGTAAATGATCCGTATTTAAATAGCACTGTTACCCAAAGCGCTTTACAGTATACATCGCATTCACCCATTCACACACACATGCTTCACCCACTGATGCCGAAAGCTGCCACACAAGGCGCTCAACCACGACCCATCAGGAGCTTGTAATGAGCTGTTCACGCATTCATTTCTTTCCTCTCTTTCTTTCTATCGCCTAAAACTTCTAGGCATCAGATTGACTGTGACAGTTCTTTGGATTGGATTCAGAATGACAGTAAAGTTAATATATCTTTTGCAATGGCTTTTATAATCATCTTGATGGCATTTAGTTATTAAATAGTCCCAAAAATTCAGTTATATTTGAGGGAGATCTTTTCATCAAGTGTGTTTATTTTATTTTTATATGTATAGTGTTGCATTTTGGTTCACTATTTCCCAGTTAATCCTGTAACTCGTTTTTTTTTTTGCAAAGAATTGCTATGCAAAATACATAGCACCACCATGCATTTATTTTGTATCTTCCATCTGCAGACATGTTATTTTCAACCTGTTAAGGTCAATGCAACATATGCATGCATAACCCCTTCCAGATGAGGGTTTGCATGCCTCTCGCTTTCAGGTCTGACTCAGTATGAGTGATTTCTGTCATTGTTTTTAAGTTACACATTTGAAAAGTAGGCACAATGTTATGTTTGCTAAATGTCAAACATTTAAGTTTACATAATGTTTTTATGTCATTCTTCAGTGTGATTCAATGGAAGAGAAATAAAGGTTTCAAAGTCAGTTCTATCAAGTCTATCAGAAATATCTCATGTTCTTGGCATTTTTTAATTTAATTTGGCTTTGGGCCAAATCACATCAACTTTATCAGAAATGTTGTGAACGTTGTTGTGAGTGCATAACACTGATGTAGATGCTGTGCTTAATGTACAGTTCATTTTCCCATTTTATTCCCTGTGGAACATAAACAACACATCAGAGACATTTTACAATTTAAAAGATAATATTAGCTCAATTTGAATTTTATAGCAGTAACACATGTCCAAAATGTTGGAACAGGGTGATGTTTATCAATGTGTAGCATCTCCTCTTCTTTTAACAACTGTCTGTAAATATATGGGAAGTGAGGAGACCAGTTACTGGCATTTTTGGAGAGGAACGTTATCCCATTCTTGACTGATGAAGACTAGTTTCTCAACCGTTATAGGCCTTCATTGCTGGAATTTTTTTGTTTCATGATGCATGCGGTCAATTCAGGGCCTGGCATCGTCTTCTGCAATGCTGTTGAGATGAATGCAGTATGTGGTTTAGCATCGTCTTGCTGAAATATGCAAAGCTTTTCTTGAATGATATGTATTTTGCTTTAACAGGGCCTCCATAGTTGTGTAAGCTGCACATGCCATAGCCACTAATACAATCCCATAACATTATAGATGCAGGCTTTTGAAGTGTCTGCTGATAATCACCTGGATGGCCCCTTTCTGCTTTACTCTGCAGGGCATGGTGTCCATGGTTTCTAACAAGAATTTCAAATACATATTTTTAACATTCCCACTATTATTATCATTAAGACATTTACAAAAAGTAAATAAAGTAAATTTCTTGTGTATTTCATTGGTAGAGGTTGTCATAAAAGTCTTGTAGCGTGTTAGAAAGCTTCATCCGTTGCAGAAACAATCACTGAATGGTTAATGGGGCAGAATGGAGCTGTGGGTATCTGGAGCTTGCTTGAGGAGAGACGAGGCACTATAACTGACTGGCTGAAATAGAAAAAGAGGGATTGTTATATGTGAGGGCTTGAATTGTGCTAGTGGGGGAACAGACTGTGCAACTGCATGCTTTAAGGGGTCCTCGTGTTGACAGTCAACTGTAGTGGAGAGGGAAGGAAGAAAGAGGAATGAAGAAAAGAAGAAAGTAATAACAGTTTTCTGCTACTGAATGACCTAACTAATAGCAGCAGGGAATAAAGGTTAGATATCTTGAAGAGGCATCAAGTGCTACAGAAAATTTTCATTCATTTTCAGATGGCAAGAAACGGATAAATCTTTGTCGAAAAAGAAAAAAAGAGTACGATTTTTTTTATACATAAAAAAGGAGTTGAAAGTTGTGAAAGAATTTGACATTCAGCAGCATCCAAACATTTGTGTATTTGTTAAATGTCAGTCACTGCACAGCCATGTACAGCTGAATCAAGCTGCAGTTATCTCTTAATCTGACCATTTAATTGGACCTTCGTCCTTGCTTTAGTATACATGCATGGTGGGGCAATTGAGTTATTGATCAGTATACCTAATGCTGCGACACCCTGGACTGTGTAAAAATGTATAAGACATTCTGCCACATCTAACTTTCTTTTTGAGATCATTGTATATGTAAATGTAGCCAAACTCACTGCATAAATTTATCTTTAAGTTACTCAAATGATGATTTTTTTCAGATGATGCTGCAGTTAGACCCTGCAATAGGGTGCACACCCAGCCTCTTTCCTGCTAATAGCTGGGATATGTTCCAGCTTCTCCATGACCCTGAATTAGAATACGTGGTATAGAAAAAGGATCAAAGGATTGACACTGCAGCTATAAAATCAGGATCTTATCAGAGCAAAAAAAGAGTCTGGAAATTGTTTGTGTGACTGTGAGTTAATGTTTAGTTTTAACAGACTGCTCTCTGGTCACAATTTCTGACGTATTTAGCCTTCTAACAAAAAAGACAAGAGTATGTGGGTAAGCCAGCTGTTTGGATCATTTATCTGTGTTTGACCCCAACATCTGTGTGTTAGTTTGGTTTAAGGATGTTTATTTCACAAAATTTTAATGTGGCCAACATGTGAACGTCCATCAAAGGTCTGGTTGTAGTCCAACTAATGCAATAATTTAATTTTACTAAGGTCATGTAAGTGTGCAGACATGACAGTAAAAAGATGAAAGTTTTTTTTTCCTGTATAAGCATGTGAGACCAAGTTAAAGGCAGGGCAAGGCAGTTTATTTGTATAGCACATTTCAGGACAATTAAAAGTGCTTTACATAAAACAAACGTGCAGAATTCATTAATAGGCACATGAAAAAACTAAATTTTTTTAATCTGGATTTAAAAATGTCTACATTTGGTGAAAGTTTAATCTCCACTGGCAGTTTGTTCCACTTGTTTGCA
>JBAMHW010000015.1:21343547-21383533 GCA_037177495.1 Rhadinocentrus ornatus
ACAGCTAAATGCTGCTTCTCCATGTTTAGTCTGGACTCTGGTCTGGACTAGTTGACCAGAATCTTTGGATCTAAGAGGTCTGTTAGGTTTATATTCTCTGAACATATCACAGATGTATTCTGGGCCTAAACCGTTCTGGGATTTGAAAACAATCAAGAAGGGTTTTAAAATCTATTCTGTGACTGACTGGAAGCCAGTGTAAAGATTTCAAAGCTGGTGTGATGTGTTCAGATCTCTTAGTCCTAGTTAAAACTTTAGCAGCAACTTTTGGATGAGCTGCAGGTGTTTAAGGCTGTTTTTAGGAAGCCCTGTTAAAAGACCATTACAGTAATCCAGCCTACTGGAGATGAATGCATGGATGAGTTTTTCTTGGTCTTTCTGGGAGACTAAACCTTTAATTCTGTTGATGTTTCCGAGCTGGTAAAAAGCTGTCTTAGTGACAGCTTTGATGTGGTAGCTGAAAGTCAGATCTGAGTCTATCAATACTCCAAGGTTGCAAACTTGGTCGGTGATTTTAAGAGCACAAGTCTACAGGTGTTTACCAATGCTGACCCTCTTGTTTTTGCTACCAAACAGAATAATCTCAGTTTTGTCTTCCTTTAATTGTAGAAAATTCTCCCTCATCCAGGTGTTTATTTGCTCCAGACACTGACACAGTAAGTCCATTGGGCTGCAGTCGTTTGGTGGTAAAGACACATAAAGTTGTGCATCATCTGCATAACGTTTGATAATTAATGCTAATGTTCTGTAATATTTGACTCAAAGGGAGCATATACAAGTTGAAAAGAAGAGGTCCAGGGACTGACCCCTGGGGGACTCCACAAGTCATGGCTACTTGCTCGGATTCATAGCTGCCGATCGTAACAAAATAACTCTGGCCTTCTAAATAGGACGTGAACCGGTTAAGGACCACTCCAAAAGTCCAAACCCAGTTTTCCAGCCTGTGCAACAGGATTCTGTGATCTACAGTATCAAATGCAGCACTAGAATTCAGCAGAACTAGGACTGATACTTGACCAGAATCAGTATTGCATCAATTGTTATTGCTAAACACACATAAATAATAAATGTGTAAATAGATAAATTTAGTTTTCAAATCTAAGTCCATGGTCCTCAGTCAGAAAATGGTGGATTGTCCTCTCAGAATTGAGAATGACATCCTGCCTTAAGTGGAGGAGTTCCAGTATCTAGGGTTTTATGAATAAGTGTGGGAAAGATGGAGCAGGGATTAACATGCGTCCGCTGTTCAGCAGTAAAATAAATTGGTCTCTCATGATGAAAAAGGAGCTCTTGATTTACCAGCTAATCAACATTCTTACCCTCACCTTTTGTCCCAAGCTGTGGATAGTGAACGAAAGAATGAGATCATGATACAAATGGCCAAAATGAGTTTCCTCCACAGGTTGTCTGAGCTCTTCCTTAGTGATAGGGCTTGGTCTTCCAGGAGAGGCTGAGAGTAGAGCCGATGCTCTGCCACATGAAGAAGAGCTAAATGAAGTGGCTCGTGCATCTTCCCAGGATGTGTGAGGTGGCCTTGGGAAAGACTCAGGGCATGCTGGAGGGACTATGTCCTTTAGAGGCCATGCTTAAGCTGCTGCACCAGCAACATGACCTCGGCTGGATGGATAATCCTTGCTGAATTTGTTAGGATAAAAGTTAAATTACAAGATATTAATATTAAACAAACAGACCTAAAAAAAAAACATGTGGTCAGTAGACAACTTATTTGCACAGCCAGGAAATAAGTAATAACCAAACAAGGAAACATAAAAAAGAGGAAATTTACAAGGAGGAACTGTGGTTATTTATGGTATTTTGGATATCTTTGAGATTTCAGGTACCCTAATGCCATCAAGTGGGAGGTGAGTCTACAAACATTTGGGAGCTTCTATTAGTGCTACTAGCAGCATTTTCACAAGCAGCATTCCCATTCCTGCCAAGGTGATATGCTTTATTTTTTTTTATTATCTTTTACTTATTTTTCCAATATTAAAAAGGGAGCAATCTGGTAGTTTTGATAAAGCAGAATGAACTGAAGATGTAGAGTGAACCAACAATGTGGCAGGTGAGCTGAAGGGTGAAACAGAGTGGTGTGAAAATCAGTGGTTTTCAAGAATGAGTCAGTGAAATAATGGAGACAGAATGAGAAGTGGGATGACATGAAGGTAGGAGGAGCATGGAAAGATAGATTGGTGAGAGTTAGAAGGTGAAGAAGAAAGTGAAATGCTAAAATATAGTGAAGGAAATGAAGAGATAGTATATAAAAAATAAGATATGATTATGTGAGATACATGCTCAGTGAAGTGGATGACCATAATCCTACAGTAAGAAAGATTTATCTTTTTCCTTTTTATATGATGGCAGAGGACACCAATGGACCCTCAACAAGACCACAATTTTCCCAGAAAGACCATGACTGTACTCTGGGTTTATTGGTTGATGAAAGGCTCAATTAACATGTTAAAAGACAAGCTATTTTATGTTGGGATTTTTATTCAGTTCCATTTATAATGGGAAATGCCATTGATAATGGGAAAGGTGGTGGCTCCTTTCCTTAAGGCTCTGGATGCTGTAGGGCTGTCTTGGCTGACACTGCTCTGCAGCATCGTGTGGACATCGGGGACAGTTCCCTTGGACTGGCAGACTGGGGAGGTGGTCCCGCTCTTCAAAAAGGGGGATTGGAGGGTGTGCTCCGATTACAGGGGGATCACACTCCTCAGCCTCCAGCTGGGATGAGAATTAGCACCTCCAAATTCGAGACTCCACCAGGGTGGACTGCTTCTCCGGGTCGGCAATGGGGTCCTGCCCCAAGTGGAGGAGTTCACGTATCTCGGAATCTTGTTCACGAGTGAAGGAAGGATGGAGTGGGAGATCGACAGGCGGATCAGTGCGGCGTCTGCAGTGATGCATCGGTCTGTCGTGGTGAAGAGGAAGCTGAGCCAAAAGGCAAAGCTCTCAATTTACCGGTCTATCTACTTTCCCACCCTCACCTATGGTCACGAGCTGTGGGTTGTGACCGAAAGAACAAGATCGCGAATACAAGCGGCCGAAATGAGTTTTCTCCGCTGGGTGGCCGGGCTCTCCGTTAGAGATGGGGTGAGAAAGAAGCCCTGGGGAAGACCCAGAACACGCTGGACGAACTACATCTCTCGGCTGGCCTGGGAATGCCTTGGAATCCCCCTGGATGACCTGGTGAATATGGCCAGGGAGAGGGAAGTCTGGGTTTCCCTGCTCAGGCAGCTGCCCCCACGACCCGACTCTGGATGAGCAGCAGACAATAAATGGATGGATGGAGGTGGTGGTTTTGCTCAGGGACAATTACAATGGTGGACATAAGGTAGTTCAGTAGGTCATACTGACCCAGTTAACAAATAGCATTAGTCCTCTGAACTATTACCAACTGCCTTTTCATAAACTGATTCACCTGATCGGCCAGTGTAATAAAAGATTAAAAGTAACCTTTAACAGTTTCTTTTAATGCGATAGAGTTTATACAAGGACTTTTTTTTTTTTTTTTTTTAGCATTAATTTGCTTATTTATTGTAGTAAGATTGAGCTAATTTTGTTGCGTGGTTAGGACATTCTGATTAAAATGCAATTTCGCGTATAAGCAAAAAACAGAGCTTTTGTGTAATTAAATGTTTAAAGGGTTTTAAAGGGTAAAGCAAACTGTTATTTAAACTAAAGCAAAAAGCTGTATCGTTTGCAAGCTATTGAAATTCCCTTCAGTAGCTGTAAATGTAAAATAAATTCTTTGAAAATATCCTAACGTCAAGTCCATTTTAGTGAAGTTTTGTCATCTCTGGCTTCATAACATTATCTCCCTGATGGATACCTGGTTTCAGCTGCTCACTGTGTTTCACTGAATAATCTTTGCTACCAGGGTAAGCTATTAAAACAGATGCTTAAGGGAATCATGACACTACCATGGTGCACAAGGCCAGACCATCACTGGTTAAATGGCCAACATTCATCCTCTTACGGATAATTAATCTGTTCAGATTTTATGCAGAGAAGCAGTTCCTTCATCTCAAAGCTGTTTTTACTGTAAGAAAGTCCAGTGCAAAGGTGCCATTGTGTATAAAAGCTTATTTAAACTGCAGAAAACTGACTCACTGGAAAACTGATGAGTCACCCACCCATTAATTATCTCAGGCTGATTTTAAAAGTCTCGCTGACCTACTTCTAAAATAGACTCTGTATGCTCCCTTAAATAGGCTGATTCATTATAGTTCAAATGCATGATTAGAAAATAAAAATAAATAATGTGCACAGATGTTGGTTCCTCACAGATAGCTGTGTTGGATTTTAATTAACAAAGTTAAAGGGCTCAGCTGAAAATGTAAAGCAGATAAAGCTGTGTCACACTTTCCAACCAGAGCTCTTAACACATTAGGATCTCACGCTGCACATGCATTTTCTCAGTGAAAAATAAATTCACAACTGACAACAGATGCTGTATAAAAAGAGGGGACATGAGAGTGCCAGTATTAAAAAAACATCAATTTTGTTGCCTGATTTAGGTACTTTTTAGACACTCTCAATGATTTTATTTTGAAAGAGTGTCTAGCAAGAAATCGATAGCAACTTTTGAAATAAACCCTCCCAGTGCCCAAAACTTCAGAGTCCTTCTTTCTGTCTGCACCTGCTACTTGCCTGCTGTCAAGTATAAACTGCTCAAGTTGTGAGCTATTAAACCAAAGCTTTGACTAGATTATACAGAGTTGCACTATTAAAAATTGGGAAGAACTTTTGTGACTTTTTTTGTTAAGAAGTAGTAAAGGTTTGCTAGCATGTAAGTAATTAGCTAAGAAGTGATAGCTACTATAAAATAGACATGGGCACTACATTTTTCTGTCATTAATTGCTAGGGTTGGTTGGCTAATAACGCAATATAACCCTAGAACCCACCTTAGTTTAGCAGCAGTTTGATAACAATGCGAATAGTCACCAAAACTGTAAATATTTCACTTGCATGTAGATTTACCACCTGACCTCTAAACAGTTGGAAGAATGTCTTACTGAGACATTTCTGTCTCTCTGTTAAAACTTTTAATTTTACATTTTCCTTGCTTCATACTTACTTTTCTTAGAGATTTGAGGCTTATTGAACAGAATACAAATGCATGCTAATAAAGCAGATAGGCCAGCTCATGTCAGGATTCATGAGCATTTGGCAGTAATTTTCCTCTCAGTTATCTTTGGGTACTCTGGTGATTCCTTCTTTAATTTTCCGCTGGTTCAGTAAAGCATGTTCATGTTATTCTGTCATATTGGGTCAAAAATTATAGACTACCTCCAAGTTGGTCTCAGCACAGATTTGATTGGAGCAGTGGAGCAAAACCAAGTGGTTTACTATGAGTGTGTGTATGTTTGTGTGTTATCCTCTCCAGGGCCTGAATCTCTGCCAGAGGCATCGCCAGAGTAATTTATTACAACAGAGACAGAAAGACATGCTGCCCTTTTTGTGTTACAAGTGAGTGGAGGGTTGTTATATTAACCCTTCAGTGTTGCCTTTGTCTTTGTCAACTACTTACTCTAAAATGGGATCTTTCACTGCTCTTAGCACAAATTGGGCCCAATATTTGTTATCTCCTTCAAAAAATTAACTTATTGATATATTTATTTTTATGTTGTGCTTCTTCTCTTTGGAATTTCTGCATTTTTTATTGTCATGGATATTCTATCCAGCCAATTTATGGTCCTTACTTTGGCTATAAGTTGATGTCTGCACTATTTCCTTTCATTTTGCCTTTCTTGGTCTGCTTATAATGTATATGTACAGTAGCTTTAAATATGAGTAGCAGACAGTAACAGCTAGGCAATCAAAACAAAACAATCTCATATTGTTAAGGTGCTTATCTGCTATCAGGAGTGTTGTTCACTCAACACGTCCTATTCCCGGGTAATAACCTCAACCTTGCAGTGGGTCGATAAGCTGGCCTTTTAAAAGCACATTAAGCTCATTCCTTAACTCTAAGCTAATATCTGAATGTCTTTGTTCGTTTGTGTGTGAGTCACTTTAGCTGCAATAACCAGACAACAGCTGCTTGGAACTGGGTCAAATTAGGTCAAACTGTGCCATGTTGAGAGCATGTGACTTCCTCATTTCTCATTCCTGTTTGTAATAAAATCATATGTGCCACTTTGTATGTTATTAATAATGCACACCGGGATTGTTAATGTTACTCTGTTGGGTGAAGTTGTTCAGTGTTTAATACAGATTTGTTGCATAAAATAAAAGCAGAAAGAAAAGACTTGTGAAGCTGGTAGAAAGGGGAACAGAAATCAGACCACGAGGAAGGATGAAAGGCAGCTATGGGGGGAAATGTGAGGTAAGGAGTGATTTTAGACTAAAGAAGGGAGAGAGGGGCTTGAAACTGAAAATGGTGAAGGAAAAAAGATTGTCAAGTTAAAAAGCTGATGTCTTATTTACATACAGTATTTTAATAAATTCAGTTGTGTATTAACTGAATAAAACCACATGTAATTTAACCAAAAAAAAGTGGTGTTGTGTCGGAGAATTACAACATTGGGCAAATACAGGATGCTTGACCAAGATAAGGCAGAAGATAACTGATCCAACTTTGAAAGTAATAAACTGAATGCACAAGTAAAGCCTTTCTTTTAACAAGACAAGGTCTCATCATTCACGTTCTCTTCAGAGAGTGAGGTTAAGGCTCAAATCAGGCTGTCATATGCTGTTAGATTTCCTGTCATAGCAGCTGATAGTGAGGATTACTGTACTCAGATGGACGGGAGGATGAGAAGAAAGATGAAGGGAATAAATTGGCTGATAGACGATGGTTGTATTTAACAGACAAGACCTCACTGACCCTTCTGAGGGCAGATATATCTCAGCTGGTGTGAAAACATGCCGCATTAAGTGTGCGCTCACATAGGAGGCTGCTTTTTAAGAAAATAACATGAAAGTGATATAACGTATCTCATTTAACCCTTTGCAAGACAGGGAATTCACTCCAAATGTTGTTGATAATTTCAGAAATGTCCCTTTTTTTGCAATCTAATGTCACCTTTTTAAATATGTGCTTCATGCATTGGTCTTTGTGTCTGTGTTTGAACTGTCAGACACACCTAAAGGTCACCAGAGCCCTGTCATGTTGGCCTGAGATGGGTTTTGTTCTGCTGTCAGTGAGATCAAACAGGCTGTTATTATTCAAAGCTCAACAAGCCCCACTTAGTCTGCTTTTATGAAAGACACAAAGGCTTCCTGTGGACTTCTGCTGTGGTACTTTGAAACCAGATAAGAGGGGCCCAGAGTTAAATGGTTCTCATAGAATTTTTTTTTTTTTTCAATTTAATATTTCTTATACTTTGTATTCTTTTATTTTTCCATGACATCTTTGATAGTGTGTGTGATATTGTTTTAATTATTCTGTGGTATTTTTTACTCAACATGCAAGTTTCTTAGCTTAATGTGACAAAATAGTAAAAACACACAGACATAATAGATGCAGTTCAAGATGCCAATTACTGAACCCGACCTGTCATACATGTCTACTGCACTTCTTTTTTACAAATAGTCTATCCTGATATGCTACTAGCTGTCACTGCTGCCTTGTGTATGTGTGTTAAAGCGTGTGTGACAAGATATCCTGACTAATTAAATATGTGAATCACACTTATCAAAGGGCCACTGGCCATATGGGGGTCATATGAATGTGTGTGTGTTTTGCTTTGTCTTTTATTAATCTGTTATGATGAATAACAGATTGTAGAACCAGAATCATCTCCAAATCATTCAACACAACCATTACAAACCTGCAAAGACTGCAAAGGTTTTGTTGCATCTTTGGGTTTAAAACATTCTTAATTTTTCCACATTGTTGATCAAAATAAATTTTAGCAAAAATAGCAAAATAAAGATTAATTCATCCTTTATACCACCTTTCTTTTTCTTTCCTTCTTTTGTCCCTTGTCATTACATTTCTCACTATATGGTTGATGCTAATCTTGGGGATTAGGAGCAGAAGGTTTTCCTCATTAGATGTCGTTTTTTGGTCAAAACATAAACAGCTCCATTTGACAGAGGGACTGAAGCTGCAGGAGAACATGGAGCTTTAAACTGCACATGTAGCTCTCTATTTTTAGGATCTAAGGGGGCGCTGTTCTGTGATTTGCTGGGGCATCCACCGTCACACACACACACCAGATGGAGACCCTGTGTGGTGAAAGATTTTGTGTTCACACTCGACTATGCTTACTCTGAGGTAACAGTTGCTGGCAGCTCAGTTATCTGAAAGTGAGAAAAAAATCAAGGGAGGAGGAGATTTTTGAGGCTGCAAGTATCTGTTTGCTTGTTGTTTAAAAAATAGCTACAACCATGACATAGTGCAGTGTTTAGTAGGTTTTCTTGAGCATGTGCACTTTTTTTCTGAGCTGAAATCCACATTTATAACACGGACAGCTTTTGGTTTGAAGCTTTTAGTTATTGACTGGAGAAAATCTGCAAGAAGCTGTTGCAGAACGAAGAAGAAATGTTTGTGTCTTATATTTTTTTTTAAAAGGGAAGGAAATGGCAAAAATGTTTAGGACCTTGACATTTTTTGTGAAGTAAATAACATCTTAGTTTGTTGTTATTTACTATGAAATGATTAATTATTGCCCATACTGAATGTACAGTACCAAATCATACCGAAATTCAAACTTTTACTGCACTAGTTGCTTACTTGAAGTTGCTTAGTAAACCCGCATCAACAACTGATAGCAACAGCATAAAGATACATTTTTTATAGTTTTCACAATAGTTGGGCAATAGGCAGTAGTTTGTGGCTTCTGTTAAATCCACTATGCTTAAGATTTTTGTAATTTAAGCTTGATGTTTTTTTGTTTGTTTCTCAGCTGCTTGCAAAGTTAGACTCAGAAGTTTGTGCAGTCTTTTCTCTCAGCTTTAGCCTACAAAAATGACATTATGGTACCTGAGGCAAGCAGAGATTTCCCATGTCTACAAACAATGCTGTGATATGAAGCACTAAATCATGCTCATGGAAGTTTCATATTACCTCGCATTAGGGCTTGTATTCTATCTTTTTTCCCCAACAAATATATTCAGGAGAATATTGTGTTTTTCAGTGAGAAAGAAATAAAAGTGAGAAATAAAGATGTGTGGAATATTTTACAGCTTGTAATAACATCCTGATTTCTTCTTCTGTTGTTAATGTAATGGCAGAGTTACGTTTATTAAGAAATGCCAACTAGCATTTTACTGTTATGATTTTATGGTGCAATTTTCTCTCTGTCTCCTCTTCAGGACCACCATTTACAGTCCATCATCATCATGTTAGAGTCATTAGTCTAACACAAGCAGATTTTTTTGTTTACTGTTTCTGTTTGTTTATAAAATTGGATTCAGCAGATTGCACTCAGAGGCAGTATACAGATGATTTCACTTCAGCTCTTCTCTTTCTTTATCTGGGAACAAATAAAGAGGAGGGCTTGATGGGTTTGCAAGCCATGGATTGTGTCTAGATTTGAGGAGTCTGCTGCCTGCCGAGGGCACTTTAGATCCATGCTTTCTTTTCTTTGTTTTGATCCATCTTGGAACACCTTTTTTCCTTGTGTTTCTCTTCCATTCCCTCCTCTTACCATTCATCCTCCATCTCCCTCTTTGTTTACTCTTTACCCTTTCCTTCCTCCTCTTCCTGTTTCGGTCCTTTCATTAATGTGCTGCCAACAGGGTGCTCTGGCGACATGCTGCGAAAGCTGTCGTCACGGCAACGTATGATGGTCTGTGGTTGCAGAAGAATTTATTGGGAGGGGAAAGGGGGGTGATAGATGCCGCATCCTTTGCTTGCTTAATCTGCTCCTCAGAGTTGAGGAGATGAGACAATTAAATATTAATAAAATGAGGTCTGATGTCTGTGATGGATGCTTGAATTTCCTGCTGTTTACTTATGACCTTATAGTGATATTTTTTTACTGAAAGAAGAAAGCAATCAGAATTTTTTTTTAAATACATGTATATATTCTGTTGTTGCAGTCTGTTGGCATCCATACAAGTGACCAGATTCAGCCTTACATCATCTCTCAGTCCTTGCAGCAATGGTTTCTTTATGCTTTTCTTAATGCATCCAACTATTCTATTATTTAAAAATCATCCTGAGCACACCATAAAAATGTCCCAAAATGTATAAAAGGAATAAGGGCTGCACCTCCTCCCCATCTCAGAAAGGAAAATCCGCATTCCCTTTTAAATAAATAAATAAATAAAAATGTTTTTAGAGCTTCATCTTTGTGTTTTGGAAGTAATTTAACAAAGTGTAAATTATGAAAGATGATAAAGGAACCAGAAAAAACAAAACCGAAACCAAACCAAACAGACCATTTGCCTTCCAATGAAAGTTTTTGTGCAATATGACCCTAAAATGCAAAACGAGGGATGGAAGAAAGGAAGAAGGTGAGGACAAACCCACACACACTCACACCTGTCCTCTTATTCTGTTTTTTTTTTTTGTTTGTTTGTTTTGGTTTTGAGGGGTTTTCCTCACGTAACTTCTTTTAGCTTATAACACTGTCAGCCACTCCTAAAAACTCACAAATCACAAACATACATATACACCATCTTTTGCCAACAGAACACTCGTGAAAACATACACACCAGATATATGTTAGATAAATCATTTAAATCAAAATAAAGCATTCATGTCACATTTGGGGGACTGTTCATTTGCTCAAGGTCACCCACTATCACACAGCCTTTGTAAGCAGAGTCTGGACGTGCACACACACACACACACACACACACTTATTGGCAGATATACGCGCGCACACACAAGCTTTTCACCACTGGAAGGGGCTGAAAGTGAGCTGGGGTTCTGGTAACAAAGAACTGCTCCTGTCTGCCTCCCTCCATCTTTCCCTTTCTAAAATTATTCTCCTCTCCTCTCTTGTTGTCTTCCCTCATCTCTCAGTCCTTTGTTTTCATATTTCAGTGTGTGTGTCTGATTGTTTGTGAAGAACCAAAGTAAACAGAGGAGGAGTCTGGTCTTTTTTTCAATACAAACTGGCATTGGTATCACATCCATCGCCTATCACTCTTTCCACTCTTTGTTGCTTTGCTAATGCTATGCTAATGTAATGCTAATTGACAATTCACTCTGTTGGCTTTGGCTACACTGATACATACAAGCGGATACAAGCTGAATCACTGTTTTGTTATGTATTGTTGTTCATTTACCTGGTGGTTATAGTGAGAGCACTTAAAAGCTTGCACAGCTGACTGTTAAAGTAATCTCACGTAAGATATTAAAAAAAGAATGAGTTTTACCACCTGAGACCTTATAGTGTGTGCAATGCACGTTTAGTGTCTGACAATTGGAGCTTGGGGTTATTTACCAGAAAACTGTGGCTTATTCAAAGCTGGGTTATCTTTTAACCTGCAGTGGACAGATTAATATCAGTGTTTTGAAAGGATGATCCATCACAAGAGGGGTGTTGAGAATGTGTGTGTCTAGTTATGGTAAAGCGATACAACAAACTGGTGCTCGTGATTGGTTTTCATGTGATGTATGTCCTCTGTATTGTTCGACTTCATGTCTTGTAGGGAAACACCTGGCTTACATTATTCTGTCTCTGTCAGTCTGTTGGGGCACAACCTTATCTCCCCGACAACCGAGACTGCAGAGACGCTTAGGTTGATTATTTTCTGTCTGCTCCTCCTCCACATCTTTGTATCTGGGCATGATGCAGTCACTGTGATTTTCCTTCTTCGTTCACCTACTCAGTTTTTGTACAGGTTTGCTCCTTTCCTTTCTTCTCATCCTGTTTTCTCCCTTGCACCATCCATGCAGTGATGTCATCACTGAGAATAACAATGTTAAAAAAAGTATAGATATAGAGCAATGCAGAATTCACATGTAACTATTTCAGGCTTAATTATTTCCACCTTTCATTCACTTTGGACAGGGTGATGTCTTTCATTGCCAAATTGAATTCTGGTAGTTGCTCTGCTTTGCTTATCTAGCTGCAGTAGAAAGTTGACAATAGTTGCTCTTTTTAAGTGGCAGTGCAGATGCCAGCCAGTTAGATTGTCTGATTGATTATAGTGACTGTCTCTCCAGTTCCAGACTGAAGACTCTCCCACCACTGAAGTCTTTTGTCCATGTAAATCCTTCAGAATGTGAGAGAGACTGATGCTTGATCTATCAAGAAAGTCTGTCCTTAGAGAACTTTTTTATCAGTGGGTATTTCCTTAATAATGTCACACTACAGAACTAATTTGTAGTATACTGGACTTGTATGATAATTAATTTGACTTTTTTAAATTAACTTGAATTATACTTCTCTGGCACAATGAGTTAATTTTTTTGCTGTGAATCAATGCCATATAGACAAACATAATCACTTAAATCACCGACAGTGGGCTGTCGGCTGTTTTCTGTATAATTTCACTTGTGACATAGCATTAGAGAATACGATTCTTTCATTTTGCCATAGAGTGACCACAGCAAGTAGTGGTTACAGGACTAAGTGTGAACATCTTATACACTTACTCTTGTAAGTACAACAACAAAAAAACTAAATTTAAAAGACACCAGAATCCAGCATTTCCTCCATTATGTTCCTGAACAGATTACATTTCTTCTGCGTAACACAAACAGGTGTTTCAGTGAAATTTACATGTGATGAAATGGGGCTAATTAAACTGAAATGATGTTGACAAAATATTGATGATGGGAGAACAGCTTATATTTGAAAATTTTTATATAAGCTGTTGTTTTCTGTATGATGCTGGACCATTATGCACCCAAGAATAGTTTAAATAGGGTTAGTAATTATTTTTAATGGACTACTTGTTTGCACACAGTACATTGAAATCGTGGATTTCAGATGTTCGTCAGCCAAACAGTTGGGGGGTTGTGGAAAATGAATGTCTCCCGCTATGGATGACCACTGATCTGTTTCTTTATCTCCTTTTATGCTTTTCTGTTTATTTTTTAAGTGGGAAATTTCTCTTAGAAAGAGGGAGTCATGAAATACAATGAAAATGACTGATGAGTTGTTTGGAAAGTGGTGGTAATCTTTGTTTTTTTAAATTGTTTGTATGCATTCTTGCCCTGTACTCACTTACACAGTGAAGTATAACTATTTTCCTCATCAAGAATGCGCCGAAGTAACAGCATATGAAGACATTTTCTGAAGATAAAATGACACAACCATCCTTGTACAAACAAAAAAAAAACAACTCAGCAGCTGGAAGAAAAACCTTCAGATTGATTTAATTTTTTATTCTTCAGTGCAGGATTATAGAAAACACCACAGCAGACAAAGGGGCGTAATGCTTACAGGGTTGACAGCAAATTGGCTGATTATTTTCCACTTCAGTGCTAGTAGGGTGTTATACTGTTTTCACAAAATGTGTGTTAAAGTGTGAGAGACTGCTGAGCGCAGACGCTGTGTGAGTGTGTAGTAATGAGCAGGGTAGACAGGGGATTTGGGAAAACACTGGTGTTGCTTTCGTATTATCAGCTCTGCTCTGAGCTGCTTTACTCCGCCTACAAACAACTGTAGAGAGCTGCTTAACATCTTTGACTAGGAATTAAAGCAGTCTAAGGATATGTTCACAATATAGCAAGCACATTTGGGTTTTTTTGTTTTTTTTTATAGACATACAATAATTTTTCTCAGTAAGTGGTAATATTTGTGGGGGAAAAAATCAGTCTGCTGACTAATGCAAGTCAAATTGTCAGATAAGAAATATGATTCATTACCTTTCCATGTTCTTAAATGAACTCATTTTGGAGCTAACTCTGTTATTTTGCTTTGCTGTGTTTTTATATGCAGCTATAGCAGGGATAGTGAAATCTAATTAGCCCCTTCTCTCGCCATTGCTTTTCTACAGCCATCCAGTCTTATCTTGCACACACACACTCCACACACATCAGTTATGCAACCAATTGTGCTGCATTGTGGCAAATCTTTGTTCCAGAGCTTCATGCACCTCAAATAAATACATTTTCTCTTTAGAAACCTCCCTCCATGTGCACTTTTTTTCTTTCAATATTCAACCAATCTCAATCAATTTCTGCCCTCAGAGGAGGTTATTCAGGGTACTTTCCAGACTCGTGTTGTTAAAAAGGCATAAAATGTAAGTATGTGAGCCTTTAGGCTTGTATCAAGGGGCTCATATACCCATTTGCTGCTACAGGCTACTTTTTGTAGTCACTTTGGTTGCCCTTGTCTGCACCATAATTCTGGGTTCAGGATATGAAATTTACACCAGTTTTACTGCAAGGTTAAAGGCAACAATTAAATGAAAATCTACATTTTCAATCAACCCATGTCAGCAAATCTGAAACTAAGCAGCTATAAAATTTCACTTTAATAAAGTTTTTATTATATTTATTGTTCTATTATGTCTAAACTAGCTGTTACTGGAGAGAAAGTAATCTCAAAACCTTAATCGTTAAACATGGCTTGATAAATACAAACTTTAATAGATGGCAATGAATAACACACTAGCAGGTCTCCTGCTTATAAAGGGGGAAAAATATTCAACACCTGTCCTCACACTTCAGTTCCAGGTACAAGTCCTCTCCTCTCTGCTGTGTCACTCAGGATTTAATGCCTGGTTGGTTCAGGTGAAGCTGAACACCAAAAGCAAATCTGATTTCTTTGCTGCTTTATCTCCTCCGCTCTGATTCGCAGGGCAAATTCTCATCTATTGTCAGTTAACCGGTGTGATGGGCTGTAACCCGACTTGGCTGATGAAACCATTTCCATTCAGAAACCATTAGTTTTAGTCTGTCACCCACGCACCAGAAAAACATCTTAATTTGACGTTTCTGAATATTAATATCAGCGTCTGAGATGAGGGTGTCATAGTTTAGTCCGAAAGCAGCGGAAAGCTGTTTTTATTTCCTTCTTAAACAAATATATTGTTGAATAGATCCTGCCTCATCATTGTTTTCAGACCATGTTGTCATCATTTGCTCCTTGTTTGCAGTTTCATAGCCCTGCAGAGGTCATTTTATTGCCACATCCACAGTTTTAAAACTGGTTTGTTTAGTTGAGTCATGTTTTTCAGGTCTTCCTGTCTGTCTTGAGCCACCATATTGACATTTATCCCTGTTTTTGCTATGCTTGTCTTTCATCAGGTCTCTTTGTAATTTATCCTTTCCTGCTTCATGGCTCCATGTGTCACAGCTGGTTGAGCTGGAGATTATATTAGATGGAAGAAGGAGTGTTTACATTAATGCAACTCCTCACCCATGACAGAAGAACGACAACATATCCCTCTTCTGCAGTCCCCTTCCCCTCACTTTAGAGTTTCTTGTTGCTTTCTGTTGCTGCTTCACTCTTTCTTCCTCCTTCCCTCCATGTCTTGATCTGTTTCCCTCCATCACATAGTCCTTGTCTTTCAAAGTTTGTTTTCTTTTTTATTTTATTGTTTACCTACATTTTTTGTGCTGTCTCCCTCTGTTTTCTCAGACCTATTCATCCTTCTTCCCATCAGCTTTTCTGGAGTAGACAATTATCAGAGTGATTATTGTGAAACAGGACCGGAGCAGGGAGGGAGACGGCCTGAAGCTTTTAAATATGTTATCAGATAGCGTGAAAGTCAAGTTGATATCTTATCTGTGGTGTAACTGTAGACCTGGAGGCTCAGAAACATGAGAAGTGCACTCTGCTCGCAGCCTGTGGGCCATTACATTATAAATAATGAATATTTCCTAGCATATTTTAGGTTAGGTGTGCACATTACCTGGGAAAAAAACCACTTGAAGTGGAGTGAAACTGTTCTCTGAAAGGGATTTATTTTCAGCTTTCTTTTATTATTCTTTAATGTTCATACTTTGAGGGATTTTCAGGGTGTGTCAGTTGCAAAAAAGCAAACAGTGTTTTTGTATAAACATACATTCATTATAATTAAAAACTGAGAACGCCATCATTTGGGTATAATTTTCCATCTGGCTGTATCATTCAGACCAGAGGTGACGTTTGCATGCGTCGTCTTTTCAAGCCTGATGCAGCAAGAGCATCATATTATTATTTCCAAGACATATGAACTATGATTTTTTTTTCCCCTATTGAGGCACTGGTAAAGGAGAACGGAAGACAAAAAAAGTGGATTTTTTTTTTTTTTTTAATTTACATTAAATATGACATCAAGGCCAATAATTTCCAGGAAATGCTGAAGATTGCTTTGGTTTTAGAGTGATTTTTAAAAGATGCTTCAGCTTTAAACTGACTCAATTACCAGGAAATCCTTGAAACGTTTCAGAAAGATATTTGACAGACCGTGTCAGTATTTTATGGTTCAGGCTGTTGTGCTGTCTACTGCTATTTTGTACAATACCGTGTGTAAAGTAGTCAAAGTACTTCAGGGCAGGTTCAGACAGCTGGATGAGTGACATCTAGTCTGCTGAAAAGGTAAATGAGTAGCTGTTTCTGTCCTTCAGTATGAGTTACGTTACATCCATAGAGGCAAAAACTCAAGTAAATACTAATTTGACAAAGCAAAATGCAAAGCAGGAAATAACTTGGAATGAAGATAACTTTATTCCATTTAGCTGCAGCAGTTTCACCGCTCTTCTGTTGCATAGGCTGGCTCATTGTCTGAGTGTCATTATTTACTGGAACAGTTAAACATTAGCACTGTGATTGTTATCCGTCTTCCTATGACACTTCTGTAATTTACTCTAAAAAGGCCTTTTAACAGTTGTGTTTAAATTAATTTGTTGCCCACTTCTTGTAAAATGAATGCACACAATGCAGCAACCTCCGATGGGTCCTACTTTTTTTTAGTCATATTAAAGCAACTATTTTGAAATGCATTTTTACAGGCCACACCCTCCAAAAGACACTATTATCATCTCGGGCAGCCAGATATTCCAATTTTTCTTCTGATTAGTTATTCCAGAGTAGCATGTTGTGCAGCTCAGCTGAAAGCCGGATCCAATAGTTCCAACATATGTGCAGACAGAATCAATGACTCCATTATCTGGCAGTCTTATTGATCAGTGAGTTTAGAGCCACTAAAAGACAGTTTGCACCCTGATCAGCTGGTATGAAAGTGGGTTTTGTGAGCGAGAGCGGGCAAGGGGAAGACAGGAAGAGATGAAAAATAAAGTGGACGATTGCCCAAAGAGCGGCGAGGAGATGAAAGGGTGGGGAAGATCAGCGTGAGGGCAGAGAGGATAAAGGGATGGAATAAGGTGAAGATAGAGAGTGACTACAATTAGGCAAAATAAGCAAATACTCTTCATGCTGATGTTGCACTGCGCTATATCTGAGCAAGAGAGAAATTCAGAAAATTTCTCTGTAGATGATGGTATAGGTGCTGTGCTTTAGCAATCCAAACAAGTTTTTATCTGGTAGGTAGGGTTAAAAGTGGGGATGTTTAATTTTTAATTGCTGCTATATACATTTTTCTAACCTTCCATTACATCCCTTTTTTATTATCATCCCTCTGTCATTTCTTTTGTTGATGGTGGTTCGTTGCTGATAGAGTAGCCTGTTTCCATGGAAACGGATTGAGCCAGATGAGCTTAGTTACTTGCACTGCAGTGTCTCTCCTGTGTGTACATGCAATATGTGTGTGTGTGTGGGTGTGGGTGTGTGCATGTTCGTGTGTGATGACTGGTTTCAGCTCTGAAGAGGAAGAAAGATGATTTATGAGGGTCTGATTCACTGGGCAGATACTTGGTTGAACAGATGATTTTGTGTGTGCTCGTGTGTGTGTGCGTGATGTCTCAGGCTTTACCTCCGCCTCACAGCTTTAATTCTGTGCTCTTATCACAGTCGCTGTGGTGATTAAATTTACCTTGGGAATTATCAACATCGCCATAGCAATGACATCTTGGGCTCAACTGATGAAGGAGAAAGTGTGTCACCTAACTGTGTGTGTGTGTGTCTAGTTTTATAACTTTGCCCATAATTTATAACTCTGTATGAAGTTCTACCTCACTATAGTGAGTTTGCCATCATGCTGTCTGCTTCTATAGTGGGCCAGAATATCCACACTGCTCTGTGAAAAGTAGTGTAAAATTGATTCTTACTAACCTAGCAGATATATACCACAATATATTGTCTAAAAGCACCAAAACATATCATACAGTTGCAAGTGAGATTTAGAGATATGATCCTGTTTTCTTCACCAGTTTCTCAGCATTTTAAATTCTGAATAACTTATACATATTGTAGTATTGTTGGGTAGCAACTATCTTCAATGACTGATGATGATTTAGTTCTTGACTAATGACACAAATACAAATGCAAGTAGGGCAAAATAATATGTTAAATGTGAAAAAAAAATAGTTAAGTGATTTTTCTTTTTTTTAAGAGACAAAAATTAAAACATGCTTTCGGTTTTGTTTTTTGTTTTTTCTTTATTTAGTGTGTAAAATTGTTTGACAGAAAATTCATACCATTGCGAACATCACCCAAGTAGTGTCCCAAAGCAATCTTTCATTATGATTAATAGCCCAGTGTGTAGTCCCAAAGAAGTTAGATTAGTGAATGAGTGAGTGATTTTAGACACAGCATTAGTTTTAATAGAGGATTTGAGGATTAATTTACAGGCATACACAGAGACGGCCCTGGCTGTGGGACCGGGTGCTATGCTACCAGCTACTGCCACAGTGAGATTTAAGTTTCAGTGATACAATTAGTGTCTAATATCTCCATGACAAGAAAAAATTTATTTTAAAAGTCTGCAGCCATTGAGCTACAGGTCATCTTTTTGCCTGAAGAGAGGTAATGTCTCTACTCATATTGTCTCTTTGTGTCTTTTGCAGAACTCCCAGAAGAAAAGAGGAGCACGACCCAACAACAAACCTGACAAGAAGCCAGCTCCACAGGTAACACACAAACAAGAACACATGCTATAGGTGTTCCTATAGATGGTTTAAATAATCAATAAGAGAAACAAAGGCTATTAAACTTGGTGAAAAACATTGATCCACCAGTTTTTAAAAATGTCTCTTTATTGTAGGAAGAAACTTCAGCCATCACTCCTGCCCAGAATATTTGGACCCACATTACTTTTTAATCACATACACAGATGCAGTTGGCAGAAATGCTAAAAATATGAAATATAGATAACAAATGTCATCATATTTTGGGTGCAGCTTTTGGTGTCAGTATTGCCTCCGGCAGCTGTCACCTCCTCAAAATTGCATTCACATGTATCGTTGGTGAACTCTGACTGTTATTTCTGCAGACCGAGCAGGTAAAACAGAGCCGTGCTGACTATGAACGATAAGGATCACACTTGTTAGGCTCAGGAAAAGATCTCTGTTTGCATCGGAATGCATAAAAAAACAACCTGTATTTCTATTCCACTGAATAATAATTATAATGTTTCATCTTAATGCTTTGCTTATTCGTGGCAAAATGGTAAAACATACCTTGCTCTGACTTTTATACTCGTACTCTATTAGTGTGACAAGTGTCAGAGGGAGCATTTGATATGGACTGAAGTCACCAAGCAAAACTAAAACCATTCAATTCTAAATAACCAATAATAAAATTATCATTAGTCTCACATCAATTGTAAAGAAATAACTGTTATATATTTTTCGTAACATAATAAAGTTATAATTAATTACTGTCACACTGTCAGAGATCTTGCAGGTTTAGAAATTTGTGTTTATGCCAAATACCTTATGCTTGTGTTATCTTTGACCCATTTCCTCTGGGAACACACTCTGAGTGCAGGTAGAAACAGATAGATCAGCAGTTCCTTTACTCCCCCTTATCTTTTCTCTGGTCCCCAAACTGCCCTAAAATTGTTTGTACTTTACTAAACTTTGCATACCAAATTTCTTTTTTATTAGGGTTAGAGATCAAGCCCCAAACTTGAACTTTATCCTTTTGTAATCTACTGAAACTGTTTTGTTTTTACATTTTAGAAAGTCAAATCCTTAATATCTTTAATTCTACATAACAAAATATTTTTTCTACTAAAGCAGCTGGTGTGTGAGCTCAGGTTTTATACATCAGTGATGTGCATGGATACAGACTGAAAACCCAGCAAAATAACACATCACCACAGAGGCTGTTTGCAATGAAGGTAGTTTTCTTCCACTACTGGTTCTCCTGGGCTTCTAGTGCGAGCCCAGGCTTCCTTTCCAAACCACATACCATAAATGGCTGTAAATTCAGCAGCCCTCGCCTCGTTTAATGCGGTTGGAAATCCTCCACGGACTGTAAAACAAACACAGCCACAGAGCTGCTGGTGAGGAATGAGTCATCTCAGGTCAGCTAAAGCAGCGGCCGAGTTTGGGGTACAAGGGAAATATGCATCTGGATTTTTAATTGTCATAATTGAAGTTATTAATACAGTTGTTGTGCAGAGAAGCATGGACAGGAACGCAATGCATGTCAATGTGATCACTCCTTCAGCTGTTGGGAATCATTACATCACTCATTCATTGGTGAAAACTTTCTAGATTCCAGAAGTTATTTAGTTTGTTAATATTATTTGTAAATGATGGTAACGTCTGAGAAAAAACACTAATGAGTGTGTTTCCTGAGGTTTCTCTGCTGTTTTTTTTTCCTAAAGGTCTTTTACAGTATGACTATGACCTCATCATTTTGTGGCCAAAATCCTGAAGTTAGTAAAACAGAGCTTTGTAATATTTCTTTTAAGCTCATGGCCATTCACAAAAGCATAAAAGGCTGATTCATCCCTGATAAGAAGCAGTATTGTAAGGGATGGGGGGGCTTGTGTCCGACTGACAGAAAGCAAACTGTTTCAGTGTCTGGTCTCACAGGGAGGATGTCAAAACTTTGAAAACAGTAAAATGTATAAACATGATTCAGTCCTCACATGATTCACTTTTAACATCTAATTTTGTCAAGCTCTCCGTCTGGATACGTCTAAACATTGCAGATTCATAGCTGAGCAGCTGGGCTTGAAGTGATCTGATTGGTCATGTTTGAGTTTGTGCCCCTGTGTTTATCCATGTGTCTGCAGCTTTCTCTGTCCTGTCAGTTTATCTGTCCATCTCTGTGTAACCTCTGTCCCAGGACAGCCAAAGTGAAGTGCCGTTCTCTCATTGTGTCTCACTTCTTTACCAGAGAGTGACAGTTCAGATAAATGTGTGTGTCTTTGTCATTTCCTTTTAATTCTCTTTTCGTTCTACTAATTGTGGCAAAATGCATTGATGTGATATTGTTTGGGTGTTTGTTTTTAATGTTTATTTTTACTTATTTTCCATGATTGATATAATGCATATTAATAAGCTAATTAAAATGTAAAAATTTGGTATATGATGGATTAATGAACAATATGTTTGGCTTGAGGAGGATCCTCATTTATTATCTTGAGAGATGCATATCAAAAATCCAAATAATTGTGGCTAGATAGGTTACATTTAATATTGGACAAATGTAATTGAAGTGGGAAATGTTCCAATGTGTTTTTAAACTTGGGTAATATTTGAATTCTTTACAGATCCAGAGGTAGTCATTAAGTTATAGTTTTCCTATGCTGAGATTTATTAAACTAGCCCATCCTTAGAATATTTCCAGTCTTGGATTTGGTTCTTTGCTTTATACAGTTGCTCAATGTTTTTTAAGTTAATCTGATAGATTTCCATGCAACTGTAAAAAGTTCATAAAGCTCCAAATTATTTATTTCTAAAGTCGTGCCATGGCCCATCGTCCTTTGTTTGACATGTTTGTGCATGCGTCAGTCTCTCAGGGTTGTAGCATTTTTATGTCTTTGTCACCTCAGTGCTCTCATTTCACTTTGTCCTGTTACTCCAGGAGGACAGCTCAGACCTGAAGTGTCAGCTCCATTTTGCCAAAGAGGAATCGGCCCTGATGTGCAAGAAGCTGACCAAGTTGGTAAAGGATAGTGAGGCCATGAAGGAAGAGCTGGCCAAGTTCAGGTCCTTGTACGGAGATGTCAACGCCTCACTTACTGTGGAGGAGGTGAGAAGACCGAGAGGTGGACACAAAGACTTGGCTGTTGGCTGTAAAACGTTTTTATTCTGCAAACAAGAAGTCTGTCAGATTAGTTAGATAGTGGTTAAGGTGTAAGTTTACATGAACAAAAATTGCAGGTTTGTATTGTGAGTGGAAGTCACTAAACCCTGCTCTACAATGCTGCCTGTTTTCTTAGGTCACATCAAGAAAAATCCAAATGCAGATTCTCCTTCTTTTCACATTATTCAAGTTTTAAAGACCCAACTTTGAGGGCTATAAAGCAGTATCGTTAGGCTGTTATGGTAGGCATGGTTTATAAAATAAACGGTTACTCTTTGTACTCATATAAACTAAGTGGCATGTACTATATTATCTTTGGAGAGAATGTCCGGGAAAACTCTTTAAAAGAGAATTTGCATTGTTTTTTTAAAAACCACCAAAACAAAAAGTTGTATTAAATAAGCTTTTAATGCCATTCATCAGTCAGAAAGCTGTTAATTATTTTCCATCAGTCACAACAATTGATAAAATGTAATCTTCCAGCCCAGTCATTTCTGTTTTAATGAGCAGTTAAGTATCTTCAAATGTTTGGGGTAAAGTTTGTACTTTTGACAATTTTATTAACACAAGAGTTTGTTCTTCCCAAGCATGAAATTCTGAAGGGTGGAAGCACTTAATAGCTCAACAGCATAAAATGAGAATAATTAGATGCAAGGGGAATAAACTGTTCTGCTCTCCTAATGTCTTATTCAATTGAACTCTCAGGTTGCTGACTCCCCTCACACCCGTGAGGCTGAAGTCAGGGTCCACCTAAAGCTGGTGGAGGAAGAAGCCAACCTGTTGAGTCGACGCATTGTGGAGCTGGAGGTGGAAAACAGGGGCCTCCGAGCTGAAATGGATGACATGAAGGGGCCACAAGGTAGTTTCTACTTGCAGTTATGTTTCTAAAGATGGGAGCTCCTCTGTCTGAATGTAAAAAATATATTTTGGATATTTTTAATTGCACTGCATATGCAGTATATTTTTACACTTTATTGTCTCTTCCTGATACAGATCAGTTCCAAGTGTTACATCTTTTCATAATCTCTCACTTTATTTTTATTTCAGATGGTCCTCAAGAACTTACTGGTGTTGTTAGTGGTCTGGGGACTGGGCTTGGTGTCACAGGAGGGGCCATGGTACTTGGGGGAGGAGCTTCATCTGAAAACGCCATGGAGCTCCAGAGACATCTTCAGTTTGTAGAGGAGGAGGCGGAGCTACTGAGGAGGTCTCTGATCGAGATGGAGGAACAAAACAAACTCCTGATGAATGAGATAAACCGATATAAATCTGAACTCCCACCATCATCATCTGTGCTGTCATCCAGTTCATTTATGTCGCTGTCAGACGGGGTGCTTAATGACAGCTCCGTTCACGCCATACAAGAAGGGGCAGTGCTTATCAGCACTGATACCCTGGCCCATGAGGAGGAGCTTCGACTGGCAAGACTTCAGATTGGAGAATTGAGTGGGAAAGTGAAGAAGCTGCAGTATGAGAACCGTGTACTTCTGTCCAACCTACAGCGCTGCGATCTGGCCTCCTATCACACTCCTTCCTCTTCATCGTCCGCCTCGTCCTTTAAACTGGCTCTGGAGACAGATGCAGAAGCTGGAGACTCAGCTGAGTGCCTCCCCTCCAGGTAATTTCAATTAACAACTGTTAACATCCATCTTTAGGTATGTCATTTTTCTCTTAGTACTTATTCATGCCAGTAAGAGGCTTTTAGAGATCCAGAATGTTCTTTTACATATGTGACCTTTGACAGTAAAGATGACTTTTAATAAACATCACAGGAAAAGTTTCAAACAAAAATTAAATCAAAAGCTGCTACGGTCGGTTTTCTACTTACAAGCAGACATGAGCATAAAAAGCTGCAGATACCAGTTACATGTTGTGCTACTTTCTTACTCCATAAATGCACCATAGATCTACAAATTGCAATCTTTTAGCTACATACTACTATTAAAATCACAGAAATTGTTGCACATGTGATTGTCTTTGAGTACTATTACAGACAAATTGTACAGTGGCTCAGCAAGGTTGAGTGGTCATCTTGTACCCTGAGGGTTGCTGGTTCAATCCTCGGCCAAATTGAGTTCATGTCAAGGTGTCCTTGGGCAAGACACCAAACCTCTAATTGCTCCTGATGGGTCGTGGTTGAGCGCCTTGCATGGCAGCTTCCGTCATCAGGGTGTGTGAGTGAATGAATAGTGGATACATCGTAAAGTGCTTTGGGTTCCTTGAAAAGCACTTTATATTTATGATCCGTTATTATTATTCTCACACATTATTATTCTTTGTTTTTTTTCATACAAAGGTTTGTACACACTCAGCTGACAAGATTAAAGTCAGTACTTTGGTGTAAAAGAGGGAACCTAAAGTGCACTTTGGTGTTCTGAACTAATTTTCAACAGTAGTGTAGCTGGTGTAATGTGATCATGTGTGATGATGTTTACTTTGTATGTATACAGGCAAAATATCAATTAACTACAAACACAAAGCACAGCAAAGCTCCATATTACAAAATATTAATAAAAAGATAAATAAAAAAGAGCCTAATGATCCAACGAAAAAGAGTGTTTATCTAGCGAAGCAAGAGCTATCTGTCTTGTAGCTGTTGAGATATTTCACATAAGTTACTAATAATAAACTGTGTTAAGACAAGACAAAACTATAATATAATTTTTTTTTTATCTACATCTTCTTTTATTCAGAATTAGTCCAATGAAATATTAGAAGAACTTTTGTTTGCGTCTTTCCTCCATACTACAACATATAATCCTGTTCTGAATAAGTAAATAAATCCAAACTATTATTTATTGTTTACATTGTACTTTGAGACTGAGAGATTATTCTGGTTAAACTATCTCACATTGTGGTCTGTTCGGTCAGATAATGGGGAGAAGGTTCTGCTGTCAAAGAAACATAGATGTTAAATGATCACATTTTCTCTGTGGTGAAGGATAATGTCAAAATCTCAACAAGTAAAGCCAACATAGGCCTTAAACAGGTCTCTCTGTTTTTCCATCAGCCCACCCCATCGCAAAGAGCCAGTAGGTGGTGAGAATGATGCCCTCAGGATCGATGAGCAGAAAAAGAGGTTTGAGGACAATGCTGACGCAACAACTTCACTCCCTGGGTGCCTGGGGCAGAAGGACCATGATGCCTTGTTGGTCATGAGGGACCAGGCTCGCTTGGTTTCCACGGCGATACAGCTACTGACCTCCCCCGAGTCTAACTGCCTCTCCTCCTCCCCTTCCATTTATCACAAGGTCTGCAGCAATGAGGCAGCAGAGCCGTGTGACCTGGAGAAACCTCAGCCTCACAGCCAGGTAACTGTCCTCCATCGGCTGTTTCTCCTCCATCAAACTGTCAGATGAAGTTGATGGATATGATACCAGACATTTTCCACATGACTCATTAATTCCTAAATTAATTAATCAGAAAATCATTTTTAAGTCTTCGCATCACGTCATAACTTCACTGATGAATGTTTTATCTGTGGCTTTTCTTTCTTTGATCTGCAGTTGGAGAATCTTCCCATTAATCAAATATAGACATCCCTCACACTACAAAAAAATCACTATTTATGAGAGATCATTTCATAACTTATTGTTCTCCAGATTTCAGAGCTGTCTGACCTGGCGGACCGTCCTCTGGTTGGTGCTCTGACCAGTAGGCTTCAGGCTCTGCACACCCAGCTGCAGGCCTTTGTGGAGCAAGTAGACAGCCTTGGTAAACCCCAACCGGGAGAAAGGGATGCTCAGGTGGAAGGAGCCTCCCCTCCAGCTTCACCCTGCACGTCTGCCCCCTGCTCTGTAGACGGCCATGACCGAGAGAATGCGGCAGAGAAGGTAAAAGACGAGATGCATCGTTCTCTTCCTTACTCCTTGTCACACTTTCTCTCTCATCTATCACATTTTTTAAAGATTTTACTTTTTTTATTTAATTTTTCCAGTGAATTTATCTCTTTTTCTCAGTTTTTGTTTCATTGCCTAAACATTTGTTTGGCTGACCAGCACCATTCAAACATCCTGCTTTAATTTCTTGACACAGTGAAGAATGAATTTACACAGCATGCTCAATTCTGAGGCAAAGCCAGCAACATATTATTTAAATAAAATTATACATATTATTTAAATAAAAGAAAGAAAAGAAAAATCTTTTTTGTGTGTGTGCACTTCTATTAGTCAAGATGGATCTAAAATATTTCCAGCCCTGCTTATAAAAGAATAAAAAAATCATGAATTATAAAATGTGAGATGCAATCTTTGCTGTATGAACATGTCAGATTTGAGCTGCCAGTGTAAAACACCATGTCTTCTGCATGCTATTAAAATGCCTCTTGACATATATTTAGATGCTGCTTTGGGCCTCAAATGGAGACAGTTGCATGTTACAAAGAATTTTTATTAATTTGTAAAGAAAAAAAGAAGAAGAAAATCACATATAGCTACCCAAGTAATACATTTTATCATTCAGTAATGTCTTATTGAACTTAATAATGTGGTGGTTTCTGTAGCATCATGCCAGTAACTGACTTTTAAACAGTTTTAATCACATTTATACTTTTGTATATAAAAAATATTCAAAAACAGGGCTTAGATAAAAATATTTTGCCATTGTCTGTTTATTTTAGCTGCTTTTTGCTTATTCTAGATACAAGATGTCTCTTTTGCCACTAAAGCTTCAAATCTGAGGTCTATAAACAGAAATACAATACTCTGAATTATTGAAATATTGAGTGATAAAAGTGGGATGTACGTCCCAGAGATAGTGATTGAGAGCGCTGCCCAAAGAGATTTCTTCGACCTGCAGATGGGTTTGTGAGCTTGCTCTAAAAGGACTTCCAGTCATGCTTCATGAATCACATCTTCCATTTGAAATGCTCCACTGGGAAGTTCATGGGTGACAGCTGATTGTCAGTGACTTATGATTTAGTCTAAGAAAAAATCTGTTTTTAACCACATGATGGTCCGTATAAAATTCAATATAAACCCCTGGAAGTTATGAAAGCACAACTGACTCAGCAGAGACTTTGACTTGACTTGACTGGCGTATCTTTCAACATTTCTTAGTTGGCCCATCCTTTCCTTCCTATTACTGGTGGTAATGTATTTAGAAAAGAAAAAACCTGAAAATTCTTTCTTTTTTTTGTTTTTAGTTTAGTTTAGCGGGAATTAAGAAAAAGACCAGTGGAACTTGATGTACAATTTGATTTACAATATTTTCTATTCTGTTCTGATTTGGTTTGCCTGTTTGACCGAAGCTGTGAAGAAATTGTGTCGTTTTAAGTGACACAAGTAAACTGTAATGTTTAGACTCCATTAGAGGCCAATTCCAACTCCCCTCCTATCTCTCCTCCCTTTCCCTCCCTCTCTTGTCCTATTATTGTTCTTCCCTCTATCTCTGCATGGGCACCATAACCCACTGATTTCTGCACTTGACTTCTCCCTTTCCCACACCTTCAACCCCCTGTTCCCCCACTCTTTACACATTCTATCATTTCTCCTTGCACAACTCACACCTCTTTTTTTTCCCTTATTCCCATTCTTCCTTCTTTTTTTTTGCATCGTGTCACTTGTTTGTCTTTCTTCACCTCATTGCTCCGTTGCCCCCTTTGCTATGACCTTTCATCCTAACTACCTTACTGCTTCTCTTTCTTCCCCATTCCTCCTTTTTTCTATCTCCTATTGCCATTTTTATCCTGGATTTCCATACTTTGCACTCTTCCATTTCTACTTCTTCTCCTCACCCCTCAGCCGTTCATTCTGCCCCCCATCCTTCTTTTCTTTCTTTTCTCCACTCTCTCATTTTCCTCTCTGACCAAAATTTTCTTCCTTTACATCCTTTTCTTTGTCTTATGAGGCCCATACGTTTTTATTGTTTTACTTTTGTTTTTCATGTTGTCATAATGTTGTCACATGGATGGACGCCATTTTGGTTGTATTGTTTTTCTTATTGTTGTGTTTGTTTGTCCTGTTTTCATTTCCTTCACTTCTTTTTCCTTCCCCATCTCTACCTCCCTCCTCTATATTTTTATTTTTTGTTTGTTTGTTTCGTTTTGTTTTTTCTTCATTAACTTGCCCATGCATGCATGCAGCAGCCTGATTATAGGGACCAATCAAAGCAAGAAGTGAAAGATGAAACTAAGGAAAAGAGCCAATTCATCAGCAACGAGATGCAAAATCAGGAAACCAGCCAAATGGAACAAGAGGAGACGGAGACAGTTCATGAAATGGTAAGCTCAATCATTACCAACATGACAGGCACAAACTTTTATTGGAGACCTGACATTTTCACTTCAGTGCATCTCCTGGCTGACAGCCATTATAATTTCTCAACCAGACTGCAACTGGAGCCTGAAGCCAGTGTTTTAATGCCAAAATTCTCACTTTGTTTTGTCAAGACAGACGACACAAGGAAAAACTTTTTGGCTAGTTTAAAACTGCCTTCAGGGATCATATATAGTATAATGCATATAACTGGCTATGACTGACAAATAGGTAATATATTATTGTTAAATAATCATTTTAATCCTTATCTTTTAAGCAGAAATTATTGTCTTGTGGCTTTTGTAAGTAATTGAGTTAAAATCTTATATTTCTTTAACATATTAATGAATCATGGCTTATCTTTGGTTGATTAAAAGTGGTGTTGTAGAGAGTGAGGTGGCATCTGACTCTGATTCTGTAAAACTCAGATGCATGTCTGCAATTGTTGGGAAAGGATGGTTAATTGAACCATGTCCTGTTAGCCTAGTTTTCTTTTCTTTTCTTTTGTTTCTCCTGGTCAAGATTGAACAAAGAGCTTTAGGCCTAAACTGGTCATCTTTAACAACTTTTTAAAAATTAAAGAAGCAAAGAAATATTTTTTGGCCCCCACAATGTTTAAAATAACAGTAGAATTATTATTCACCTTCTATGATAAAGAACATAATGTTAAAAATAATTTCAAGGTGACTGCTTTTGATTTTAGTTGCATTTGTTTTTGGTCTGACAGTCTGATACTCTATTGTGGCTCTTGTGTGGTTTTTCAGCATTGTATATTTAAAAACGCTTTTAGCATTTGCTCACATACGGGCAGTCAAAGCGTGGGGTATAGCTTGAAGCAACTTGTGTGATATGGTGGTGGTGGACTCTAACAACAAAATGTTGTACACAAAAATAAACAGTGACTTCACTGTCAGCCATGGAACTGACAGGAAGAAAAAGGCTTTGTTTGCTTGACCTTGCTAGTCTGTCTCCAAGGCAACCAGGGCTATGTTTGTCTGTATCTTTATACACAACTAAGAGGGTGAATGGGACTGAGAGACTAAAATAGAATCAAAGCAACACATAAGTGAAAGGGAGATATTGTAGATAAAGCTATGACATGAAAAAACCCACACAAAGAGTTTATATAAACCAGATATTCCAATATTCTGATAACCAATATTCTGACTTTTTCTGTCAGTCCTAATCTGAAACATTTAAATAGATTTAAGGTTGCGACTACCCCCATATTCATGCTAATAGCGGCCAACCACAACCTGAGATTAGCAGTTTAGCTTATCCTAGCCTAGCCATTATTAGGCAATCTTCTCATCTGAAAACCCATTAAATTCTATTTCTGAAGTAAATGTTTTACTTAGCATTTCTCTTGTATTGTTTCTGCTAATGTTAAATTACTGCTGCTCTTTTTCACAGCAGTCATTTTGGAACAGAGGTCAGAGTAGTTTTTCTGGCTGATGGTTGGGGCTGTTAGCTGTAAGGTGGTGGTCTGGGTGGAGGGTGATGGAGGGCAGAGGCTGAACCCAGTGGAGGGTAAAAAGGACATTAATGGTACAGTGTTGGGTCGATGGATTGGACTCACTCACCAGCCAAATGAGCCATTGGAGAGTTCATGAGAGTAAATGTATGTGGGGCATGCTTGTGTGAACTAGTGCCAGTCCACATCTGAAATGGGATTTAAAGGGTGTTGTGCAGCACTACTATCTCACACTTATTTCTTTCAACCTTCATCATTTATTTATAAATGTTTTTTCATTGCATCTCTCTTCCTATTACTGCTTTCATTTTTTTTTACAGAATCCATCGTTTTAATTTGCTGACCCCCTCTGTTTCCTACCTACAAATATTTTACTCGTTCTTCTTACAACTCTTACAACTTTTTTCTGTCCTCCAGTCCATCCAGTCCAGTGCCCTCCGGGTCCAGCTGTCTGAAGCAGAGGAGTCAGTTCAAGGAACTCAGGAGGAACTGGAGAAAGAGAGGCAGGGTTACAGAGAAATAACTCTGAAACTCTCACAGGTCTGTTTGTAGTTTGGCTGAATAACTTAATAGTAAAAACCTTCCATTAAAGCAAACAAACACTCAATATTTAAACATGTTTTTCACCTTGCATCTTCTCATAAAGACTTTTTCTCTTTCTCCCCCTGTCTCAGCTCCAGGATGAGCACCAGAAGGCTTTGCTTAGGCGAGACTTCCAGCTGCAGAGTCTGGGCCTCCAGGCTCGACTTCAGCAGAAGTTGTGGAGCCAGGAGAGAACTCTGCTGGTCCAAGAGTCCCAGCACCTCAAACAGGCTCTGTTACTGCTCAGTCTCAAACTACGCTGCTTCCTCAAACAGTGGAGACTAGGCTGCAAAAAGGACACAGAGTGGAAAGATGTCCTGGAGGTATGAGGGGGCTAGAAAAAAATCTTAAGGAAAATCTTACTTTGTTTTATCAATCACTAGTTTTAAACTACATTTTGTGGATCATCTTTTATTGCTTGCTTACATATACAATGACAGAAGAAGCTGCACCGTGTAATTTTTTTTTTTTTTTTTTTTTTTAGATTAACAGCCTAAAAGACTTGTACTTGCTGTTGGAGGAGGAGAACCTGCCCAGTCCCAGCCAGACAGACAAGAGACCTTCTGCAGATGAACAGCCACTGAGCCCCACAATAAAGGTATAATAAATGACACATATTCGCTCACACAAATATACTGACATATGATCTTTCATGTACACTGACTTAAACACATTTATTGAAAGCTTGCTGGAGGCTTTTTCTTTAAACCTTTCCTTAACCGTAAAGCATGTGATCACCTTGTCCCCATGAGGAAGAGAAGACCCTATAATGTGATTATGTAAACTCATTTAGGTCCCCACAATATAAGCAATACTTAGATCACACACACACAGATGCACTTATACTCTGGTAATGGATTACCTGTGTTTCCCTGTAGTCGAGTGCTGTAAGCAGCACTTTGGCAGACCTGAAGGTTGCACTGCAGGATCTCAGTGGAGAGTTGCGACAGGAGAGGCAAGGCTCCCAGGAACTCACTCAGCAGTTTGCAAAGGCCAAGGCATCATGGGAAGTGGAGAGGACCGAACTGAAGAACCTTATCACACAGGTAAAGAGGAAGAACTGCTCCTGTCAAAACTCTTCATAACTAAAAAGTAAAGCTGTCAAAAATAATGCATTAACGGCTAATTATGTAAACTAATTTACGTAATTAATTGCGTTAATATTTTTAAAGCATTTGACCCATGAGCAGCATGACACGCCCCAGACGTCAGTTATATTTCTGTTATGACGGGTTATGAAGGTGTTTAGAAGCCAGATGGAACAAGATGAGCTGCCTGGCTCTACGGTTGGATTTCAGTATAAAAAGAACATTGATGGAACATCTAATAAATAAAAATTGATTTGCAGTCTGCTAGGAGTTTTACTTTCACTGAAACAGTTCAAATATCATCAGAGGCGGTGCTATGAGAGAGGGGGAGGGACGAGTTATGGTGGGTCCACCTTAGGAAGAGGTTAATATCGCTCTTGGCATTGTCAGAAGGTTTTGAAAAGAGGAGGAAGAAAAGAGGTTCCAGTGTAGATGTGGTTTTATCTGACATTAAATATGCTGTTTAACTTTTAATCTGTAGCAGCCAGAGGCTAGCTAAGCTGAAATAAAGCAGAGTTTCCATATGATGATGCTGTTTATCATGGGTCTCAAACTTAATATTTTGTGACCCCCTGCTTGACATCAAAGTTTTTTCCTCAAACACACTTTTTTTACAGCATTGTTGCGCTTGCCGTGTTTTTACCAATCAAAAGTGGCTTTACTGTCACTTGACCACTGCACACAAACCATGGCTGCGTAGCAGCACAAACAAACTCTTCATAGCAGACAGGTAAAGAAACGAGCTGTCTGCCATGTCAGCAGAGGAGGATGAACCTCTGGCTTTAGAGACAAAGCATATTGGAAGATGAGGTTTTTGGTGGATTCTTTTCACCACTGGGACAAGGCATCTACAGGGTCAAAATTAGCCCTGTTTCTGTTGTTGTTTCTGTTGATTTATTTATTTATTTATTTTTCGTTGCAAATTGTAATTATTCCTATTAAAAATTTTAATCATTTGACAGCCCTACTAAAAAGTTGTGTCAGTGTACTATGCTTGAAATGGACAAGTTGTCTTATTGGAGAATATATTATTGGTTTTACTTCTTTAATAAGGTGGGGATACAATAATAATTAATATGCAGTGCAAAATGTATTTGAGTTTAAAAAGACAAATGCTAACAGCTAGATGTTGCTCATCAAACAAAACATGTTAAAAAGAAAAAGAAACAGCTGCCTCTGACGAATCAAGATGCAGAAGTGATGTAAGAATCCTTGTAATGTTTGATTTAAGGCTTTGTTTGCATGTAATTATGTAATTAGGCAGCTCCAAAAGCCTTATGTACAAATAGTTGCTGTGTATAAAAAACATATTTTCACCTTGTCCATAAAGTAAAAAGGGTCCAGTGTTTCACTTATTTTTGTTGCTTGTCAAGCTTTTTAAGGAGAAATGAGAAAAAGATTTTTTTAGTTTTACACGCAACTATATTAAACAAGAATAAACAATTTGCCATACAAATGGTTTTGTAAATAATTGAGTTGGTGCCAAATGCGATTTCATTTTATTTTCCCATTATGTTTTTGTTAATTAGAGTGCTACCAATGGCTGCAGACGTGAGTAATGTTACGTGTAGACAGCTTCTTGAAATTTGTGGGAAGTCTTATACTATTGTTTGTTGTAAAAGATCTCTTTATACTTCTGCCAGGGTTGTTTTTTTAACTTTGATATCATCAGTCCCCTTTTTGTGCTCCTCTTGTTCAAGTTGTTATTCCCAAGTCTAATAACTTGCAGCAAACAATGTTCAAATAAGAAAATAGTTCATGCAAAATTAAACTAAATGAGAAATACATTCTAAAGGCTCATGCATGTACAGTTTCATGCTGATTGAGTGTAAAGAAAATCAACAAAAAACTTGGTAATGAAACAAAGAATAGAAATTTCTGTCTGCTAAATTTCTGGTATATCTATTTCTTTTTTCCCTCGTGCAAAAGTTAAAGGTTATGAACCACATCTAAAGGAGTTCAAGGAGATCAAAAGACCTTGCTCATGAACTTTGTGAAACACTTGGTTTGTAGTCCAGGCCTTTCATCTCATTTCTCCTACTTCTCATACATTGCTGTGTATGTAACAGATTCAGATAATGCCTTCCTGTCGGCTAAATTGACACGGGTCAAACAACAGACAGCTTTATACCCCATCATTTTTTTACCAACTCATAGAGACAGGAGTTCAAATAGAGAGTTTTAGGCAGACGGTGACAAGAGCTACTGCGACAATAAAATATAAGATTTTTTTTATTTTATTTTTTTTAGTACTAAAGCATGCCCTACAATAAAATATGGACCATACGTGAATGTTATATATGCTCTTAAAAATTTACAACATATATGAGAATCAGTTTGTACTTCCACATCTCTCTCAAGTAGCTTTTTTGCCTGTATGAACCTTTTATCCCATTACTGTCATTCTTCCTCATCTATAGGCTTAAAGTAAAAATTCTAATGTTTCCTCCTCCTCTGCTCTCATGTTGTCTCCCTGTCTGACTCATAACAACACCTCTGGTAATAGTTTTAATTAACGGCCTCAGAGATATAACATGGCCCATGTGTTATTGAGCCAGATAGAGAAGAAAGAGAGATTTAGTACAGGAGAGGGATCTGTAAGCAGTGGACAGCTTTTTAAGGCTGTTGGTGCCATATATAGTTATGTCTTATAATATTTTTTAGTTCTTTCTGTCAGGTTAATTTGCCACAACAAACACTCAAAGTCCCTTAATGAAATTACTGTTTACCCTAATGTTAGTTTCCAGAAATATTTCATCAATATGGTCAATGTTTTTTTGTTATTTGGGAATTGCTGATATATTTGAAATACTTTAAGGTCTACCCAACATCCTAAACTCTAAATTTATCTCAAACAGTGGATGTAATAACTATTTAAAGCTAAATGCAGATAGAATAGAAGTTCTGTTGCCCCTGACAGCTGCCACCTTGACATAAAGAGACGCATTGGTGAATTAGGCTTGTCTGTACAGCCGAGTCTCAGAAAACATGATCTTACCTTTGATTGGGGTCTTTCTCTGGATATCTCAAAACTACTTAGTCTTCTCTCTAAAAGAGAGCTGAAGATGATTATTTATGCTTTCATTTCACATTGAGACTATTGCAACAGCATTTTTTTCTGTTTTAACAACAAGGAGCTTCAGGCAGTTCGTAATGCTGCTGCTAGACTTTTAACCGACAAAACAAAGAGACATCATTAATGTTTTGGCCTCTCTGCGCTGGTAAGTGCTGGATTTTAGAATACATTGTAAAATTTTAGTTCTTACATTTAGAGCCTAATTTGGCCAAACACCAGCATACATTGCTGACCTGATATCCACACCCTTTCTCGCAGACAGAGGTCAGATGGTCAACCATAGACTAATGGTCTCTCTTCTTTCTTATCTACTGTGGGGGTTTTTGTTACACTTATATGTGATTGCTTTTATTCTTTGTTCTCTTTTTTTGTCCATTGTAATGCACTTTGTGGCTCCTAAACTGTGAAAGATGCTATATAAATCAACTTTACTTACTATAAAATCTTTTCAAAGTAAAGGGAATTTCTGAGAAAGTGAACCAAGTATCAACAAAATTGTAATACAAATCTGCACAAATTCCCACAGTGAAGGGTTTTCTGTGTTGCCTGTCCTATACCAGTACAGAAACCTAGGAGTTCTCACATGATCTGAGCGATTCAGCATCGCGTTGGGATGCAAGATACTTTTTCTTCTGATAGCCAATTGTGGATGAGAGCAGTGTTACAAAGACATTAAAGTGACACACACTTTCACATTGCAGGTTGTTCTGAGGATGAATACACAGACCAACCTTTGTGGCAGAATCAAAGATTAAATCAGCTGCTTGTAATTCATTTTGAGTGAAATAATTCATTGTGTATGTTCCAGTATTTATTACATTTGTCTTGATATTTATCAGAAATTTTGCTAACTGAATTACTAAGGGATCCCACCAAAGTGTGTCTGTGGTTGTGTTACCATGACCAAGATGCCACAGCTGGAAATAATCTCCCTTCTCCCAGCAATGCACACCATATTGTATGCTATCAATTTGCCACGGTGGCGTGTGTATGTGTGTGTGTAGAAATTCACCAGCCAGTCAACCACATCAGTGCCAAGGTTTCCTGGCAGCACGCAGTGGGTCCTCCAGCTGTTGCTTGACTGAACAAGTCAACTTAATTTCAAACACTGTCCATCATATCAAACAGCTTGATGGAAAATTATCTTCGCCGTTCAGGCAACACAATCAGCAAAGTGGAAATGATGTTCAGAAACCAGCGTACAAGACAACACTTCCTCCTTTTCCTCTTTGTTTGTTAACGTATTAAAACGTGAGAAGCCCTTTGGTTTTGCATAATGTCTTATCTTGGTTGATCAGTCATCTATCTCATGCAATCTCCATTGCTGCTTCTTTGCAAAGCCACGTGATAAATTTATTAAGTGTGTGTAAACAGATTTTCTAGGAGGAACTATTAGTCTAGTCTAGTGAAGCTTAATTAAAGATCCCGCTTTGTGCTTTTCATATTTTAACCAGGGGAGCCTGAACTTGCTAAACCATGAAAAGCAAATTGTTAAACAGATGTCTCTGGTCCACCAATAAACAGCTGTCATCCAGTAAAACGGCCTCCCCTTGTCTCCCTTACCGCCTCAGCACTAAACCTTATTAAGACATAGGGCTTGTTAGGCCTTGTTCATCATTAACAGCTAATACAGTGTTGCCATAGGAGACGGGAACAGCTCTAAATCTGTGAATGTTTTACTGTGATTGGTTGCCTGACAGTTCCATTAGCAGCATATACAGACGCCACCGAGCCAGACAGAGAGAGGCAGAGAAGGATTGATGGGTCTAGGAGGCGTGGGTGTGTGTGAGCAGTTGCGTGTGCCCGTTTGTCAAACTGATGGACCCTTAGTGTCGACTCTGTGCACCACAAGGCTCAGACACAGAGAAGAAAATGCAGAACTGCTCATAAAAATTTAAAGTGTTCCCACCTACAGCTTCTGTGACAGCAGGCCAGATTCACGGAGGGAGAAAGAGGGGCTAAGAGAGCTCAAAATAGAGGGTGAGAATTCTGCAGAGACCAGACGGGTGAGATGGGTCGAGAGAGGGTGAGATAGAGTTAGAAAGGAGAGAGAAGGAATAGAAGAGGCATTCAGACAAGCAAAAAAACAGATAGCAACAGAGAAGCAGAAGAGGAGGAAACATAAAGGGAAGCTGGGACTTCCCAATACAAATATTAATGTGTGGTCATATGAGTCACTCAGCAATGTGCAAGAGTGTTTCCTTTGTGTTTGTATGAATAATTGTTTAAAATCAGATACACATTGTTAATATGAATGTCCACTCATTTAACCTACAGGCAGAAATCTAGAATTTTCTATACCTCTTATGTGATGAATGTTCTTGACTTGTAACTCACAAATTTAATGTTTCCTGGGTAATATTTTGTTTTTAATTCATCACTGCCACATGTTAAAGAACTTTTGATAAATGTTTTATACAAATGTAGGTAATAGTTACGTCATATATTATTCGAGAACATTTCTACATAACAAACATACTTTATTTTTTAAGCGTTTAAAGTTAGTGCATTGTAAAACGTTTTACATTTAATTTCAAACTTTATTTCAAACATGTTATTTTATTTACATCTTTACATTTCATGTCTGAAAAGGAGTAGGCAGATGTATAAACTTATATAGCCCTACCTCATTTCTACAATACACTGTAACACTCCAACTCTATTACACATCTCAAATTTTCTACTTCACAATTAAAGAAAAAATATAAACACACTCCTCTCCTTCTCTCCTTCCAGGAATACATAAATAAATTAAACCAACATCACCATATTTCTGGCTTCAAACACTATCACATCATCACTGTCCTTTGTTAAACTGTTGTTCTTCATGCTTTCAGATTATATTTATTTGATATTTTCATTTTTCTCATTTTCCTAAACTGGTATATGTTTTTTTTCATTGATCTTTTAAGCTATTCCATCATTTTACCTCTGACACTGAAACAATTTTAAATGCTGTTAAAGAATTTAAGAGGAAATTGTTGTTAATCTGGGTGCCATTTGGCTGATGTGACATTGTGAATGTATATCTTGCTTAAGTAGTAACTCAGACCAAAAACATCTGTACTGCTAATTTTATTTATAAAAAAAATCATGAAGAACTAAGTGACCTAGAAATTAGTTAAGTGATTTAAACAGAAACGTTTACAATAGAGAATTAAACAGAATAAACAGATGAGTAGCCGAAGCTATTGTCTTTTCAGCTGTTATTTTGTGACTGGGTCACTCCATGCCAGCTCAGCAAATCTTCCAAGTTCATATCATGGATTTTCTTGACAAAATTAATGAAGAACATTTTTGAAGTTGCATGTTTTGCATAACCACATTGATATTCTCCAAATCTTTATATAAAGGACTTTTAAATTTGTCCCATAGAGTTTAATTTCATAATTTTTTTGTAATTTCATAAAATTCTTGTGTTTTCTCTAGGCTGGGAACTGAAATCTTAAAGATACTTTTGAAACAAAGAGTTGTCACTTAATGTTTTACAGTAATCATTTTAATAAGTTATTTATTCCAGCAAAATAAATAATTGCTGCAGATCCTGCCACGTAGAACTTTGGAGGTAAATTGACAATAAATATTAATGGGAAAATGTTGCTAATCATTAGAAAATTGGGAAAAATAAAGCCTTCTTCTTTATTAATTTGATCAAATAAAAAAATAAAAATAATGGCTAATTAATCATTTGTATTTTTTCAGTGTTTGTACTTGTATAACTCCAAGGTGTTTTTGTGTGACGCCTACAACAAGCAGCTATTTTGTTAGGTTATGCCAAAGAAATGCAATACGCCAACTTTGCTAAAAATTCTACTTTCACAGATTTGGACAACAAAAAATTTATTAATTTTACATTTGATTTATTTCAGCAGTCATATATTGTGTTGTTTATTGTCGCAATTTGCATCGAAACAGCTTGTAAAACAAGTAAAAAAGCCATTCATTTATATTTCAAGGGTAAACCTCGCTGATTGAATGACAACCAAATCTAGTGAAAAATGACCAACTTAGGCTTGGAAAAAATGATAAAAACGCTATTACATTTAGTCCCCCAGTGCCAAACTTCATAACTTGGATTTTGAAATGTCTCACAAGCTTAAAGCTTATGTGGGTCAGGTGACTTGACATGACATACGCTGTCTCAAATAGCAGTAATTACTCATTTAATCTTAAATTAGTTATAATTTCAATCTACTTAAAACATAAAGTCAGAAAAACAGATAAAAAGATCTTAAAGTTAAAGATCCTATTTTGTATATAAAATTTACTGATTACTCTCCATTTTACCTTCCAGCTTGAAACTAAAGCAGGCAAAGCAGCAGCAGCTCTGTCCTCCACTGAAACACTGGACCCACCTGACTTGAAGGTGGCACTAAAGAGAGAACGTGAAGAACACCAGCACCTCCTAGCTGAGTCTTACGCAGCTGTGATGGACCTAACCAAACAGGTAAATATGTTTATAAATGTTAGCTTGGATCCAAACCTGTAACTTAACTATCATGGATGGTCAGAACATAAGAGCCTGTTATGTTTGTGAGACATAAACTGAGCTGTAACACATTTCTGGTAATATGCTTGTCTCCTCTTCTTCTGATTGCATCATCTGTTTTTTTCTGGCTGGACCAACCAATCAGCTTCAGCTCGGAGAGAGGAACTGGGGCAGAGAGAAGCTGGAACTGCTACAGAGGTTCAGCCGGGAAAGAGCTCAGTGGGAGCAGAGACTGAGAGAGGCCACTGCACAGCAGGGGAGGGTAAGTGAGATGGATGTGTATGCAGGAGTGAGAAATGTCACAGATTATCTTGGGATGCCATAAGGAAGTCAGTGATGGAGTATCAGAATAGAGGAGCAACTTTCCTCTTGTTTGTTGGTGTTTTTTGCCTTCTCAAACAATCTCCCTTTTTTTAAATGACTACTTCATTACATCATAAACTGGTGTGCTGTGTTTGCCACCTGGAGAGTAAGTCTGAATCATCTCACCTGCACGTGAGGGCCCACCTTATGTTAATAGATGGTTGTGAAACATTTAGGATCCACACCTGTAATCATTTACTGCTGAAGGCTTGTGTTTGTGGATGGTAATAGTGACCACATTGTTGCTATTATGTCAGTAAAGGGGTGTGGAGACAAATGTTCACCACACTAATAGAAAAAGAGAGAAATGTTGCATGTCACTTTACATATCACACATAGGCCTAAGACGTGATATGTGATGGAAAACATGTGAAAAGGATGTGATAGGTAAAACAAACCAAATGAGTATATAAGCAGCATCTATAAGGGTGTCAAAGCCCTTTTAACTTCTCACCAGTGTGTGAAATGAAGTGTAATCTTACACTGCAAAGGAAATCAAATTTTTATACATATTATATTTGTGCATTGGGTTTTGAAAGTATTTGTACATATTTTCATAATTAAATTGGTATGTGAACATAATAAATGTATATATATCTGTATACTATGATTTTCCCATTGTAAATATATCAAATCAAATCAAGTTTATTTGTATAGCCCTATATCACAACAAAGTTGTCTCAGAGGACTTTACAGAAAGAGG
>JBAMHW010000015.1:21388524-21404104 GCA_037177495.1 Rhadinocentrus ornatus
CATATATATATATACATATACATATATATATATATACACATATAAATAAATATAGAGAGAGGTGTGTGTGTTTGTGTGTGTGTGGGGGGGGGTGTACTTTTTATATCACACAAAGTATAGCATTAAATTGAACTTTTAATGTATAATATTAAATAAACCTTTTACCTGCACATTTAATTGTGTGAATAAGAAATTCTTTTTTTTACCAGGATGTACCCTGTGACTGCGCTGCCCAGTCCTCCTGCTCCGCCCGACCATCGAGAGCAGCTGCTCGCCACTGCAAACACCGTCTGCAGGAATCTCCAGCAGTAACAGAGGAAAAGGGCGACCCCTGCAACGAGTGATGACACTTCCGCTGCCCCACAAAGACACACATCAGATATGGATTGACATGCAACAATGCCATTTCTTGACAAACCTACTGCCATTTAAAAAAAAAAAAAAAAGCTTTTTCCCTCCTATTCCATCACCAAATGTATACACACACACACACACACACACACAACCTCCAACCTGCCACATAGGTGCACTGCCAAACATAATGCACACTGATAGCACACTGCACAGACTGCCCCACAAACCTACTGCCACCCACACACATTCATAAACACAAACACACAGGATCCAGGCTATATTACCCCTCTCTTGGACTGGACCACTCTGATGCCAAGGACTGATCAAACCATCACAAAACTACCAGCAGGACAGAAACGGTTTACACTCCTAAGTAAACACAAATAACCACTAACCGAGGAGATTTAAATCAAATCATGATGTCAGGACTGGACTTACAAAACACACCCTTCTACTAACAGATTTAAAGGTACTACTAACAAATCGTGCACCTTGTTAATGTCATCTTGCCATCATGCTGTTGAACTAGCAGCCATGTTAGATTTGCAAATAGGTAAGATAAAAAGAGTTGGAATATCAATCTAAAGTCCATGTGTTGCTTTGGGAGCCACAAAACACAGAAGACATCCGTTACAGCTGGAAAAATCTTTTAAGTTTTGTTAGCAGCTCTCAAACAATCAGTCTGTGAGATTTAATCTGACGGGAAGCTATAATGATTTCTCCAGAGACAGTTTCTGCAGAGACGGACCGTCGCTGTAACTTGTCACAAGCGCAGATGCTGTGCTGGGAAATGATGCCGCTTAGATTGATTAGCACAATAACATTCCAGCAAGTGTCTCCGACATGGATCTGAAAATGCCACATCATGGGCAAGTTTACAGCATCTCTTACTAATGCTTAAAAAGAAGACCTCAAAGACTGTCACCATTACCAAACCTGGACTCATAGGATGTTAAGACTTCAGCAACCAAGAACTTAAATCTAGTTTCTGAGTCAGTTTCCTACCATTTGTTTTTTTAGCCAACCGAAACAGCAAAGAGCTCTGTAGACTTGCTTGGATATAATAGTACACCGTTTTCTGAAGGTCTTTGCCTGCAGTTTTGTTAACATTTGATGACATAAAAGCCATGACTTAAACTTTGTAGATTTAAGAAGTTTTTTTTTCAGAGACTGATAAAAAAATTAAGATTTTGTTTTAAATTAGTTTCATCAGGCAAGCAGAGATGTAGTTTCACTGATGTCAAGATTCATCCCAAAACATCTGAGCGGTGTTCTGCTAAAAATATGCACTCCAAAATATCTTAGTTAATTACACCATGTGGAAACCATTCCTGATTGGTGAAGTCAAACTGAGAGCTCCCCTGCTAAGTTCACAGGACAGTGGTTAGAATTTTTTTTTTTTTGTATTCATTGCTTTTGTAGAGTTCATGCTACAGCAGCAAAACAAACATGAGATTTCATTCTATTTCCATCCAATTTACTCGGATGATACCTCATCAAAAACATGGTTCCTTGGTCCATCCATATGGTCTATGCTTTATCTGCAAAGTTGTTTAGAGTCAAATATACAGTGTTCCCACAGACAAAATATCTGCTAAAACTCTCACAATTGATCTGAAAATCTGATATTCATCAAAAGAATTTGTGCATTCCTTTAGCCTTTACTTGGAGGAAAGATTTGAAGTCTTGTACATGCACAGGGCATGTGTATGATTTGTGTAAATGGTAGATTTTTCAACTTTAACCTGTATCACTGCATCAGTTCCCTGGTGAGATGATGATCATTTCAAAATGCTTACCTGTATCTTCTTTTCATTCCTTCCTTTCCTCTTGTTTTAGCACTGCGTTTAAGTGTAGCTGCTGTGCATTTCCAGTGTCTATACTGAAAATGTAGCATTATAAATGTAATCTTTTAAAAAGGAAGATAAGAAATATGACTATTTATCTGCAGTCAGAATAGTTAAACTAAATTTAGCGTTACACTGAATGTTTTTACTTGTTTCATGAGGTATGTTCGTGGATTTTTCTATTTTCTCCACTTACAAACTTTGGTAAGGTTGACTTTTTAAAAATTTTAAATGCTTTGTATTTGACTTTTTCTTGAATGGAGTAATCACATAAAATGAGTTGGACATCGAAGAAAAATCTGGAAAAGATGTTAAAAAAAAGGCCATACATTTTATATGAGTACTGACACAACTACAAAGAGGCTTAGACTAGTAGGACTACAAATTGAAAACAATCATATTTGGAAGTTTATTTTTGTTTTTTTTATTATTACAGGCTGTTTCTCCATTTGCTCGCTGTGTAATTGTCTTTCTAATCAATCGTATGATCAAAGTGCCTATTGGATCACCTGTTAGTCAGCTCACACCAAAACTGGACTCCATATGAAAACACATGAACCAGGAAGCCTATTTCTATTGAGTAAGAATGTTTTATGCACATAATTACAATCAGGCAGCACTAAAGTTATGAAAAAGTACTGTATCACAGTGAAGAAGGGACTAAAGTGTTGACAAGTATAGAAGGATGTAGTATACACTAGCCTATATATTAACTTTTTTATATCAAGGGTTATATTTCTGGAAAGTAAATTATTTTTGTTTGATTTTGTTCATTTTTTATGGATTTTTTGCTTATATATTAGCCTATTTCTGTTTCATTATCATGGTGCTACTTGGTACAAAGTGTGCTTTGGGCTTGCTGCCCTAACAGGGCATCTACCCATCTGTATGTGACAAACAGTCCAGCAATTGTCAGTCTCTGATTCAGCAGTTTAAAATAGGGCATTACAGTAACAGTGTATGTATTTAAATAACACACTGAGGAAAACCCACAGTCTCTTTGCTGCTGTCTGCCTCCACTTCAGCCCTTACTGCTGGTCGAATACCAACTGCATGAAACCAGTCGCTGCCTCAGAAACTACTGGCCTGATTGCGACCGCACTAGAATGTCTCATTTGTTTTTGACCACACATATTCAAGAGATAATTTTAGCTAAGATAATTTATGGTCAAAAAGCAGAATGCCAATAATTAGAGAGAGTGCAGCTACTGTTCCTTTCTACATTCCATGACATGTTCATCATTATCCAAAGCTTTGTTGTCGCATAATACATCTGCAAACCCCATTTGGAGAACTAACTGGAAACCTAATGCACATTATGTACTTAAAAACAACAAAAAAAGACAAAGCGAAGAACCTCGCCTCTATTATAGACCCTTACTGTTGGTATAAAGCACTGAATAGTTTTAAGAGACTCAAGAGGTAGAGCTAAATAGTAACAGTTAAACTGCTACTTTGCTAACAAGCTAACTTGCTTGCAAACAAGCTAACAGATTAACATGGCATTGCCAACAAAATGACCTGTGTGTCATACTCATACTTTTATTCTTTTCTTTGCTGGAAATCTACATTATAAATTTGACATACATATTGCTTACATACAGTATATGACATATTTAAAAAAAAACAAAAAAAACACTTTAACTGCTAATTTAAGGCACACCTTCACCATGAGTCTACTTTCTTTCCACATGATATTAGTGTAAAGGGTGGTTTGAAGAATTTTGTCAGACAGATGCCCTTTAACAGGAATCCAACATACAGCACGTAAAAAAACTGTTTGAATTTTAATACTCAGAGCTAAGTTTGTGGCATAACAGGCTCTTTACTATAAGCAACCATGTGTTTTTAACTCTCAACATGTTAAAATAACCAAGACCAATAATAAAGCATTTCCTTCTTTTGACAAAATATAATTGCATGTGCATGTTAAGAACAAGGGTCGCCAGCTAAATACATTTTTTCCTTATATTTTCTTCAAAAGTCTTTGCAGTTAAAAGAATATGAATGATAAGACTGCGACACAGACGAGAAATTTGGTGCTTGTCAAAGTTCTGCCTGCAGTGGCCAGAATGCAGTGACTCAGTCGTCCTACAGTCTCTCCCACCACACACCAAAGGAGCAGTCTGAAACTACAGGAAAACACTTATTAACATTTCAGATTTAAACATGTTACAAGTTACATTGCAATAGATGTCAGAGAAGTTTAAAGATTTCTATTTAAATAGTTTAGAAAAAAAAACCTACATATTTCTATCAACTCTGTGTACAATAGATTCCCCACTATAACAGGACTTCGGTATAATTTCCTTAAAATCTGTTGTGACTGATCATTTCACAAATTGTGTTAAGAAATTATTGGAATAACAGGACTTTTACATTGGATTTTAATTGCATTTCTGTTGAAAATGATGAAATTATGTATAAAGTTTACCAGATTCTGTTCTACCTCTTACACTTTTTAATAACTCAGAGACCATTAAACAATACAGACCACAATTTGCACTTGAACCACAATACTCCATCACTATAATCCAATTTAGTTACACTATTTAAGAGAAGGTCGCTTTAGTGCCTTTCCATTTTGTTTTTCTTTTTTAAGGCTTAATATATCTGCAATATTTTATTCCAATAAGCACCAGTTCACAATCTCAAATTCCATATTGATTACACAGTTTAAATGTTATTATTGGTCAGCTTGTACTTGTTCCTTAATAATATACTGCCACTCAGTTATTTTAATGGCAAGATCAAAAGTAGTCTCATAAATTAGCTTTTATTATGACCAGACCTCAATATGGGTGAAAATTCAGACTGTTTTGCTGATATTGCTAATTAAAGCATAAATCTGAATTTTTGGCAATGTGATAACAAAAAGGATGTGGCAAGACATGTGAATTAAATTTTCCACTGCTTTAATGTTTGATAAATTGGAGAATACAAAAAAAAAGGCAGACTTAGGTTTCATATTTGATTAAATTGATTAGGTTTGCTTATAACAATAATAATAACAAATTTTATATTAGTATGTTTTTATTATAGTTGATTTGTATTGCAACACAAACGGTGGCATGAAAAAGGTAGAACTTCTTACATAAGCTGGCATTCACCATAAGCTGGTCATGCTTTTCATTAAAGAATAAGTTGGAAATGGCGCAGTCAAGTCGAAGGCTTACACTTCTCCTACGTCATCATTCAGTGATCCTCCCTTCTCCAGCCTTTCCACCTGCCTGTCAGGTGTCACATTTTCTCCTTTCCCTCAGGTTACACTGTAAGTACGAGGCATTTCAGCCACTAACTGAAAGGTTTTACTGGTCACACAACTTCACCAGCCAATGACAGATGACTTCTTACAGGTTGCATGAGTCTCATTGGTCCTTGTGTATCTGTAAGCCTGTCAATGCAAAACTATTCTTTTTTTAATGTGTTTCCATAGCATTCTTATGATTATTACATACTGGGATTATGTAAATTAATACTTAGCTTTTCATAATGGTAGCTAAATATTACCTAGAGACTGCCTGTACATTTGCTTTACACTGTATGACCTAATCTTGTCGTGTTTCTTTTTTAAAACTATGCTTGATTCTTAAATAAAAGGAGAATGCAATGAAAGGTTACTAAAGTGAGTACATGGCAAACGTGTGCTGTTTTGCAACTTGAAAAGAAAGGAAAGGTTTGTACTCTGTCCTTTTGTTTCTTTAAAAAGAAAAGCTGAATGTCAACAGCTGATCTGACTTGGATCACTGTAGAAGTATGTAGCTCTCTCCCTTTATAGACCACACTTGAGCATTTTCTCTGTACATAGGCACATTTTGATGATGATGATGAGAAACAAAAAAAAAAAAAAAATTTGAGAAAGTGGCGGCAAATGTTAAAAGGGTAAGAAATTGCATCCAAAAGATTTTTGAAGGGGTTGGGGATACTTGCTTTTTCAAACAATGTAGCTTGTAAACCAAGATGTAACGGCCTCCTGCTTGTCATAGAATTCACAAATAAATGTTTGATGGATTTTAACATGGTTTCTTGTCTTGGTTGTTGTCTTGGCACTAAAAGTGTTTGTCAGAGTGTAAAATTTACAACTGAACTGAGACTTGATAAATGTATGTTGAAAAGGAGCTGTTTGTAGTGGTTAATCTATTTAAATTATTAGTTGGCTTTTACAGTGGACAGTCCATCAAATAGATTTGACAGTAGTCTGTACTGATATTGCAAATAATACACATTTTTCTTTTTCTGAGTCTTCAAGCTTGCCTTCTTAGGAGGTATTCCTAATGAATTAACTCTGAAAGCCCAAATATCCTAATTTTCCACCACCAAATTCTGTAAATGTAGCATGTAGTCTCAACATTTAAACACAAATGTGACCTAATGGGTTTGTATTTGATGATCTATACACACACAGATTTTTAAACACAGATATTATAGATCTCTTATAGTCTGTGGGCTCCATTGTACAGTTTTGTTAAGATCTTGTGATTTTTCTTAATAGAGCTTTCTTTCCTTATTGCTCTTGTCTAGACCTGCGTTATGTTTAGACTGCCATGTTTTCCCCAATTGGTATGTAATTCAGCTTTATTCATGTTTTTTTCAGACCTTTGTTTTTCATGTTCATCATCTTCAGCTTTACTTCCTGTTTTACTTTGCAGTTATTGTTTTGTTTCTTTGTGACATTAAGTTTAGCTTCCTGTGTTCGTGTTTCACAGTTAGGTTCTGTCTGAATACACATGCTTATGTTTGCTATTATTTCCTTAAGTATAAATTCAGTTCAGATTCCACTAACAGGTCCAATTATAATCTAATTACAACAATGCTTTATATGATCTATATTTGTCCAATTTATAATAACTGTGTTCATATAAGCCAAGAAAAATAATGCTTTGCTAGGAAACCAACAGATTGCATCAATTCAATCGCCAATCCTGAGCATGCAAGCGGCGTTGGGTGACAGTGGAAAGGAAAAATCCAGCAGAACCAGGCTCAGAAAGGATGCCCATCTGCTTCAACCAGCTGAGGATGAGGAGGACAGGATAGAGGGATCAGCAAGCACCATGATGCAAATCCAGGAATCACGGCTGAGAAAGAAGAAGAGAGACACAAGTTAATGACAATGATAATGTCATATATTAATGTGATGGACTGGTGACCTGTCCAGGGTCTCTCACCTACTAAATGCTGGGTTAGGCTATAGGTTCCCCACAACCCTTAATGAACGAAGCAGTATAGATAATGGATGGATGGATAATGTGAGGGCTGACGTGGGCTTTTAGTGCCTATTTTTCTGGCTCAAATGTGTGGTAAGATTTCTTGGTGTGAGCAGTTGTAGTAGAGCTGTGTCCTGATTGATCCTGGCTGATGTATGTTCTGTAACCTCATGTTGAAGAGGGAATTCCGCCCTTGTCTCCTTGTCGGAGCTAGAGTAGTAGTCAGCCTGCTGTTGTTCCCAGTGTCCCTTTTAATCAGGGCCTCAGAGTAAGCAAGGTAATCTAAATTGGTGTTGTAATTTGGGGGGGTCAGTCCCACTAAAGTATTTTTGTCAGTTAATCAAAACAATTTTGACCATGTTTCACTAATAGCAGACTTAAGTGCCAGACGGCTGCTTTGCCTGAACCAGTTCATCTACATTGTTGGCCTAACTCAGCTACTGTATTGAATTGGATTCAACATTAGCTTTACTGTGAACGGTCCAGGATTTGTATACTGTTATTATGACTAATTGCTATGTTTTCTTTAAGTGCATTTAGTAATGCCGTTTTCTTCATTGTAAGCTGAACCAACTGAGATTCACTCCCGTTCTTGTGCCTTTTTTTAAGCAGTGGAACAAACTGTTGAAGTACACGTGGGCCTCACCTTTGCATGCAGTGTGGTAGGCCTAACTGGGGTGGTCACTCAAGTGTTTTTTGTAGATATGCTTCTCCTTGCAGTGTTAGCGATCACAATGGGCTCACATGGTAATTATTGCGGTCTGTGATAGAATCTCCCTGTTGTAAGAACACAGCCTATTAGCTTCTTTTAAAAACGGTGATCCTTTTCTATGAAGCTGTGTTTTTAGATTGATATTGTTTTATCTATTTATTATGGTAAATAAAAACTATTGTTCTTAAATTTAGTTTTCTCTTTTCTCAGGTCTATAGATAGCAAAATCTTTTAATAAATATATTAATGGTGAACTGAATGTACGTTTCCTGCTCTCTTTGAACCTATAAAGTAGTATTGTGTCAACACACATGAAGTGTGGGCCGGTAATGACCCTTGGGTCTATATAGAGATCGCATTGGTTTTAAACACTGTGTGGTCACATTTAATCTGTGGAAGAAAATTTGTAGAGACACACGAAGGAACTGTCTGAGTCTGTAGCAGAATAACCAAAGGGATGGCTAAGGGGCACCCAAGCTAACTCTTAACTATATGTTTTGTAAAAAGAAAGACTTTAAGTCTAAACTGAAAGGAAAGGTAGAGAGATTTCCTTCCAGAACCCAGCTGGGAGCTTGTTCCATGAGGAAGGGGCCTGAAAACGAAAGGCTCTGTCTCACATTCGGCTTTTAGAAACTATAGGAACCACAAGTGCACCTGCAGTCTGACATAAAGTGCTATGCTGGAAAAAAAAAGAACTATGAGATGTGCCTGCCCAGTTATTTGGGTTTATGTTTATACTTACTTTCCTGCAAAGCTTTGTTTATTATACATTTGAGTATCTGTATTTAGGTTCTGCACACACCATGACAAGATCTGTGACCCTGATTTCTAAATCTCAGGCTGTGATTGTAAAATAGTTTGTGTCAGTCTTTAAACTGCTTGGTACTGTATGTTTGGGCTAAAGACATACTGGTGAATTGCCAAAATGGCCTGTACTGCATGTGTACCCGTATCTTAGTTAACCAGAGGTCAAATGTGTCATGTTTTTAAAAACAGATTCGTCAAAGCATCTTGAGTTTGTATTCTAGTCTATAAACTTTATGCGTAATGCAAGCTGCCTTATCAATGGCATACTTGATATAACCTGGAAGGATTTTACAGTCATGTTGAGTTTCTTCTTCCTTCCAAATTGTGATGTTGGTGACATAAATGTTGTTCTACGGTTACAAGCTTTATGAAGATATTATTTACATGCCTTAGCTGTGAGAAGTGCTTATTATTTCTGGCAATATGGGAGAAATTAAAAAAGGCCCCAGCCGACTGGATGGGATGGACAGATGGTGCTTTGTGAGACACTGTACTTGGGAAATGCATATAATATGAAAGTTGAATTAGACTGAGAAGATAATTAGGCAGCAGTAAACTTCCTGTTCCCTGTAAAGCAGCCAAAAATACAGAACAAACGGCCTTGTGTGCTAATCATGTTTTTTATGCTTCTCTGTTAATTTATTTTATTTATATTCTCATATGCCTTCAATTTACAACAGCAGAGCTACTTTTTGCACAGTTGTATAGATTCGTAGGCAGAGAGAAAGTGACACTTTTGTGAGATGAATAGAAGGAAACATATAATGGCTTCAAGTAAAGGAAGAGAAAATAAAAAATTATGATTTTTTTAAAGAATGTTGGAAATGATATTAGGGCAGGACACAATATACCAACAACAGGGTTTGAGTGTCAGATGGATTCTGCTCAAAGGTTTGTGATTCTTGAGTGAGCAGAAGTCACATGAATTAAATTAGAGGGACTTTTGGTTATGCATGGTAAACCCATCAATATCCATTCGGTCCAATAACATTCAGTTATTATAAATAGGAGCTAAATGATTATTTCTTCTTATTGCATTCTTCTGTGCAAAGTAAGCCTGCCTGGCCAGCAGTGATTGAAGGAGGAAATACATCAAACCTGAGTGAAATCACTGTGAAAAAACATTTATGTAAATGAAGAAGATTATAACAAAATTATACATTTTTTCAATCATCCTGGTTTGATTTGAGCAAAATTCTGTTTTCAAGATCTGAAGGATGTAACCTGTGACGAGAAACTTTACACTCCAACGATTTTGTATATTGATATCTCACATTATCAGTCACATTATTAGTCTTGTCCTGTCCTGTAATGTCAAATACTTTCTTTTTCTCTTTATGAAACTTATTTTCTATCCTCTTTCCTTCTACATGTTTTGCATGGGTGAAAACAAGTTGGTGAAGGATTTCACAGCCATAACTACAGGAAGTGACCTCATTATAACAACATATGAAAACAAAGGAAGCACTTCCTGTTTAGACTAAATTTATACTAGGACTGGTGGTATTGGGCTGTTTTTTACCAACTTATTTTTGGGCAAAATAACACTGCCATGTTTTTTTCTGTGCAAACTTGTGGGTTGACAGAGCTTCTAAAAACATTTTAAGTAAATGCAACATTTTTTTATTTCTTGATAGAGGTTGACAAGAAAGGTCTATTTATTGCAAACTCTGCTGCAAAACCTTAAGTGAATATATCTGTTTGCTCAAGAATTCTGTGATTTTTCTTTTCTTTAAATTTTGCTCTTGCATTTGCAAAGCAACCACCAAATCTAAACTACATTTCTATTAATTCTTAGACAGCAAAATCAACTCAATCGGCGCACATGAATATTTAAATAGGTATCGATTTACTTTTTCAGTTAATTCTATGGATTTTCTTCCATTGGCAGACTTTAATAAACTCAAATCCCTAAGCACAAACAAACTAGCGTGTAGCTTTAACTCCAGCGCTGTTTGAACAATATACACCTGAAATCTTATTGTCTGGGCTGGTTTATTTAACAGGGAATCAAGCATTGCCGCTCATTTAGTCGTAACTTTTATTTGCTTTAATATTTTCTTTGCTTTTGCCTAAAACCCAATTCTGCCTAAATATATTTACATTACACAAGAGGCTGGGGTCCAATCGATGTATGGATTTAATTGATGTCTGGGAGCAGGACAACTGCAGGTTCTGAGGCAACATATATAGATCTGTGTGTATAGTCAGTAGAGTGTGTCCATGCCATCAAAAATAGGTCAGTATGGGAGAATTCTTGAGGAAGTCTTATCTAAGAGCAGCCACTAAGAGACCCAGCAGTATTCATCGGTCCATGGGAAAGGGAACGCAGGTTGTGGTGAGAATCGGAGGAAGAAAGCAAGTAAATTAACCGAAATGTTTGAGGACTAAAATGCGAGCAAAGCATGATACTTCTCTTTTCTAATTGGCCTCTTTCACAACAATGATTGTCAGATTTTACCTTTTGATGCAACTGCTGAAAAGAGGAAACCTTTTAACGTTGACAGTAATAGGTCCAGATATGCACAGAAGCAGGATGCCATGCCTCATTAGTCCGGGTCTAGGTCAGGTTCATGGAAAGTTTTATAGATGATCCAGCTCAGTCCCTAGCTGGAAGCTTCATCCTTCTTTCATATTAATTTTCTTGTCTTTGTTCCCTTATTTGACTGTGTTGGGGTGATGGTTTGGTGGTTTATGGGGTATTATTTAAGCTGTGCATCACTTTGTGCCATGTTATGTCATTATTAAATAGTTAGAGAGGCTATTAAAACAGTTAAATAAGGTGATGTTTAAAATAATTTAGCAAAGTGGAACATTTACAGTATTCAGCATTTAATATTAAGATTTTATTTCCTTATGGTGCGGGGAAATAATAAATGAAAATTGCATATGATTAGCAATTAAATCAGCCAATCATTATGACTCATGCTGCTGCGTGTTATATAGTAATTTTTCTGTAAATCTGAATTGGTCTACTTTAAATCCAGTCATAAAATATTCAGTAGTCTTTGCCTAGCTACCAGTACAGTAATACTTGTTTAAAGCTTTAATCAGCTATGTATATTTCAACTGACACGGAAGTTATTAAAATATGTACATAAGGTATAGTTTAAGGATTTTAACTCTTGCTCCCAACTGGGCCACAGGCACAAACGACACAGTCTATGTGGCTCCATTAATCAAACTAAAAACAAGAAAAGGAACTTCAGCTCCTTACTTGCCTTAAAAAAAAAAAAGAAACACGCCACCTCTCATGTACATGCAGTTAAATGTCTGCCAAGAAATGTGGTGAGGGCTAAATCTTCTCTGAGAGGAAGGGAGTGACTTCCCTTTCATGAAAATGCATGTTGAACATTGTCAAGTGCAACATTATTAGCTCCAGTGATGATGTCATTACAGCAAGTTTCAGACACCATGGATTTCTGTAGCAATAAAGAAAAACCTGAAGAATATAGCACTTGCTTCCAGTTCCTTCTCAGATTTCCTAATTTCACTGCATGTATCACTTCTTTTTCATAGATAGGTCATCAAAGACAAGAGAGCAGGAGAAAGATGATTGATCACACAAACCCAAACCCTGGACTATATGACTTGCAGTTTGATGCGATGCGTTGTCTATTTTACATCATGCATCCAGTATAAAAGCCATATCCATATCACATTTTGCAAAGCTACACTGGAGTTACTGCAACTACTATTTACTATTTGCTATTTTGTAGCAGTTTTTTGGTGTCTGGTTGTATAACTGGCTCTAACAGTTTATCTTGTGAAATCTCTGCTTAAATTAAAAGTAATTATTTGCAAATAATTTGAAAGAGCTCCCAGCTCCCAGTTTGAGTTTGGGAGGCAGACGCCTTCTCTATCTTTGAGATCTGCCGTAAAACCTTCATTTTTTAAAATAATACAGGAGGTTGGCCATCCCTTAGATATGCTCCCATAGGCTTAGATTGCTGAGGGATGTTCCATGATGCACTGAGCCCTTCCTTTTCATTTTTCTTTTCCTTATTTTCCACATATAAAAGGACAGTATATAAAAAAGGACATTACTGGCATTATTAACATGTTTCTCCTCTTCTCTCTCAGCAGGTCTTCCTGGCTAAGAGTTGTGGTGCCTGTTGGTCTCTTTGTCCTGTCCTCTCCACCCCAATTAGTCCAATCCCCATTTTATAAAAATATCTGTGGTTCATGCTAACTTTAACGCAGTCCACCTCTTCAGTAGTGTTGCCCACATCCTAACTCATTCACCAGCATCTAAACTCTTGAGTTTTATGTTCAACTCTTCCACATCAGTAAATTTTCTAATGTCTTTTCACAAATGATCCCTCCTTGTTGAATTATCTTTGGTCTAGTTGGATAATTAAGAAATCAATAATCAGCTTAGATTAGTTTTAAAAGGTCTTTCATTGTGATTTTTTTTCTTTGTTTTTCATGCCACAGTACAGTGGCAATCATGCCACTTGAGAACTGTAAAGTCCTGAGTACATCAACAGTTTACGGGCACTATGGACTCACATCCTTTTCTTCCAGCCTAGTCACTTTACTTTGCACAAAGAACTGCAGATAAAATCTTTCCATTGTTTTAGGCTGTTGCTGCACTGCCACCTCCTGGTTGTGTTAACAGATGTCAAAGCCTCTGGTATGACCTATTGGTAATGATAAGGAGAAGAACATATGGTGCGTAATTAGTTTTCCATTATGTTTTAGTCCCTATCTTTACCATTTAAGTCCTGATATGTCATTCACTGTTTGTTGTTGTTCCCAATTTAAATTACATCCTGACCTTTTGTCTCAGAAAAAAATGACTTATTTGAGTTATGTGTGTTACTCACATACAGTTCTAATATATGAACAGCACATGATATATTAGATATATCACATGGATAGGTAAACCCCAGAGATTTAGCAATCCAATAAAGCCGTTTTTAATTATTTCAAATATTTTTTACACAATCTCTAAGAAAAACAAACCAAGAATTATTTGTTCTCAATATTATCTATTGTTCATTTTATAAGTGATAGTGTAATGTCAAAGGTGCGTCAGGTATTCTTCCACAGTAGTTTGTGTCTTTGAAGCTAGGAAGTGTCTGACTCCAAGACAGAAGAAACTAACTTCATTAGAAAGTTCAAACATGTTTCCCTTTGAGCAAAGTTGTTGTAGAGTTTCTGGTCAATGCAAATTATCTTTGAATACACTTTTGGTTGATATCTTACAGATACATCTGCTGTGCTGTGGCATTCATTTTGCAATAGGTACTGATTTATTTTTAAACATATAAAATTATTGTATTGATGTGAATTATTCTACTGGTTATTATTCAATAATTCAACAGAGAATAATTATTGTCTATCAGCCAGATCAGCTGTTCTAACTCTTGTTACAACTACAGTGAGTGCTGCATCTTGTTCTTTCATCTATTGAAATTTATGTTTAGCTGTTTCTAACTCTGAACTATAAATTTAGTTTGTTTTTCCTATTTTTGTCTTCCCAATGACAGTGCATAAAGGGTGGGAGGGGGTAGTGAGCAGGATGGAGAACAGAAAAAGACAGACCAGGTACAGGTGAGCAAAGAACAAGGAAGCTTCTGCTTCTTTTACATTTTTGCAACACATTTGCTGGAAAAGAGCCATGAACCAAGTCCAGAAACTGACTCCTTACAGCAAAGGTGAAGTTACTCCATGCCTCGTTAGACAGAACTACCTATGAAAATGGTGTTTTAATCCCATCTCACAATGCTGAAGCACATCAGAAGAACCTTATTACTCACTGAGAAAGAAGCATAAAAGAGTTTGGGCCATTTCATCCCAGTAAGTTTGATCATTGAACTAAATAAAATATGTGGAAAAGGCCAAAAACTACAATAACAAGGCATTTATATGTGTTTTGCTTTCACATTAATTTCTTCCATTGTCACTTTTATACAGATTTACTTAGAAATACGCAGCAAATAAAATCTCAGAGCTGAGACTATTCAGGGCGTTCGAGGCTGTAGGTATTTCTGCTCAGATGCCAACTAATGACGCTCCAAAAACCCTGCTGAGTAAACCTCTAAGTAAGGCAAATTTAACTTCGTTTAATTAGTAAACACACATGTAAACTTGATTTTATTACAACCAACAAGATAAATGCATTTAAGACAAACTGAACCAACTCACAGTAGCAGATATCAATGTTATACATATGGTTAAAAAAAACAACACACCTGGTACACTCAAAACATTCCTCTTAGCTTTGCATACCCTTTAATGCACACATCCTTTAGATAATGGGATCATGTGCAATATTAACAACAATCAGCACCGACAAAGTTAATAGCTTCTTTTTTTTAAAAAAAAACAAAAACAAATGAATAAACCAAGCAAGCAATCACGCTCCAACTGGAGGTGTTGACATAAGATGGTATATTGGTGAATCACAGGCTAAGAGAAACATCCTGAAGATAAAATATACAGCTTGCTCATTGCTACATAAAAGCTATTGGCTAAATAAGGTTGCTAAAAAGATAGAGGCAGCTAAACAACTAATTTGTAGTGGCAAACAATAGGGGGGAGTGGAGGGGGGAGGGGGGGGGGGGGGGGGGGGGGGGGTGGGGGGGGGGGGGGGGGGGGGGGGGTGTGTGGGGGTGGGGGGGGGGAGGGGGGGGGGGGAGTGGAGGGGG
>JBAMHW010000015.1:21423088-21433652 GCA_037177495.1 Rhadinocentrus ornatus
CCCCCAAATTATTCAGCCAATAACTTTTTTACACACAACACCATCACCTTGTTAAAAAAAGACCAATATAAAGAATCCTAGCCAAGCGGCAACCTCCTACATTAAAATTTGAAGCCTATGCACAAGTGCAAAAAATTAAAGTTTACCCCTCATCCACCATTTGGCTGGCTCCAAAACAGAGTCAATCCTTATAGACTCCCATGTTAAAAAGACCAACTTCACGGCCGAAATAAACATGTTTAAACCCTAGTACAAAAAAAACATTTTAGGATTAATAGGTCAAGTTTACGTTAATGACAACAGTTTTAAATCTTCCAGGAAGTCCAGAGTCAAAAAACATGAGTCAAAACAATGGCTGCTTTGAAAGTTCCAGGAAACTTACAGAATTTTGAATTAAACTTTGACATTTGACCTTTCATGTGTCGTAGCAGGAAACATGCTGAATTTAAACCTGCATGAATTTGTAAAGAATAACTTTAGAGCAAAGACACTTCCTTGTTGCAGAAATCCAGAGCTGACAGTAAATGAAACAATTGTTAAGGTTTTCAAAATGTATTTTCTAGCACATACTGTTCCCAATCGGAAGAAACATGCAGGTAATAAAATCAGAACCAATCTAAGTTAACATTTGGCATGGATGGGAATAAGTTCAACTGGTCCACATTCAACACAAACAGAACTGTTCCTTTGAGGAAGTAGGAAGGATACATATGGCTTAATAAACACATACAGTAAATGAGTCACCTTCATGAGGGAGAGGAGGAAAAGAGATAATATGAAGACAAAAAATAACAGTATAAATAGAAGCGCTCCTTTCTCTGTCTTGCATTCACAGGAGGAGATCTTTTGAAACCATGCTACACTTCAGCAGTGGACTGTGTGAGTACACAAATGACTCATACTTAAGATAAAAAAACTTGGAAATTTATGAAGGAATAGGTGTTACAGACAACCTGTTGGTAAAGGAAGCCTTCAACATTTGCTACATCAATGTTTTTTACTTCTATGACAAGTAAAAATGCCTTTGCGTTAATTTCACTGCATTTTGTCTGAATCACTTAGTAATTACAGCATTTATTACAGAATACTAAAAGTTCTTTGCATATTAAATAAATGTTTGAAACTAGTATTACAGTATGTTTAGCTTTAGTCAAAAATACAATTTAACAAAGACATTTCTCTTTTCTAGTGCTTGCAGCAGCTTGTTTGCTCATGGCATCAGGTAACAGAGAGAAAAATAATGTTTTATTTATTTATTACATATGGGGCAAACAGACCTCAGTTTATTCTTCTGTTTTTGTCATTTCAGTTGCTTCCACAGAGAGAGTCATAAGCTGTGATGACAACGACAATGTTCATCGTTTGAGTTGTGGTAAGACTGAAATGTTCTTTTTTGTGTGCCACGCTATATGATATATTTGAGAATTGTTTCAATTAATTCGTAACAGCAGTTAGAAATTTTGGGTCTTAAACACTGTCAGTTTACAGTAGGCTGGACCAGTAAAATAACTACATGATAACAAAGAAAACTCCACATTTTCCTCTTTGTTTTAGTGCAAAGAGGTACATCATCAAGATGTTCACGTTTAACAAACTCTCATTTTATAAAGCATTGTGAACAACCTCGAATATCTTGGGAAAAATAAGCTTCAACAATATTTTGACTCAGTTAAAAATCAAATCAAACTTTATTTATAAAGCACTTTTCCTGCTGGGGCAACACAAAGTGCTTTACAAAGTAAATCAATTTATGCATTTTAAAAACAAAACGAGCTTTTGCACACATCAAAAGAGACTACATTAAAAAAATCAATGTCTTTTATACAGTTGCATGCACAAACATGCATATATATATATATATACACACAAAGCAGCCTCCCCATTCTGCATAAACATGACTCCCTAACTTCTGTCTCTAGTAGTATAAAACACTAAAAGTGACAAACATCTGGCTTGATGCTGCCTATCATGGGGATCCATCCACCCATGTCCTACAGCAGCTGCCATCATGGCAACCACCCCAATCAGGGCAGACAGGTCCACACCACAGCCATAAGGCTACAGTACTGGGCCCAGACAAGGGCGACCACCGCAGCAGCAACCACTCAGACTGAGCAGGCAGAACCCTTGGCATGAAGGATACCCATGAGGAAAACACTGGAGTTGAAACAAAGATTAAATAACCTTAGGAAACAATAAGCTAAGAGTAAATAAATAAATACAGTTGAGTAAAATGAAATGAAAATAAAATAAGGCAAAATTAAAAATAAATTAAGATCAAATAAAATTTTGTTAAAAGCTAAGCTAAAAACGTAGGTCTTAAGCCTCTTTTTAAAAACATCAACAGTCTCTGCAGCCCTGAGGCTCTCTGGCAGGCTATTCCACAGACGAGGGCTGTAACAGTGGAAAGAGGCCTGGCCATATGTTTTGGTTCTCACCCTTCAAGTAAGAGACCGGTACCAGAGGACCTCAGGGTCTGCAAGGGTTCCTCATTTAAAAGCAAGTTGGCCCAAGACCATTAAGACAAGTTATATTAAATGTACATACCTGAACATTTCCACATCTGTGTAGTAATGCTGACCACCTGAACTGAAACACCTCAAAATACAAGCTGAAGTCAGATTTATTAAGTAAGAAATATCTAAAAGATATATCTAGTTATTCCTTTTTGTCCCCCCCCTATACCCCATGGAGTGTCTCCAGGTACCCCAAGGGGTATGTGTACCCCATTTGAGAAACACTGCTTAAACTTAACTTAAAAACTTAACTTGTTAATGTCAAAGAAGCATGGTGTGGATGAGGTGAGGAGCCGAATGCAGGCTTACGAGGAGGCAGGAACCAGGTTTAATGAGAACTGACACAGACGAACACAAGTCTACATGACACGAAGACTAGAAAAACCTAAAACAAAACTCATAGATCATGACAGGAAATGTTATATTTTCTCTTGTTCCTTACTTTTTCTCTTTGTGTGTAACAGATACCGGAGTGATTGGTGTGCAGTCAGCTCTGTATGGGCGTGCAAACCGTGAGACCTGCAGTCAGGGCAGGCCTCCGCAACAACTTATCAATACTAGCTGCTCGCAAGGAGGCGCAGTGGATGTCCTCAAGAAAAGGTACACATTACTTTTATGGTAACAAAATTCATGTACATTGCTGGAAGTTAGTTTTCTTATTGGTCTGTTTTAATTATATGGAGCAAAATGTAATCTCAGATGTAGTACTTTTAAAAGCTACTCAGGCATGGTATTCATCATACCTCAAATACAGACATTGGAAATATTTAGAGCAGCAAAGATGGACTGCACAAGTTTAAACACCAGATCAACATATCAGTTAACCTCTTTTCTCAATATTATTAATAAGTTAAATAACGTTTTATGGAACATTTATTTAATTTTTTTTTATTTTAGACTAGTAATAGACAATATTAGAGGCTACATTGTGCAATACATAAACAAAACTAAACTAAAAAAGAAAAGAAAAGAAAAAATTGAGACGCACTACTTTTCTTTTATTTTTTTGTGTTTTATTGTTGGGATTTTTTTGAGGCTTCACTAAGAATTTCATTTAACTGCTGCATACTGATGTTTACCTTTATTACGGTATTATTATAGTCCATAGTCTTCAAAGGGATTGGATCGATAGAAATGCAGCACCATCTTCATGTGAGGCAAGTTTAAATTATTAAGTTTAATTAGAATTTATCCTTTGGGTACCAAAGTAGGCCCTGTGGTGGACTGGTGACTTGTCCAGGGTGTACTCTGACTAATAGCAACTGGGATAGGCTCCAGTTCCCCCTGTGATCTGATCCTGGAATAAACATGTATAACCAATTAACAGATACATGAATAGAGGGGACTAAATTAGGTCTTTTTTTGCTAAAACAAGGGGCAGATGTGATGAGCCATGCCAGACAATGTGCACACTGGCAGATATGTGTAGAGTATTTTCATTTAATAATAGTTTTTTCCACTTACATCCTCTCACTGTCATTTCAACAGATGTAATGGGATGAAGGTGTGTGAGATCAATACAAGTCTTTTTCATACCTCTGATCCCTGCTATGGCATCTTCAAATATCTGGACACCAACTACACCTGCTTACCAGCAAGTCAGTCACATGTTTGCATGAAACCTAATAGTGAAGCAAAGCTGCACATCAGCTCTATTGTGAAATGTCTACTGTTATTTCTATTCTTTTTTTTCACAGATCACATCATTTCATGTGAGGGCTCTTCTGTAGATTTGAACTGTGGTAAGAATGCAATTTTTTTTTCTTTTTGTATTTGGGGTGGATCGATGTGACAGACATGAACATAATCTGCTTTTCATTCTTGTGACTATGCTACTTTTTCTCCACTTGAACAGACGAAGGCCAGGTTATATTTGTCTACGGTGCGAACTACGGACGCAGTGACCAGAGCACCTGCATTTACAACCGTCCTGCCTCTCAGTTTCAAAATATTTACTGCAGTTACAGAGCAGGAATAGTTGCTGACACGTAAGCAAGGCACTCTTTCCTACTGATGCAGAGCAAAGAAGCTTGGAGGGTTAATTCAGCTGCAAAGGACAAATACAAATTAGTCAAAAAGGGGGGAGGCTTTCAATGTGTTGAATGAATATCAAAGTCCAAATTAAAGACACAAATCCAGTTAAGCTTAACCATTAAATCTAATGGGAAAGTGTCTCCAAACTTTTGACTGGTAGTGTAGCTCTTATGCAGTAAAGAAGCCTGTTTTTTTAATACTATATCACTCTGCATCTATAGGTGCAATGGAAAAAAACACTGTACCATCACAGCTAGCAACTCAGTGTTTGGAGATCCCTGTGTTGGCACGTTCAAGTACCTGGAGTTGGCTTACGTTTGTGAATGTAAGTAACTTAAAGTGGCTCTTAGCTCGGATACATCTGCATTAATCTATGTGGAAATGTGTCTTTAAACTGAATATGTTTTGTTCTTTTGCAGATCATTGACTTGCTCCAGAACAGTTTCAGGAAGCACTCCACTAAATGAAACACAAAAAAATATACTAGAATCTCATTACAGATGCAGTATAATACACTACTATACAAATATGAATATTTAGGCTCACAGCATGTTTTGCTGAAGGTTTATTGTTATGGATAGAATGTCCCTTTTGTCATAATCTATTTTCATATGTAAGAATCATAAATTTTTAGTCTTACCCAATAGTGGCTCTTTGTGTTTTTGACAAACCTTGAAACTCCAGTTTAATTAAGCCTCTGGCCACACAGGTCCTTAACAGCTGGAGCAACATCAGCTTTCCAAAGAAAAAATCAAGTTGACCAAACACATGAAATCAAATGTAAAGTTTATTAAACCCAACTTAGGTATTATTGGAGCATGTTTAAAGGGAAATTGCAGAGCTGTAGGATAAAAGATTTCTGCAAAGTGTTTTATGCTTGACATCCTCCCAGGAAGTGCCTCAACTATTTCTTAAAGCCTTAGCTGACATGTGATGGAAAAAAGCTCCACAGTAAACAAAATGTGCACATTTGGTAAACCACACTTCAAATTTTCTTACAATTAAGCCACTGGATGATGGTGTTTGCACTACAAGAAAGTATATTATCAAAAGCTAATGTCCAGATGATTAGCCTTTCAAAATGCCTTAAAGTTGCATGGGAATGGATGTAAATATTATCCAAAACATGACTACCAAATGACGGTCAAATTGCTGATTTCTTTGGAGAGGTCTGTCTTTGATGGGTAGACAACTTTTAGATTCCCGTCTTGGTCGGTGGTTCGGATCTGTTGGATGATCAGTTGGCTGGACATTTCGCTGCTGGGGGCTGGCTCCGGTGCGCCATCACCCTCCCCGTCTGAGGCCGCCTCCTCCTGATGTTCAGCTGTGAACTTGTTCAACTCTGCCATTTTCTATAAGGGAAACAGAAATCACAAGTTCAGTGCATGCATATGTAAAACAATAAAACTGCAGCATAGAAGCAGACTCTTAACTGGCTTTAGAAATTAATCAACTTACTCCTGATTTCAATCTGTTTAATCTGAAGTGTTTGTTCTTAAAAAAAAAAATGTATTTTCTGGTGAATATAATTGTGGGAAATAAATAACCAATGGCAAAATGCTTAAAAAGGTTGTATTTTATTATTCATATAGTCACTTCTCGACTGTTAACATACCATTGACAACAAACTTGTCAAGAAATAATGGCGTAAGGATTTAGAAAACACCAAATGACTGCCTGACTTCTGTTGTTTCTGTGATTATTGAGCTGAAGCAAACATTAAGTGAGGTATTTGAAGCAATGCCAAAGCATTTCTGTGCGAAATTAAACTGTCTTGTCTGAGAAGTGAAGCAATTCTAAAGTCTGAGCTACGTTTGAATTTACTGTAAGTTCATGTCTTCTTGACAAATTATGCTCATTTCTCTGAAACACTCTGTTCTTCCACAACTATTTCCAAGAGTACCATCTTTGCCAAAGTTGAAAAAGACTGAACCTTCACTCTGGAACAACATGTGCTCATTAACAATGTATAATAATTAAAAAACAGCCTTAAAAATGTTTCTCCTGATACTTTTTTAAATTAGTAGCTAAAGTGTGTGATCGCCAAGATTAATCTGATCATAAATGCTCCTCTACTGCCTCCCTTAGGACAAAATATGACAACATATTTGATGTTTTAGTTCCACAATACCTGCAGACGCTGTCAAAAGTGCATCCTTATTTGGTCCAATATGCAGTAAACGAGAATAACATTTAGCAAAAGAGGAAAAACATTAGAGAAGAGGCAAATTAAAGAGACTAAGATTACCACAATAAGAGCGTCCATTATATCTTTGCAGATCTGTAGGCTGGTAGCACTCGTCACCTCTAAAAACAACTCTGTGGTTGTCTTCTTGATCTACACAGGAAAGAAGATGTTCTTGTTTTTCTTATATCATGAAAAGACAACATTGATGCCAGAAGACAATTTAAGAGTAAACATAAATTCAGTTGCGTGAGAAATATACGACTGTACCACTCATAAACATGCGCTATTATACTAGATGTGTATTATGTCCAACAGATTATGATACTACCCAATTTACAAATTAGAATGTAATTATAGGAAGCAGAAACAAAATTCATGCATTCACCTTGGTTTTCTCACTGTTGGTGATTGGTGGGAATGAGATCACATGTCCCTCTGCATCCACAAGGCAGGGATAGAGTGATTTTCCCTGCAGAAGCTGCAGGTATCTAAAAAAAAAAACAACAGATTGACTGGGTCATAGAAATTAAGCATAATAGTCTTTTCAACAATGGTTTCCTTTAGATGCTTAATTAAGAAAAAAAGTAAAGATTCTTCACCGTCATGGCTGCCAGCTAAAAACACAGTTAGCTATTAATTTTTGATTTGAATGTTTCATCTGGTGCCTGACAGTGAACTTTAGTTGCTTTGTCTCCATATTCCTGCATGGCTTTTACCAACTAAAATGGTAGAAAGTCATGGAATTCTTTAGAGCTGAAACATACAGAGATACCACACTGTAGTTCATCTGTCAGAGATCTGACTCATTCTGCCCTCATGTGTTCAAACAAAAGCAGAAAGTCAGTTAAGAGTTGTCTTGAACACGTTTTAACTTCTGCCAGGAGTTAGCCATTTTTCCCCAGGTTGTACTGACTTGTGGAGGCCTGTGACATTCTGCCTCTTCTTCTGCTTCCTCAGCTCATCAGCCTCTAAATGAAGTTGTCTTATCAGCTCGACAGCCGTCATCTCCCTCCGACCCAGTGGCACAATCTGAAAGACATAAAAGATTGAACATACACCACAGCAGGAGAAAATAATGGAGGACTTTTAATGAGAGTTTAGCTGATCTAAATTGAACCATTCTGCAGAAACACACCTTCAACTGGGTAGGTGGCATAACGCCATATACCAGAGGACCTTTGAGAAGTTGCACATCATGAGTTGCGATGGTTGCAATTGTCCTTTTACCACATAGATCATCATGGAGCTTCGTCTGGAAAAACACACTTATTAGTTTTAGACGTTTCTTTGTTATACGATGAAGGATATGCCATTAACATCATTAGGGATGTTTTGCATTTACCTGCGCCATCAAGAAGCGTTTGAGAGCATTCCCAGACTTTAGGTTCATGCCTTTGACCATGCAGCACACCAAGTACGGTCGAACATCTTTCACGTCTGCACTCACTTTGACTGTGAGCGCTGTAGGTGCGTCTGAAATGTGGAGGACCCTCACCACCATCTTGTTCAGTTCCTCCACATCTTCCTGCTCCTCGGCCACCTTGTCCTTCTTCTTCCTCTGCTGCTGCCTTTTCTTCTTCTCAGCATTGCGCCCCCCATCAGCATCACCTCCATCCTCTGCCTGTCTTCCTCTGCCTTTTCCTCTGAGGTAATCTAGGATGGACTTGGTCTGGCAACCGTTGACCATCTTCTCCAGACGTTTGTCAGTCAGCTTGTTGCCTTTAAAGTTGATCTCCTTTAACTTGGGGCAGTCACTCAGATCTGAGGGTATCTCACTCAGCTTGTTGTTGGAGATGTCCAGTACCTATGAAGACAGGGATGAGTAAAACAAACATATCATCCGATTTTCACACTGTAAAAGCACTTTTAAAATGTACAACAGCTGCAAAATTAAAATGAGAGTGAATTAATACCTCTTTAGTGGAGGTTAGCTACCAAATAGATTTAGCTTATATTCAGTGCTGCAATGCATATTACAAATTTATTTGACAAACTAAATTAGTTGATGAGTCAGCTGCTTTATTGGGGTTATGAATGTTGGTTTATAGAGAACAAAGCAAAATATCTCAGATTAAGTTTGCTCACCTTTAGAGCCGACAGCTTGCATATCTCTCTACTCAGCTCTCCGATTAGGTTATCAGAGGCCACCACGGTGCTGAGGAGATCCATTTGCTCAGAGTACAGATCAGGAGGGAAACCAGTGATGCGGTTCTTGGAGACATTGATGGTGCAGAGCTTGGTGCACTGGCTTAGTCCATCCGGTAGGACCTCCAAACTGTTACAGCTTACATTAAGAGAGTTCAACTCTCTTAACTGAGTGATTCCCTGTGGTAGAGCTTTGAGGTTGTTGACTGAAAGGTCTAAGACCTTTAGTGACTTGAGGCTGCCGATGGTATTCGGGAAAAGGGCGAGCTTGTTTCGACAGAGGATGAGGCTTTGGAGGTTGGTCAGATTTTGGACGTCCTCGTGGATCGCTGTTAAACTCGGGCACTGACTAACTTCCAGATAATTCAGCAGCTGCAGGGAATAGATAGCCGAGGTGAGCCCCCCGTTTAAGGAAATTCTCTTGTCAACAACAGTGCCCTGTAAAACAAGTTCACGCCTTTTCTCTGTCGCTGCTTTTTCAATTTCTGGCCAGTTATCCATGTCATCCATGCTGCTGCTATTGCTGCACAGAAAACAGATTAAGCTAGCGCAGCTAATCAACTACACTTTTTCCGCTATAAATTTTCAAACTAAGTGTATAATCTTTTCTCATATGTGTTTGTGGTAGAAAATCAATACAATCACTTGCCCAATTTTTGTGACCAAAGGTCTCAATATAACTCAACATACTTTAGGAGAAGTGTACGTTAGTTCAAAGTCACATATATACTATTTTGTGTTAATGTGTCTACGTGTCATGTTTTTATTTTGACGAAATGATCAAACTTCCTTCTGCGGTTCTCACAAGAACCAGGAAGAAGTTATAAAATGGCCTTAGAAATTGTTTGAAATTTCATTATCGTACAGAAATGCATACTGATTTGTTTCTGTGCCACAAAATAGAGGTGGATTTAATAAGGACTAATAAAATGACGAGAGAGGAAAAAAAAGGAAAAAAAAAAACTACAAATACCACAATAAATTTAAGCTCGTCAACGATATTACAACTGCGCATGTGTACAGCGGTTGTTGTCAGTGGTGGTTATGGAGATGAGATGGAAGTACGAGGTGTCAACAACACGCTAATGTCTCAGGTAATATATTTGTGTAAAAGGTGCAAGAAAACGTTTTTTTTCCACTGTAAACTACAAACAAAATAATAACTATGATGACATTTGTAGACTTCTAGTGTGCCAAATTCCCCTTGCATTAGATGTACTGTTAGACTACGTGGGGTTAGCTATGCTGGCTGATTTAGTAGTTATTAACGGTTAGCTAATGCCCCCTGCCCCCTTTAAGCACGCTCAAGACAGCAAAAGGTTCCTCGGGTCTGTCAAGAAGGCGGTGTATGTAATATCCAGTTTATATCATGTCGAGATATGCCTATCAATATTTTGCATTAAATAGACATTTATCTGTTTTCTAGGTGCATCTTTTAACGAACCTTTAACTTTTAGCTAACATTAACTTAATTTCAATAGACACAAAATTTTCTATCTACCTAAAAGATGTGTGCAGTGTTGTGTAGTTGCAGAGAAGTTCGCGGGCAGACAGGCATTTGGTCAGATCTAGTAAGGTCATTTTGTCACTAAAGTAGTGGAAAGTATCCATCCATCCATCCATTATCTGCCGCTTATCCGGAGTCGGGTCGCGGGGGCAGCTGCCTAAGCAGGGAAACCCA
>JBAMHW010000015.1:21445929-21458085 GCA_037177495.1 Rhadinocentrus ornatus
AAATCATACATTGTGATTTCAGGATTTTTTTTTTAGATTATGTCTCTCACAGTGGACATGCACCTACGATGAAAATTACAGACCCCTCCATGTTTCTAAGTGGGAGAACTTTGAAGATGTAGTTTTTTTATCAGGAGCTTGTGTAATGTGGTACAGGTTCCCAAGAATTCAGTGGAATCGGCCTTTACACATATGGCAAATTGCAATGTTACCTTCGTTAATCCCTGGCAGTGCAGAAATGCCTCCTTGCAATGTGGATTCACTCTTGGGTACTTATTTCTTTTCTGCGCGTGGTCCATTTTCAAGCATGTCCATTTTGGAACTAAAGAAACGGCAAAGCACTCTGCATGCTGTGTTCACGTGCCGAACAGATGTCTGTTGACGTTCATGTGAAACGAGTTAATTCTCTGCATTTTGAAGGCTTGCACTAAAATTATAGCCAATAGTCAATGTATTGGAACCGTTAAAGTTTCCATGCTAGTTACTGTGATTTTAAACACGAGTTGTTGTTGACAGTGTATTGTTTTTCATGGAAAAACTTAGGTGCATCCTCGGGACGCATCGACAAACAAGTTAACTGCTTCTTTTTAGATTTTAATGTGTCAGGGACAGGATGCATACTTAGCAACATCACTGTATTTATCAGAAAAGTACAGCTGTTCCTGATTTAGGAATGTAGGAAATATTTATTGGACCTGCAAGCGTTTAAAATTTAAAATTAAACTATTAATTAAAGTTTTAAATTAATAGTTTCTCATCTCAAAGAGTTATTTTAAGCCCTTTAAAAAAATTTAAATAAAAAAGATTTTTCTAATGCACCAGTGCAGAGATCATCAACTGTGGAGCTCTTGAGCCACTGTCCTGCAGGTTTTTACATGTTTACACTTGAGTCAGATTATTAATGGGTCAGAGGCTTAACTTAACAATCTGTCATTTGACTCAGGTGTGTTGCAGCAGGAGAACATCTAAAACCTGTAGGACAGTTAGTGATCACTGAACTAAAGTGCAGCATATTGGCCCTCCTCTCTACATTCAGGAAAAAAATACCATGAACTTTACTATTAGTTTTTTAAATTTCTCAGTGGGTCCAGATCATTTTTGTTCACATAAAAAAATATTCTTGGATATAATATGTTAAGAGCATTTTACTAATCTGAAAAAAATTCCATGTTCTTCTACAGGTGTTCTGATTTCAGGAACGCAAAGAACATTTTCAACGGAGAGGGACAGAGCGTTTGTCAGTTTAAGCTAAAGATCAGGGCTGTGACTAAATACTGGTAAAGAGTGAGTACAGACTTTCAGACCTGCTTTTTGGCCAAGTGCACCAAATGCTGCCTCCTTTTCTAACTTTTATTCCCTGAATACTTATAATAAAACTAAGGTTATCAATTTAGGGCTTTGCTTGGACTGTGATCTTAAACTTGATGTGGGCAAGCACCTAGGGCGCAATTTGTTAAGGGGCGCACCGTGCACCAGAGTGATTTTATTTATTTATTTTCTTTCTATAGCCTATATCTGTGTAAGCGTACACGAGAGCAAAAGAAAATGTTGAATTACTCCTCCATTTCTACGTCAAGTTATGGTGATGGGCTCGCCCTTTTCTGTGGAGGCAGCAGTCTGTGTTGGAAGAGGTTCGTGGGGAATGGGGGCCGAGATCTCAGGCGACAGGCCACATTGCAGTTAAAGTCTAGTTACAAACCTCTGCCAAATAAATTGTATTTCAATAAGGTTTTGGTTATATATACATCCAGGACTTTTAATTAACAAATGCCAACCCACCACTTACGGGTTAAAAATCAATTTGGCTCACAGCCACCTTGACAGGTGAATAAGTGATGCTTCTTTCAAGAGACTAGACAAGTAGACTGTCGTCAGGGAGAGTTAAATTTGCAGCAGCTGCTGCTCAACAAATAAGGGGTGGGACCTTAGTTTGATTGACACACAATGGGACCAATCACAGGATTTACCTAATATTATATCAAGGGTATATTCCATGTGTAATGCTTGTGTTGTATGTGTGCATTGATGTATGTGTTTACATGCATATTTATATTCTTTATTGTTGATTTTATCCTTTACTGTGTATGTTACTTTATAAACATTACTTTTTATAATTTGCTTAAAAATTGTAATACTTTGGTACAATGCTGTTTGTCTTAAATGTGCTTAAACTGGATTGGATAAAATTTATGTTTTAATATAGTTTTCAATATTAAGCTCAATAAAAGGCACATCAGTTAAACAGAACCAAGGTAAGTTCACCACCTCATTTTTCACCTTGACAGTTAAAGATTTTAACAAGCCGATGTTACAGACTGGTTAGTAATTATCCAAAACATTCAAATTTTGTTACGTGCAGCGGAGGTGAGGACCCAAATGCAGGCAGGAGGCAGAACGGTGCCGGTAACAAAGGTTTATTTCCAGAAAACTCAGGAATGGGGGAAAAACCACACACTACATGGATTAGCCACATACTACCGGGATGAAACCCTGACAAAAACAACTGAAAACCATGTGGTATAAATACACAGAGGGAATAATATGGAGCAGGTGAAGTGAATGAGTAATCAAACGAGGTGACCTAACGAACAAGGAACAGAAAACAGAGCATATGAGGGAAAGCTACAAAACAGCAAACTGAACTAAACATGACAAAAACCAAACACAAGCAACAAGAACCAAATTTGTGAACTATGACAGCTTTTGCTTGTAATGCCAGGGGTGTATAGACATTTTTTCAGTCAAGACTATCACACTTGATATTTTAGTTTACTCAGTTATTAAAAAGACAATCCTTTTTCTATTATTTAGGGATACTGATTTTATCATTGGACACCGATTCATTAAATGGTTAATGTTTTTGGTCAATTATTCAAATATTTTACACACATAACAATGGTAGTTTAATTTTTTTATCAAGTTTTTAAATTAATCTGTTTCACAAGATTTACTTAGGTCATTTAGATTTTTGTTAACAGTGATAATGTCTTCTTTACAAGACCCAGAATAAAGTCATCAGCACCATGCATAGCAGACAATTCAACTTTCCACTAACAGCCAAGTAGAATATAATTTTTGATTACTATTGATTTCTTCCTGTTAATGCTGTTAATCCATTACTTTAATGGTTAATACTTGCCGTGGATCATTACACAAACAGTATAAAAATTGATACATTCACCTCTAGCTTATTGTACTTATTTATAAGCTTATCAAGGTTTTTATGTTTTTGTAGAACACAGTCGATAAAGTAATTTATCTAATGTGTGCAAAGCTCAGTCCAGCTTTCTTCCAAAGGCAAAATTTGTTTGGAACAATTCTGTATATCCAAGTATATTTTAAATAAAGCACCAGTTAAACTAGATTTTTTCGTTTTCTCTATTTTTTTTAAATAAATGCTCATGAGTTTTAGGGAGATTTTTGGATGTGCAAGGTCAGTTCTATAATAAATACAAAGGGCTCCCTAGTGCATATCTAGAAGTCTAACCTGAAATGTGTGTATCCAATCATTTTAAAGTTGGCCATAGAAACAATGTCAAACCACACAATCATTTAATTTCAAGTGCTTCACGTGAATGGTTAAGTCTGTTCACAAAAAGGTAATAAATTAATTTCATAATTTTTATAACTAGAGTATATAATATGTGAAAGTTAGGTTATGTTTATGACAATGACATCATTCTGGCGTCCCTTCTTGCTGTACTCTAGCTTTATGTGCAGTGCTGTCAGTGACGCATTGTGATGAGGTGGTGTCATGCTCTGCAACAACCTCTAAACAAGCCTTGTGTTATTTTCACCCTGACTTCCCAGAGTGTGTATGTCAAGCATAACTGGGGCCAAACCTAGTTTGGATTATTAGAGATGAGGTATTGGTTTTTTTGCTGCCTGCTCGTGCTTTCACATGGACTTTTGGATGAGTCCAGAGAGCGTCATTGGGTTTGGTACATGGGAAGATGACATGTATTTGCGTTGCAGTGGAAGCTGTTGCTATGCATGTGAACTCATCCATGGGTATGTGTTGAGTAAAATAAATAAATTAATTAATGTGTCCTTCCCAGCAGCTCATAGACACATTTCTCAAGCATGTCTTGATTTCAGGTTTGTGTTCAGAGGTCTATTAGAACCATTACTGAATGCTTCTTTGTTAAGTGTAAATTACAGACTTTTTTTAGTCCCATTTTTTAGACATAATGTGGATATAAAAGTGGACACATCCCTGTGCCAGGTTTTTTAATATGTTAAAAAATGAGACCATAATAGTCATTTCAAAACTTTTCCCACCTTTAATGTGACATTTAAACTGAATATTGAAAACATTCAACATTCATTCATCTGTAAGGGAAATAGATATTGAAAATAAAAAATGTTCAATAAGCTGGTTTCTTAGTGTGTACAACGTAGCATTCACTCTTCTTGGGAAGAAGTCTGTCAGCATGGCACATCTTGGCAAGATTTGCCCACTCTTCCTTGCAGACATGCTCTAAATCTATCGGACTGCAAGGGTATCTTTTGGTTAACCCAAAGTTTTTCATTTAGACTTAGGTCTGGGTTCTAGCTGAGCCATTTCAAAACTTTCGTTCTTTTGTTGATTTGGATGTCTGCTTGGAGTCATTGTCATGTTGAAAAGTGAAATTCCTCTTCAGCTTCAGCTTTCTAGCAGACAGCTTAAGGGTCTCGGCCAAAAGTGACTGGTATTCATAATTCCCTTCACCCTGTCTAAAGCTCCAGTTTCAGCTGGAGAAAATCAACCCCAAAGCATGATACTACAACCACCGTGCTTTACCATGAGTATGATCATCTTTTGGTGATCCAATTTTTTTTGTCTTGTCTTGTCTTTTTTTTTTGTTTGTTTGTTTTTTTTTGTTTCTAACAAATGTACCTTTTGGAATTATTGCCAAAACGTTACAACTTGGTCTCATTAGACCATAACACAATTTCTCTGTGTTTGGGTGACTTTTTGGGGGGGATTATATATTTTTTTTTCTTTGTCAGAAAATGCTTGCGACCTTGACCCATAGTCCAGCCATATGGAAAAAATAGAAGATTGCTGATACATGTAGTACACAACCAATACTTGCCAGATATTTTTGCAGCTCCTTCAGTGTTGCTGTAGGTCTTTTGGCAGCCTTCCTGTTCATTCTTTTAGGTGGGGATGTCCAGTTCTTTGCTGTGTCACTCTTGTCCCATACTTTTCCACTTTTTGATGACTGCCTTCTCTATGTTTTGTGGTATATCTGGTGCTGTGGAGACTTTTTGGACCCTTATTCTGTCTGATTACTTTCAGTATTGAGATCTCTTCTGATACTTTCTAAGCTCTCTCTGAAACATGTTTTTTGCTGTTGCAGGCAACTGCCCAGCTCATTGTACTTTTTATCTTTTTCGAGATGTTTTTTTCCCAAACTTGTTTGTTTTTCAATAGGATTGTACAGGTTATAGATAACAACAACATACCACAAAACAGACGTCATCCGACAGCCTTCTTCTGTGCTGTACTCTTGTATTTTCTGCCACGACTTGTCTCTGCACTGCAGATGCTCACGTTGAATGATAAATTACTGTGTGTGCCATCACACAGATATTTGTCAGGGGATTACAACACACACTCTGCTTATTTCAAGGCTCTAAATCTACAAACATATTGCCTGATTTCAACACTAGTCACTTAGTTTTTGTTTTCTTCTTTATACCCCCTGTTTAGGAAATAGCTGTTTTGAAGGATGTCCGGGCCCTTCAGATAATCCCTGGTGAGATGGTGAAGCCTTTCAAATCCAAGTTCCCCTCTCGCCTGGCTCAGAGTCGTGCTGAGCTACTCGAGAAACTACTTACAGAACTGGGAACAGAGAACTCTGGCTTCACCTTGGAAAATGTTATCACGGTAAATAACTTAAATAATATTAAATGCTTCTTTTTTCTGTGTATGTAATGCTCTCATCTTTAATAGATCAGAGTTACTCTACTCCAACAAAGCTAAAAGTTACTGTGGTTTTGTTCATTTCTTTTAAATAATTGCCTGACGCTCACAAGTTCATTTCATCATCTCCACAAATCAAACATCAGAAATAAAAAAAAAGGCATGAAATTTTGAAAGGCTGGTGTTTGATTTTATCACCTTCACTGCCCCAACGTATCCTATCCAAATTAGTCACCACTAATAAATGGCATTTATAGGATGGATGCAGTCTTGAATTTGTCATTTGACTGTCGTTATCATGGGTTTTTGGAGACAGCAGTGACTTGCACAGGATAGGTCTGTCAGTGAACCAGAGAACACTGTGATCATCAAATGAGTAGCAACTACATCCCGCACCTGTAATCTAGTAAGGCTCTCAATTATAACAAGCCTTGATATTGCTGTTCATTTCCTTGACAAACTCCCCTTAGCTATGTTGTTTTAGCACAAAGCTATAAACACTTTTACTGTAAACTTGTACAAAGTCTGAATACTTTTTATTGGTCTGTAGAGGCTGACTCACATTTATAGTCAGCCCCAAATGGCCATTTGAAGAACCACAAATTTTTTTGCATTTACCTAATAAAAAGTATCTCTTCATCTTATTTACTTTAGAATCAGACATTATAGAGCAGCCTTAAAAAAAAATCTAAAAATGCCTTGACTTCTGTGCTCTTAAAGTACAGATTTTGTGCCATGTGAGAAATTTCCTTTAGGACACACTTAAGATTTTATAAGACTTTCACTGTAAAATCTAAAATAGATAATAAGAAAAAAAAATATTTATATACTTTATATTTTTACCTAATCAGGCTGTCAGTAAGCTGCAGTCATTTGGGCCTGTGTTGTCACTGCTGGCACCCACACCCCCTTCCCTCCTTTAGTTCCCAGCAGTGACCTAATATCTGCATGCTAACTTTCCAGCTGTCGACCTGAAAGGACAGGCCAACAGACTGTTCTGTCCTCTCTAGTTTACTGCCAGTTCTGCTCCCATCCCCCTATTTAACCCTCTGCTTGACTCTGCTTGACGTTTGTCAGTGAGAGCAGGTTGTGTTTATTTGAGTTTCTCCAACTTCTGAACCCAGAGCATCACAAGTGGCTTCGTGAGACTTGCACTTGCATGTTTGGACATGCTTTTCCAGAGCCAGACCCTTTTGTAGTACCTGCCTCGTGTATTTGCTTTGAAAATATTTTCATTTGGATGAAACGTGACAGCAACTGTCATATTCAAGAGTTTCAAGAGTAGAAACTTATAAAAGTAACCATATTAAAACTAAAACTCATGTCATATCAATTTATTAGCTTGTTTTCCAAATTCTGTCCAGATACTTTGTTTGTCCAAAGGGCCTTTATCAGCCTCACCTTGGCCGATCAGGACTGTGACAAGGTTATTAAAATGTTTTTGGTTTCTTAATTTTTTTCTTTTCTTTTTGCTGTGATTGTCTTAAGCCATACGATTAGATTAAATCTGTGTGAAATTACAGGAATCAATAAAAAAATTTTATTATAAAATGTTAAAGATGATTTAATAACTCTGCCATTAAACATTAGTATGTAAACACATTACAGATAGCTATCTTCTTCCTTGTGGCAGTTAAATCACAAATAACCAAAACAACTAAAATGGTGTCTAAAATGTACACTAACATCTGTTTTCTCTTTTTGAGTTCGTTCAGCTCATGTGACAAGCCCTCTGTACATCTCAACAGTGGTAGCTTGGGTATTGTTTAAACATTTTTCCTTTTTCTTATGCTGTTACCTGGGCGATCTGCTCTGAGGCGGGGGCCGGAGTGAAAAAAGGGGGGTGATTGAATTTCCTGTAATTAAAATGTGAAGTAGTCGACAGAGACAACAGAATAATGGCAGGCTGTCCCTGAACCTGTTGAGCAAGGGATGGGTGGCTTTTGTATACTGTTTACCTCTGCATGTTAATGTTCCCCACTGACAGAATACATTTGTGATGTGACTCTCTTCACAAATATTATGTTTAATAATGGCTCTGTTTATGGCATGATATGCTTCCTCAACAGTGTTTCTGTGTTAGATATTAAATAAGATTGCAAATAAGGTGAAAATTATTTTACAAAACTTCTCCTTTTCTTTTGCTGAAAGCAAAATTAATTTCTTGGTATCAGAAGCAAATATAATAAAAGAGTTTAAAAAGTGAATTTATACAAATTCTACAAAAAAAGAATAAAGTTATGCAATGAAAAAATTCTGAATGTAACCCTGGTGTAGTATGTAATGAATTTGCACATGTGCTAACATCCAATGGTAGTAGACGAAGACTATGTCATTCACCTGGTCACCCTGACCAAGAGCTTAATTTTCTTCAGGCGATTCAGCTGAAACATTAGGTTTTAATAAGCACAGTAAACATGCATGTGCTCCACTTACCAACTACATCTTACTGGTTGTTTACATTTTTTTTTTTTTTTTTTTTAGTTTTAGAATATAACACTAAGATGTTTTGCAGCTATTCTTTCATGTTCATAAAATGCTTGACGTCCTCTGTTAGTTCTGCACAGCTGCATTGGAGCATAGTGCTAAAGCAGTTCGACAACTGGCAGTGCGCACCATCTTGTCCATGTACCAGCGGCACGGAGGGGCTATTCTCGGCTACCTACCACCCAACGATTCGTCCACACGGAAGAACTTCCTTTTTAAAACCCTCTTTGATGGCTTTGCTAAGATTGATGGCAGTCTGGTGGAGACTCAGGCAAGTGTCTTGGTCCTTCACTGTAGTTTAATTTAACTTAATTTAGAAAAATTCTTGGGGTAAACAAAGAATACATGAAGGAATAAATTCCCTATTTGTTTTTTAAACTAAAAATTACCATAAAGCATCTCTGACATACTCCACAGTTAAAATAAAAAAAATATAAACACAGAATACATTCTGCTATCATGAAATTATTTTCATTTAACTGCCAATTAAAGGGAGTGTTTACTAATGGGAACAGATTGTAGTTGTTGAAGAGCAGCTGGTAGCTGGATGGAGAAGCATTTTATTTCAGGTGAAACATGTGGTACAGGCTTTACAACATATTGTTTTATTTGTCAAAGTTGACCTTAAGAAGAAGACAATTAAGGGTTTTTCCCCTGCAGAAAGCAATCAAGGTTTCCATTTTGATTTATCTTAAAATTTGTTTAAACAATTTACAGTCTAATATATATACAATATGTACATGGGTTCATATACAGCATATATATACATGAACATAAATTCCTTTAAACAGTTTGTCATCACATATTGTAAAATAAAAAAAAAAGAATATATAATGTTGTTAGGAAAAGTTATAAGATTATAAAATGTTAGCAGATTGAAAGTGGAAGACCTAGAGTATTATAGTGAATAATGAATCTGTTATTTAATGGCATGCCGCTTTTCCCTTAGACTTCAAGGAAGGGTGTTGGACAAAAAGAGAAGGAGGAGATTTATTTGCTTCAGGAGCAGCTGGCTGTCTTAAAAGAGATCACAGTAGGTGGAGCTGTCATCAGTCTGCAATTACATCACCAAGCAAATGCTAATTTCTGTTTATGACTTCACACAGACTTGGTCAAATTTTCACTCTATAGGTGGTCACACACTTAATTCTTACAGCATTTACACATTATATCCACGTTTTATTTAAAACTATCAGTGTATGTGTGTCACTGTTGAAATGGTGTGAATGAATCCAGTTTTTGGAAATGTGCTTTCTGGCATCTCTTATAGCTTTTCTTGTCTGTTTGCTTGTGTAGGAAAGAGGAACTGAAAGATCCAAAGGACAAATGCCCAAAAGAGTGCATCACAGATTTGATAAAGTGTCCCAAAAAGCTGTCAAAGGAAGTACGTACATATGCACAAATCATTTTACTTTGGACTTTTATCATTTTATACTAATGATCCCCATGTCTAAATGCTTTGAGGTGTGATCAGACGTTGCTTTAAGGAACAAAAGAGCAACAAAGATTAGGTACTATACAAGTGCAGGAGGTGAAAACACTGGCTCTTATTCCGTGAAATTGGGACATGCTTGTGTGCAAGTGAAAAAGACCTCGAAAGCTTAAAAAAAAAAAAAAAAAAAATCACTCACTATTTTTACAAGGATAGGCAGCTTCACATGTCTGTGGCTTGTTACTTAGCAACAGTGTCAAGCATGGTCTTTTTGAGGCCATAGTTTTTTTTTAAAAATCCGGCCTAAAGTAACTTATATTGCTCATTTGATTGACACTTATCATTAGCTATAAAGATATATTAAGACACAAGATGTTTCTGTTTTTATAGTATTAGAGAAAACCTTTTCACTCTTAGTATGCCATTGTTGTTTATGTTGCAGTGTCTTGAAACTGGAAGGTTTCCAGTCCCTGTAGTTTCAATCCAAGCACAACGTAAGTGGTGAAGTCAAGTCTAAAGTAATTCCTTAAAGCATACAACAAGATGGGAGGGCGAAAGTGGAGCAAAGTGTGCAGTGTCTCTACTACAGCTGCCTTTCAATGAATCCAAGTTCAAATTGTTCATTTGTGATTTAATTCTGGTTAAGTTTTTTATTCTGGTTTTCAAGGTTTTTCAAGCAACCAAATCAAAGCTTTACATGGGTTCCTTCTGTGTTCATTGCACATCACAGGGATTTTGAGTGATAAAAAGCATGCTATAGTCTACCATTGGTGTTTGTTATGTTTTGCAAAGTATTTATTGTTGTTGTTATTTACCAGGCCTGGATATTTTTTGCTTGACACTTGGAAAGGAGACTTATAAATTATTGTAGTTTTGGCAGTTAGCAGATTATTTTATATTTATTTTCAGGTTTCACAAAAAGCCACCAGAGTAAGACAGCAGAGAGTGTAGATCTACAACAATCTATCAAGTATCTGGACAAGTAAGTAAAGCAACACCCAAAGGAGACCTTTTAAAATGTAATTAAATAATGTGATTATGCACAAAAGAGATTCTTCGTGCTTTATAGCCTTTAATTAATTAGTGTAATCTCATCTTCTCAGCTCTAGTGTTTTATTTGGTTATTATTTTGATTGATTTATTTCATTAGTGTTTCACTGGGACATGGTCTGACAGAATCTCTGCAATCTGTTTCAGCTTGTGTATATTCTGTGGTAAAAAGGATGAGTCGTTCACAGAAGATGGACTGGACCTTCACTACTGGAAACAGTGTCCGATGCTGCGGCGCTGTGACGAATGTAGACAGGTAGATTTTTTACATTTCCAAAAGCCCTTGCCTGGTTTTTTTTCCTCTTTTTTATCAACTTGAAAATAAGTCATCTTTAAAGCTTTACATTAAAATAGCTTTGCATTGTGTTCACAGGTAGTTGAGATAGCCAGTCTCACAGAGCATCTGCTGGGTGAATGTGAAAACAGATCCAAGTTCAGCCAGTGTCAACACTGCTCAGAGGCTGTGGCCACAGAGGATCTGACTTGTCATGTTCAGGGTCCAACTTGTAACTGTGAGTTTGTTTGCCCTCTTAATGCTATTGGAAAGTGTCCAAAATGGTTTTAGGTTGGGTTTTTTTTTCAAGTTCTGTAAACTTACCTACAATATTCATATTTTCATCCAGTTTCTATTCCTGCTTAATCCATTTGAGGTTTGTGTCAGAGTTGGAGCCTTCCCCAGCTGCTATCAGGCAAGCGGCAGGGTATACCTTGGCCTCCTGTCAGTCACAAGGCCAAAACAACCACTCACACTTTCTATGAGGGTCAATTTGGAATCACAAATGAAACTATCATGCATGTTGTTGGACTGTGGGAGAAGGGTTAAGTACTCAAAGAGAACACAGGCATTCACGCTTCCAGTGAATTTCAGATGACCTGTCAAGCAAATCTGAAAATAGTTATTATACCATTTTTATCAGAATTACTGTTCTGTTCAGTTTATAATACATTTCAAAATGTAGAAAACCACTTTTGTAAAGACAGCCACTGAAATTCCCACCTAGGGATGATTTAAAGTGACCAATGAACAGATAAAAAAAAACAACAACAACAAAAAATGTCTCTCAGACATAATTATTAAATTACACAGCTAAATTAAATTAACTGCTTGAAGAAAAAAAGTTAAAGCACTGAAATTCTTCGTTTTAGATTCAGATTCAGATTCAACTTTATTGTCATTGCGCATGTCCCAGGTACAAGGGAGCGAAATACAGGTTGCATCTCAACCAGAAGTGCTTCAAGCAGTGTTTAAATAACATTATTTACAAAGTGCAAGTAT
>JBAMHW010000015.1:21475336-21486127 GCA_037177495.1 Rhadinocentrus ornatus
TACGGCTATGGTAACAGTATAGATATATTATAATATGAATAGTGTACAGTAGTGGGTGATTTACATTATCTACAGATAATGTCGCAACCAGATTGAAAACATAGAATTGAAGTGACTAGATGCTGTAAATGTATTGCTGTGTACAACATTAATTAAAAAAACTGACTGGATCAGAACGCTGGATCAGCCTCATTCATCCGATATCAGATCCAGCTAATTAGTCAATATCGGAGCCGATATCCGACCCGGGTATCGGATCGGTGCATCTCTAATATAGATTTAAATCAAGTTCATAAGAATAATTTCACCACAGTGTCACCAATCAGGTTTTAACTCTTTGGTTTTAAAATAACAAAGCTTGATGACAGGTCTGTACTTAGGTCTCGTTATATTTAAAAATGATCATTAAGTGTTCCCCTTGAGGTTGGATAAGAACCTAATTTCATTGATCTACAGCTTCCAATTCATCAGATAATACTACTGCAACATTTGTCAGTATAACATTAAAATGCTATTTACCATTGAACCAGTCTTTATCCTCCTCTCTGCTCTCCAGCTCAGACCTGTCTTCCAGGTTCTGTAGTAGGTCAGTCAGGATTTTACGCCTCTTAGAAGATTGTTCATCAGAGAGAAGCCCCTTGGCTGCTTCAGAAATACTGTCAGCATACCGATCTGTGTTCAGTAACTGACTGAGGTCACAAACAACTAGAAAGACAAGCATAAAGATTAAAAGGATTTGACAGAAAAAAAGCACTTTGTGTGATCGAGATAAATACATTCCTGTTTCATGTACCTCCACTCCACGTCTCGTCTTTGCACAGAATAACTAGTTCAGTGTTATCCTGCAGGGTGGGGAAGAACTCTTCTGTCACTACTGTCCCATCCTCATACAGACAAAGACTTGCTCCAGAGAGTGGCAGCTGGAATAGTAAAGAAAATGTTGTATTTGTTTTCTTTGTGTCTACAATTGAAGCCCTGAAAGTGTGTGTTGACTTTCTGTAGACTCAAGCATAGGCAATTTTCACAGGTAAAAAATTTTCTTGATCTGTTGTCTTTATCTATCTACCAATCATTAAATAGGTAAAAAAAAAATAATTAGAGGATTATTTTAAATACATGCATTGGTACTCATTTGTGTATGCTGCTATGTAACGTTGCTGATGAGTTGCGGCCTCATGTAATGAGCGCTACTTCCTGTGTCTGCACCTCACATATGGGTCCTGCACATTTAGGGACATTACATTTACATCTGTAGTATAAATGTACAACTTCTACATGATTAACATGTTTCTAAACTGGTCATGCAACATTTTATTGTATTATATTAATAAAGTTTAAAAGACATTATATGCTTTCGTTTTACAGTCTTTATCTTCACTGTCCCCACAGAAAAGAGCGGAACTTTACGCGGACTCATGCAACACGGCACGTCTTACCTGTAACAACTTGCAGCCCTTTTTAAGCAGTTCCCTCACATTTTTCGCTGCAACTCCGTACTTTCCGTCCCCATGGTAACTTCTAATTTTCACGGGTTTAATTTTTCCCAAAAATCCGAACATGTTATAGTTTCCTGTTTATACATACCGCTTCCTTCCTCTTTAGGCCAAAGGCGCAGCAGCTAACATGTTTTGCTGCCCCCTATTGGTTGTTGTAATAAACTGCCTGATCAGAGGAGGAGAGGGAGAGAAAGGCACGCACCTCGCTATTAGTATGTGCTGCACAATTCTGACAGAACTAGCAGGAAATTACTGACAAGATAAGGCTGAATATAAAGCAAATGGTACATTCCAAAATTAGTTGACATTTTCTGTCCCACCTGTAAAATTTCAAGTTATGCGTTATACACTGCTTGTGTAAATAACACTTTTCTTGAGTAAAAATGTGAATATTGCTGTTGGAAAATATGTTCCAAATAATTTTTCAAACTATAAATCTTAAGCACCGCCTAAAATGACACTTTGATCTTCTTGCAAACTTGCATGTCAAACATAACCATTGGAATACGTTTTAATGCACCTTGTTGGTATGATCTTGTTCAGGTGTTTCTCTCTTATTATTGAAACTGTTAATTTAATAATCAAAATATCGTAAATAATATTAATGATGCGCTGAAGTTATTTCCAACATGTGTGCAACCCTGTTACCGAAACCTATTTAGCATGGCAGCAAAAAAATAAAATAAGCGAGTCTTATGACACAGAGGAAATAACTGATCAAGATTTATGCTGAAAACATGGGCAGACCAAGGGTTTATTATTATTTTTTTTTTCCAAATCTTTGTAGCCTTGATTGAGTGTCGATGTAACCAATGCAACCCTGTTTTTTCATACTGTAAGAACACAAATTGATATTTTTCCTTTAATTAATATAACTAATTTGGTCCTCAGTGTTAACAGCAAAATTACATTTCACAGCTAGCATATTTTCCCGAATAAAAGCTAAAATTAGCATTGATTTTCAGTCCTGTTACTTGCAAACATCTCTGGTAGAGGACCAGAGCTTGAAAGAAGAGTAGCTGCACACACTGTGCAAGTATGGAGTTTTAAAATATACATTATGCTCCTCTAAATCCCTTTTATGCCTATAGTGTATATTGTGGCATCAAAATAAAATGAAAAAATCATTCAGCTATATAACAATGTATCCAATTTGTAAATATGTACAAATAGCATTTATGTATCTCAAATAACCGTACGGTTAAACTCCTTTTCAAGACCTGCACAGCCACTTGGATATTACCATAGCAACTGATGCATTAAGATGGAGTATACCAAAAAAAAGGTATGTAACATTATACACAGCCGTTACAAACATTCACGTAGAAATTGTGTTCATCTTAAATAAGATTTTTCCACAATTATTTTGTTTCTGAAGTTAATCACAGGTAATAGTATATTTACTGTATATTAGTTTTTTTCTTGTTAACGTTCATTAACTGACTGTTGATTTGTCCGGTCACCCCTCTAAATTAAATAGCACAACCCGTTTTCAATATGGCGGCCAAAGGTTTGAAAATCAAAATGCACAGTAAATATCCGTCTTCTATATTCTAAATTGACTTAAGCGATTTAAAGTTTTTTTTTTCTTGTTAGTTTTTGTTTTCAAAGAGGATATGGTAAAAACAGAAGACTTATGCAGCGTCGCAGACGGCTGGAATGAAGTGTTTGAGAGAAACCGGTTGGTTCCCCCGTCCAGCCAGACAGTCAGACTGGCTGTGGAAAACCACTTCACCCAATCCCAAGGCATCCAGCTCACCCTCAACCGAATCACAGCAGCTTCCCTCCCGCAGGTGACAGCTTCCACCACACTCTTACGTAGAAACAGTTGGTATTTGAACATTTTAAATCTAGCTGATTTTGGGCTGTCGTAAAGCAAAGAAATGACGAAGATCCAGTGTCCAGCTTGTCACGTTGCACATGACTCCCTATCAAAAGTTTCTAAATTGAAGGTATAACCAAATATTCTCAAATGTACCATGAAACTTGCTCAGTGTAGCATGCTCGTGTTTGTTGCGATTCCTTTTGTAAAGGAATGCCAGAGATAATAGTTAAAATAATTCCACATTTGGTCACACAATTCGAATTTGTATGAAATCCAATGCACAACGTCTACTCAAGTTTGTGTGTGCATTTTATTTAGTTAAGGATAAAAATCGTTTACACTTCGATCCATAGTCTTGATTTTATTTTTTAAGTTGGGCAATATTCAGGTTGAAAGTTTTAAAGTTTTGAAACAAAATAGGTCATCTCAGGGTTTAACAGTGATTTTTCTTTGATTCTCTTCTTTTCTTTTTACTCATAGGAGATACCTGTGGGGGAACAAGATGTAAACTACCAACTGCGTGTGACACTGTTTGATAGAAAGAACCAGCTCTTTTTGGGGAAAACATGGAAGAGTTCATCCCAGAAGATAAAGAACAACAAGATTCCCCTCAATGAGGTAACTGTCTTTCCACCAACTGCAAGGCATCGACAATCTAATGAATCAAAGATTCTGTTTCAAACTTTTCTCATGCTGTTTTGAAAAGTGGATTGATGACAGTTTAGCTAAATCAATGCTCATTCAAGCCTTAATTATGTTAATTTAGCACAACCATTATTGAATTAAACCCAACTCAAAAGCTTTACCAATCAACCACCATGAAATTAGCACAGACGATTGCACTGTTTTTGGCTGTGTTCTGCTGCGTGTTGCCAGCCTAAATACAAAGTGAAGTGATTGCCAATAAGCAATTCCAGTCGCATTCAACAACTATTATGTTAAAAACATTCAATCCATTTTCTCATTCACAAGTTGAAGCAGGGCACAGTTTTACGTGATACAACACACCATGCATCCACTACAGTTTCTGTCAATTGTCTATTGCTTTGTGTTGGTATCCAATTACTCCTGTAGGGTTAAGCTGTCAATGAATTTGAGGTGAGAAATTCTGAAAACTGACTTCCTTGGAAATAGGTAATGCTATACATCTATTTGTAAGACCACCCACAGTTATATTATAGTCTCTCTTACAACTTAAAGGGCAGGCTAAGAAACAAGAGTTTCATTTTATTTAAAAACAATGATGAAAGTTAAAATTGAGGGAAGCTTTTTCCTATCCGGGTCCTCTGCTCCCCTTACATGAAATGTATTAGATTTTTTTCCTGCCTCAACATAACACTCATAAACGGGCAAAAGATTCTTCTGCAGAAGATGCGGAGGGCCAAAACCTCCACATTAGGAAAAGCTTACAGTGTAAACTAAAGTAAAATGTAGCAAATTTCTTTAATCTCAGAATGTATATGTCAAGTCACCCAGCTTTAATACATATGACTGCACTCACATTTTCATTACTTTCACTCATCTGTGAATGGTGCAGTACAATGCATGACATCACCTTTATCCAGATGAGCTTAATTCAGAACAGAAGACATTACAGCACTGTCGTGAGAGACAGGTGGATGATGTGTTTAAAAAAAGCCTTTTTATAAATCTAACCAAGTGTATATTAGCCTGGTGAAATTTAATTGTAGTGATGCTGAAAGACTCAAAATGAGGGCAGGAATTACCTTAAGTTTTAGGGTCTGTAAACATGCCACAAGTAATAGCCCACGAGCTGTGAGATAAAACAGTGGGTAATCAAGCAGTTGGCTGTCATTAACCTCTGTCACTCTCCTTTCATTTATTAGAGCTAAACACCAACCAGGCTTCTCTGATGGTTGTATTATTTTAAGTGTTGTAATTTAACCAGAATGAGCAATTTCACTAGGAGAAGGGTTTTGCAAGCACTGGCAAAGTCTCATCTAATATCAATAAGACATTAATTAAAAGCAAATTTTTATAGAGATTATTATTTAACATTAATTAGGATTGGGATTGTGTTTTTTCTCTGTCTAAGGACCAAGTAAGACATAAAAACATGAAATATTGCAGCAGTCTTCTCATGTGTTATATAAAATATATGATAATCTTGTAACAAGAATCTTTACATCTGAAACAATCAGCTACATTGTGTGTCCCATGCTGGAAGTTGCTCTCAGCAGGCAGATTTGCATCCTAAACAAAATGTTTCCATTTGCTAATTTGAAATGTGTGAAGTCATGCAGTGGGTCTTATAATGTCACTCTGTCCTACTGTGTGCTGCTGATGGGATATTGGTCATCCTCAGTGGTTATTAGGCCATTCCAGTTTGCTGTGCTGATGAGTTTTAGAACCAATTTGTAGTTTCAATTAGTTTCTTTTTGGTGGAATAAAAATCAGTAGAGCATCTTTTTGCGTTTTCTGTCACAATGACTGCTTGTAGTGTTTTTCCATTCAAATTCAGCACAATTTTACTAAGCAGCTTTAAATGTTCTTCGCTATTTTTATATAGTAAAGTCATCTGTTTATTGATCGATGAGCTATTCATCACTGTTGCTGTATCAAGATTAACTGGTAAAGATAAGAAACACAAGAAGGTGTGAGGTTTATTCATGGGATGTTGTGTCAGCCAGTGGGTTAATCTAAATTTATTGTTTTAGCTGACAGGAAATTAATTTATCAGTCTTTATGACGAATTTTATATTAAGGCAAAAAGAATGCAAGCTTGTGATCACCTTTCATTGTAGGCCTTAATATATACACTAGTCATAGTTACATAAAAAAAATTGTGTTATTTGAAAAGACAATATTTGTTAGTTACAAATTTCTTTGTCTTAATTTGCTTTTAAAATCACTCTGTTACCATAATTTTCTGAGCCTAAAGCTCAGCTTCTGCTGTGATGTAGTAATATGGAGTATTTTAATAGTTTTTTTGTGTCATTACTTTGAGCTTGCTAGCTTATATCTGCTGAATTTAGGTGCACTACAAAAAGTCAAGTGAGTAAATTCGACACAATTACATTTACTTACTAAAGTATAGTTAAAGCATTTCTGCTGTGTTTTGCTTGTAAAATCAGACTTTTTAGAATTATAGTGCATTTTTTCTTGTGAATTAGTGGTTTACACGTATATATGCACACCACAGTGGAATTCGTCCTCTGCATACCTCAGCTTGTCACAAAGCTGGAGTAAAAGTGCAGATATGATACAGAACATACTGGGCAGATAGGATTAACAGAAGCCACTATTAACCATATCTGCCCAAGTGCTCAACCTTTCTAATATACAGCTTTACCTTTGAGTCACCTCTGTCCTGCCTCTCTTTGTCCAACTTTTTCATTTCTTCTCTTTCCCTAACATTTGTTCTTTGCCTCTTTTGTTCTCTGTAATCATCATTAGACGAAGGAAGAGAGAAGCCAGTTTTTCATGTCAAGCTCTGTGATGTACTCTTCGAAAGATGTGCTTTGATGATGAAATTTCCAATAAGTTATTGAAAATACTAAAGAGGATGTTGTCATTATCCAAGACTTGAGGTACAAAAGATAAAATTTGCTACGCTGATCATGGAATATGCTACAAGCTAGATTATCTTTGTGGAATCCATCCATGAAACTGACTTATTTCATTTTTAGCCAGGATTTCATGGTGGCTTGACTTTGCACTGTAAGTAAAGGTGATGGCTACGAGTAAGTCTTTACTTACTTACTTACTGAGCTTTTCACAGATTCCTAATTCTCAGGTGAAGACAAGAAGTGTAATTTGGTGAAAGCTAAAGATGTACAGTGTGGGAAAGTTGGCCAGGAACACCAGTAAATTTTTAGAGATGTCTTGTTTCAAAAAGATGTTCTAACGAAGAGCTGATTAAAAAAAGAAGTAGTATCATCATAATCTGCTGAAGTAATCTCTTTAAAGCATCTAATTACTTATTGAGGTTGCATATTTGATTTGAAATGTTACACACATTCGGGTCAGTAATGAAGTCATGGCTCTATGGATGCTAGCATTGTTTTTTGTTATGCTAAAAAAAAATTTAATGCCATATTTAAGTTCTAGTATAATACCTCAGTTCTTATAAAACAAGCAGTGCTTGCTAGTATAAATAATGATGTTTTCAAAAACATATTTTTTCCACATAAAAATCCAAGAAGCAAAACTTCTCTAAAGTTTTGTGCTATCTCAGTACAAGTAACCATATGACCTCGGATATTACTAATGACGCACAGTTGGTAACTATTAATTAATCCTGGAACCAAAACAAATTGAGCTTCTGGTGGTGATTCTTTGTTAAAACAGAAATAAATGAAGCCATGAAGTCCGCTATATTTGCAACCAATAAAAAGTTAAATTAAATCAAAATGTTGCATAAGCATTGCCATAATAAACCTCATAATGGGTAGCAGCTACACATGACAGCCTAGTATTCTATTGAGTTATAAAATTGCAAAACATTTAGACACTTTTTTTTGTACAAACTATGAAAGAAGCATATTATCTGCCCCAAATTCAGACTGTAGAACCTGATAACCACCCAAGTCTTTCAGCTTAAGTTGAGAAGTATTGTATTCAGCAACAAGAAAGATGTATGAGCCCAGCAGAGCCCTGATCGCATTACATCAGAAAGGAATCAGAAACAACTGAAATAGCAGAAATCTGCAGAACAAGTGTTTCAGGATTTCTAAAATACTTCAGACAACCCACCTGTAAAGGACTGTGTTCATCCAAGAAGTAAACATTTTGTACCTGTTCCTAAAAAAATAATAACTATGTAATCTTTTATTCATTTAGCTATGCTACTTTGTTGGCTTGTCTCTCTAGTTGTAGAGACATCATGCTGTAAACCCTTCTGTTATCTTGCATGTCTTACTGTGGCAATAAAAACCAGACAAATGCAGAATAGTGGGCCTGCTGTTTGCAGAATTTTGATATCTTAAGATCTGATAAAGTGATTCTACATTACCAGAGAATTTTTATTAAAGGTTCAACAATTGTTAACTGGTGAAATGTATACCTATGCTGTCCAATAGTTTTCATCTTCCAGCACCATGTTGTTATGTTTTAGCAGGTATTTGAAGAGCAGCTGGGTTTCTGTGTTCTCCCTCAATCAAAGATTTGATGGTCTTTGTGCTTCCAGGTTGGAGGCCAGTAACCCACTGTTTTATAACTACAACAGAGGAATGTGGAGCGCCTCTGTAGCTTCCAAATTTGAAAATGCTTCCTCACCTTACAGTGTGTGATTTTGTACAAGGTTTTTTAGAAACTCTTTAAATGGGGAAAAAAATAATACAGTGAGCTGAAACTGGCTGGTAAATTCAGAGTGTTTGCATAAGTGTTTTTGCAGACACCAATGAGTCAGAGCTTTGGCACATTCTGATTTCTAGTTTTGTTTCCTTCTTCCCATTCCTCTGCTGGATGTTCTTTTGATCCAACACCATCTTGCAGTGTATAGCCCTATTTTGATCCACCATAATAATCACAGCCTCTATAAAAACCCAGTTGTTGTACCAATCAGCATCCAAATCCCATTATCCAACCAGGGTAATAATATAAACCACATCATATCCTATCAGGATGATAAAGTGGGGCTGGCCGGCTCCGTGTTGTGCCGCAAGAGCTGCACCAGCTTTTTTATTGGATTTGGCCCAATGCACTCGCATTCATGCTGGTGTTTATGAGTGGCAAATTGCTGTTTGATATCCAAATAATATCAGAGGGGGAAGAGGGAGGGGGTCTTTCTAATGTTACATGAGTACAGTGAGCAGCAAGCCACTGCTCCCCAGTCAAGTCATGATGGATTGCTTTTAATGTGTGGTGAAAAGCAAAGGAATTAATCTATTTTCCTTCTTTGTTCTTGCATCTTTTCTTCCTCAGAGTTTATGACATCATGGCAATGGTGGTCGTTGTTTGTTTTAGCTGTTTTTGACTTCTGAATGAGATACCCAAATTATACTGTCCAGTTGTGAAAGTGCTAGCACTCTGATGGGATTTTGATACTATGGTAAAACAAAGCCATTTCTGATGTCAATAAGGTCTGTGTATGTTCTTTTTAGAAAGTCCTAGATTACCCAGAATCCTCTTACAGTTTCATTTTTACCAGTTGCTGGTTATATCAAAACATGACTGATATTGTTGGACAGTTGCTGAATATTTTTGTATCTCCTCCACTTAGGCAGGGACAAGTCTGGTCAGTAGAGGGCAATGTTGTACTAGAGATAAACAAACTGGGCAGATGAGAAACTGAAGAAGGCAGAGAGAAATAAGCATCTTTCTGCATTGTCTCTCTCTTTCTCTGTGATCACTCCATTTGAACTCCCTGCCTTCACGGGGAGCCAGTGGTTTCTTCTCATATGTGCAACATTATCATACCGACAGCTGGGTTTGGGAGAAAAGGCCAAGCTTTGTTCCTGTCTGTACAACCGCTGTTTTTCTAGGTCTACAAATGCTGTTTGGTACTGTATGGAATAAATTGGGTCTAACATACACATGCATATATATTTCTTTAATTTTTGTATTTCTTTTCTTCTCTTTAATAACCTTAAGCATATGTCTAAACATAAGCTGCAGATTAATACTCCAAAAACTAAGAGCTCTTACAGAGTCTTCAAAGACTTAGTAGAAATAAAAGCAGAATAGGACAGAGGCTCACTGGTGTGAAGCATTTGAACATCTTGAAGTTCCACCATATTTGTTTCTCGTGCAATTGTTGTTGTCTAAAGACAAACTTGTTTTGAAGGTTTCAAAGTTAATCTTTTATGGTTTAATCTGGGCTTCATTCACATTCATGCGTAGTAGATTAGTTTATTTTCTCTGAAAACGTACGTACGTGCTGCAGTTAAAACCTTCACTGTTCCCATTTCTACCTCACGCTCTAAAAGCAAAGACATGTTCAGATGTAAAAATTCTCTTTGAACCCTGTTGGATTTCTTGTCGTGTGTCATACGCAGTGTTTTGTAGTCTTACACGTATGATTGCTCATGTGATTCATAACTACTCAGTGTAAATATTCAGCTGTGACGAAGTGTGCCCTTTATTTCTGTGTTTAGGGTAAGGGGGAGTATGTCTCTTTTTATCTTCTCATTTGACTTCAAGAAATTTTTCCCCATCGATTTTAGGTGTCTAGTGCAATACCATTGACTTATCCTCTAATATTTTCTTAAGTTTCTTTGAAAATGTTAAATTATGGACATATTTTCTCTTATTTAAAGCAGTTACTCTACTGTTTTCTACTCTGTTCTATTTCTAATGCTAAGTACAGTAGCTACAGTGAGGAAAATAAGTATTTGAACACCCTGCTATTTTGCAAGTTGTCCTACTTAGAAACATGGAGCTGTCTGAAATTTTCATCGTAGATGCATGTCCACTATGAGAGACATAATCTAAAATAAAAAATCCTGAAATCACAATGTATGATTTTGTAACAATTTATTTGTATGATACAGCTGCAAATAAGTATTT
>JBAMHW010000015.1:21507207-21521562 GCA_037177495.1 Rhadinocentrus ornatus
CAGACCCCTCGAAGATTTCTAAGTGGGAGAACTTGCAAAATAGCAGGGTGTTCAAATACTTATTTTCCTTACTGTATGTATATACATGCATGTATGTATACACATGTGTATATATATATATATATATATATATATATATATATATATTTGGGGGGTATGTAGAGGGAAGTAATTTGATTGCCAGAATAGAAGCAGAGCAGGATACACTGTAGGTGGCTGCCAACTGCTGGGTGTTTCTATGTTCTGCTGCCTAGTCAATCTTTCTTCCACTGGCTGAGTTGCACACACAGACACACACAAACTCTTTTCTCTCTGGGATTAGGGTAATAATGGGCACATGAAGAAGAGGAGATGGAAGCAATGATGTAGAAAAGATTGGCCCTGTCAAAGACTCACTTTGTGAAAAAGTGGAAATGCAAAGCAGTGTCTAAATAAAATAAACTATAGTATTTCCTACAAAAATATAATTCAATTGCATAATTAATTAAATAAATAAAGTAAATATACAGGTTATAAATTACAATGTGTAGCCAGATATAAAAAATGCAGGGTGGAACTGCTGAGAAGAAAAACATGTTGTGATAATGAAATGATGATCTTTTCCTTTTACTTTTGAAAAGAAAAAAAAAGTTTGCACAAAAGCAGTTTTAATCATTTTAAATACAAGCTCTATCAGAAAGTATGAATGGTGGAAAAAAATGTTTGAAAGAGTAATTGTAGACATGTCAGTAGTAACACTCTCTGAAAAGGGAGCAGTGAAACCCCAGAGGATAGAAACAGAGTGGTGGTGGCAAAGAAGTTGAAACTCCACCTTTTTTTCCGAGCTTGAGTCGGGGTCAAGAGATGGGGAAAACTGAGAAAAAAGAGGAAGGAAGTTTCCTTGAGGCTTTTCAAAGTCCCAGAGCATTAGAGGCTAAAACAAGGAGGAGGAAACAGGTGTAGAAGCTCATTGGCTTGATTTACTGTAAGCTTCTCTTCACCACGAACGGGGAGAAAAGGGGAAGAAGCAAAGAGAATAGCAACTGAAAAGGATGAGGGTGCTGCTCTTGGAGACCTCATAATGTGACGAACAGATGGTACATTGTGTTCACATTAGCATTTCCTCATGTGATGCAATAGCATGATGCATTAATTTTGTGTCTATGCCTGTGAAGAAGAAAAATGGTAGTGCAATGACAGTTTTTGTCACTGGTGAACCAAAAAGTCTCTGTAGCCCAGAATGAAGAGGGTTTTCAGTACTTCCACGTTATTAGGGTAAAAAAAAGCCTCTCATGAAGAAGAAAAATAAGACCAGGATGGAAAACTCTATGGTCTGTTGAGCGGCTTCATTTTCAGATTTGGTGTCTGAGATGCTGCAGTTATGATGCAACAAAACTGCTGCATCAGAACTATGTGGTAAAGGAAAGAAATTATTTGGGTATAAATAAATACTTTAACCACATCTAGTCAGCTTAAAGGCTGTCAACCTGTAGGATTACTATCAGACAGCTATCTCAACGAATATTTTGGTGACATTTATTTGTTTTTTCTTTTCTGCTGCATGGTGCTGTGGTGGTTAGCACCGTAACCTCACAGCAGGGGGGTTTCGAACATGGAGTTGGTATGTTCTCACCGTGTATATGTGGGTTTTCTCCGAGTACTCCGGCTTCCTCCCACCGTCCAAAGACATGCATGTTAGGTTAATTGGTGACTCTGAATCCTACTTAGCAGTGGGTGTGAATGGCTGTTTTTCTTGCTGTGTTGGCCCTGCGATGGACTGGTGACCTGTCCAGGAGGTACCCTTTCTCTCATCTGTTAAAATGCTGGGATAGGCTCCAGCTTCCCCGCGACCCTTCATTGGACAAAGCAGTATATATAATGGACGGATCATTTTTTTCAAATAATTTACACTCACTAATGATTGTGTACAAAAAGACAAAGTGGATGGTAAGAACACATAAAGAAAATTAAAAAAAAAAAGGAAAAGAATTGACAAGACCAAATATCTCTTCAGTCTCTATTGAAACTTAATTACCTATGATTCTAATACATCAATTATGACCAGTTTTTGGGACTCTCTTGAAAAAAAAAACACTGCCTGAAATTGTGAATTAAGCTATTGGCAAAGCAGTGACAGGTGGAGTTAAGGCAGATTTATGCTTGCGCGGCGTCTGCGTGCGGCCGGCTATGGCGTAGGTGAGTTTGCTTTCGCACTCGGGGTGCGCGTCATTTTGGTGTCTGTTGCAGTTTCTCCTCCTAATCTGAAGGTGGCAGCAGGGGTGGTATCAGCCGGTAAACTCAGCAGGTCGGAGTTATTTTGATGATTAACTTCAGTTCGGGAGGAATTTTCTGTTTTGAAACACCAATGGCGTCCAGTATGGTTAAGTGTCTTTATTAGTTTGTGGAAGAAAATGAATAATTCAATCAGCCTCTCATCAACTTGATCCTCCAGTTATTGTTTTTAGAAACTGTGATTACCACACAAATTCAGCCACAAGATGCAGATATCCGGCAACACGTAATCCCAAACTGACCAATCACAAGGGGATACTTCCGCGTCAACCGTCTGCATAGCAGGGGTGCACGTCAGGTCTGGAAGAGGTGCGCGTCGAGCCCCGGCGGAGCTACGCAGACCCAGTGAGATTAGGCTGTCTTTGCTCTGTGAATTTCTGGACACTATCCAGGGTTTATCCTGCCTCTAACCCTATAATGGCTCACAATATTATCAAATAAATACTGCAGCTCATTTCTGTGTTAATGACTGGAACCCGTGTTCATTAGGGAATTAAACTTAATTTAGTCAGTCTATAAGTAACTAAAGTTACAGTCTGATCTTACATACAAGCTGCTGAATAAACTCTTGATTTCAGTCAGTAAAACATTTTCACTTATGTCATTGCTGGTATCACTCTACATCACCCTGAGCTGCAGAAATATTTGCATTGTTTACTGACTTTGGCTCTGAATAGTCTTGCATTAATTTCTTATGATGTTGAATAGACTGAATTTTAAATCAGTGTTTGAAAAAAATAAAAAGGAAAACTTCATAATTCTGGTTCTCCCATCTGTATTACCTTCCATTTTCTCACACAACCTGCTCCCAGAACTACTGCCTCTGTTTTTCTGATGCTGAGCCATTTTTGAGCCTTACCCGCTTGCTATGTTTCACATCTCTTGCCAAGTTGCTGCTCAACTGACTCTGAGGTACCACACTAGTGCTGTAAGGAAATTTTTGGAGTAGTTTTCTAATCTATGCACAGCATCTGACTGAAACTCAAGCTTGATGCATAAGAAATAACAAGAAATAAAAGATGAAAAAGAAGCTGACACCTGGGCACCATCTGTGTCAAAAAAAAGTTTGATTTCTTCCTTTCTTTCCCTTCCATCCATCCTACTTTTTTCCTCTGTTTAGTAGCAACACCATTTCAATAAGAGCTGCTATTGGCACTATAAATGTTTGTTGAAACTGTGCTGCAACTTGAAAGATTTTTCCAAACCATCTTCTTTTTTAGCATGAGAAGCAAGCACCTTATTTAAATGTTGTTGTGTTTTTTGTCTCTCAGTCTAACTGTTTGAAATGTTTTTGACCAGGATGAGTCATGAGCATAGAGAGGAACAGAACACAGTGATACAGGCAGTTGTCAACTTGTTGTCCCCCCACAGTGACTTTAAAGATAAAAACATTCTCATTAACAGATAGCCATTTTGCTAACCACTCTGTTAACATAATAAAGTATTCATATATTAACCTGTTATTTTTTGTTGTTTTTCTTTTTTAAATGTGCAATCATAATATTTATTTCTTAAATGCTAAATAATTAGGAATTTTTCAGTAAAAATAATCTAAAATGTTCTCATTTGTTGCCAGGGATAAAAATAAGTGTCCCTATAAACGATCTGTCCTCTACATCAACAATGTCTTTGTCAAGCTTTTCTCCTTTCAAAATAAAAATTACATGACGGAATAACTTCGGTGAACTGTGAAGCTCTTTCCTACTTCCTGGTTCCTTAACCAATCATATGCGACTCCCCAAGTTGCTAAACAACAGTGCAGCGTTTGCTATTTTATGTTGGCAAAAGAGCCTGCACTAATGATGTTTTGGTCAAGTGAATAGTGTGTTTGTCCTTTATAAACTTATGAAATTACTACCAAATTAATTAATTAAGTGAGACTAAGGGAAAACAACCGCTGCGGGGCATTTGTTGGTTAATGTAGCTTTAGTTTACACTCTATTTAATGCTAACATAAATTAGCGTGTGAAATTAGCGCTAGCATTGCAAAGCATAGCAACTTACTGTGTGTGAATAATTTTCGCTTGTCTTCATGATGTTTGCTGGTGCAATTTTCTCCATCCTTTATAGACTGTATCAGAGCCGCCCTCTCACTAATCGGCAACCTGCGCGAAACTCTCCGAGGGTAGGTGGGGTGGAGGCAGAAAGAACGCTCTTCGTGTTTTTCTCTTTTGACTGCGGTTCTGATTTGAAACACTAGGTGGCAATGCTACTTATTTTGTCTTTAAATTTGAGCTAATCATGAAGCATAAGACCGAATGTCTTGTGAAAAGATTTAAGTTCCACATAAAACAAAGTTTAATTTGGCATAGCCTGGAGAAATCTAGCTTTATGTATGTGAAATTTACCAAACAAACACTACAGCTTTATTATAACATTAACTTCTTTATTGTTACATTCAACATTTAAGAATAAGATCATATTTTCAGTGATAGTGATCAGAACCCACCTGTTGGAAGACCTGGGACCTTGCTTCAGATGCCCTGACTACCAGCTACATACGTACATGTCTGGATTTGTAATGGGGGTGTTCCCTATAGAAAGATATCTTCTAACTGAACCACTATTACAGAGCTACCTAATTTTCTTTTGGCAAGCAGTTTTTTGAGTGGAAAACTTAACAGTGATGTTAAAAGAAGTGACACTGAGGTATAAAATCTTCAGTTTTACTTTTTGAAAGCTCAAAGTCACAGTGTCTTCACTTTGATCTGCCAGTCAAGTCATGCGGGTCACAGCTCCAATCCTGATATTGATTCGTCGAGTGTTTTTCAGGGCTATGTCCTCTTATCTGTAAGTCCGGTCTTAAGTCATTATTTTATCTGAAATGTTCAAGGATGACAATTGAGCAAAGGCATCAGGATTTGGCAACCATGATGAAATACATCATTTTATTGCATACTTAAGGTGACCAAGTCTGGAATGAGTAAAAGTATAAAAAAAATTTATTAAAGGGGAAATGAACAAAGACAAATTACTTGCAAGTAATGAGAGTGGTCGTCCTGACTCACGTGAAGTCAGGAGAGACTCTGATGCACAAGTCAGAAACAAAAAGTTTATCCATCTGGTGTTTGTCTGGTTCCCAACACAAGGCCAGACTCAAACCAGATAGAGCAAAAAAAGACCTTGCAGTTCTTAAAAGAAGAGAATCACTCATAAACAAGCTGGTATTCTAAACAACTTATTCTTATCCAGCAGGTGCGCGTCTGCAAGATGCTCCAAAGTCAACGTCTGAGAGGAAAGTGGTCAGTCTGACCCCATACAAACATGAGAAAAACTCACTTTAGTGTTCTATAAATGTTCTGTACTAAACTGAATGAATCAACAGTAATAAATAAAGAAAATGAATATATGTGTGATTAATATGGGTATTATATGAGTATATATGAGTGATGATTATGAAATACAGTAAAATTACTTCCACAAAAGTCATACTTGTCAGTCTTCATCAGGTTTCTGTAAAATCATTACAAATTGTTCAAATGGACCATAAGAACTTTTTTTTTTGTTGCATCTTTCTCCTGCTGTAAGCTTTTCTATTACAACATGAAGGATCTAACTCTGCCTACATTTTGTGCAATCTGTTAGTCTAAGTATGCTTTCAAAAAGCAAGTGATCAACACAATCGCCTCCCAGTGTCGTGCTGTAAGTGTTGTTGTGTTGCAGCTATTGAAAGCAGATGATTGAATGAAAAAGTGAAAAAAAAATTCTAGCAGGCCTTAAATTGTACATGTGTGATAGTTTGTAAATCTGGTCCTGTTTGAAAAACTCTTTCTTCAGTGCTGTTGTTCTATTATTTTTCCGCATGAAAACACAACAAACAGTAATCATCATACCACTTTGTTTACGGTGATAATTAGGGAAAGAAAATATAGCCCATCAGCTAAATGTTTTCAGATATCACAATCATTTTACTGTGTATAATGACTCACTTTCAGGCTTGTTGAACAGTGCATAAGAGTGAATGGAGCTTGCTGTGTTGTCACTGATGCCATTGAAGGTGCAATCATTAACCCTGCCACAGTGAAAGATTGTTATGCTGTTCAGGTTGAAAGAAGCCAACAAGAACCGCGCATCAAACACATTTTTACTCACCCTCCAAATGATCTGCGCTTTGTGTCTATGACAAGAGTTGTGGGTTGTCACTTGTCACTGGATGACCTGCATGAAAGATGACAATGTCTACCTCATTGCTCATGCCTTGTGCCTCGTCTGTTCTGCAGTATACTCGTGTGAACAATCATGTTTTCCAAACTGAATGGCTGCCATTTCAGTTTTAGCCTTGGAAAATGATGCTTGCTGTGCGGTGGGACATTGCAGATATGTCACAGACGGCAAAAATGGAATATTGAAAAATTGAAGAGTCTGTGATTTGGGTGTCGTGCAACCAGGTCACTTCCTGCTTCTGGGGGAATATTAGACTGATGCCAAAGAGATGGATAGGATTTCTTTGGGTGGGTTTATGTCAGGGTGAAATATCATCTCTACCTCATTTGTGCTCAGAGGAAGAATTTGCCTGTTTGCCATGAAACGCATATACATATTCATCATAAATTTGTTACGTCTCTTTTTTGCAGACAGCGATTTCTTGAAGGTTATTGATGGAGCACATTTGGACTGTATGGTAAAAAAACATCCTCCATTGCTTTCTCTGATGCATCTTCTTCCTGAGAACGTCCTTGTGTCTGGAGATGACAACATTCCTGGTCTCACAGCTTCTCCTGCAGGTAAATTTTATACCACATTGGGTAAAATAATAATAAAAAAAAGTTTAATAATAAAAATAAATAAATAAAGAAGACTGATCCTGCACTCATGTGTGGGTATGAATATGTGAAATTGCAAAATGCAGAGTACCTTGTTATTTTAGAAAGAGCATTGGGTACATTCATAATACAATCCAACTCAATATGGCAATTAACTGAAAAGCTTCCTTCATGGGCATACACTACACGATTGCTTTATTTCCTCACCAAATGAGCAGGTAAAATGTAAAGTGTTGAATCCAAGTGTGGTATTTGCATTTGTAATCATTATGTGCTATGAACTCGAAATAAGCTTGATTTCAAAGAAACAGGCTGTCATTAGGATGCAATAGAGATATAGATAGACACATTACAAATATTCAGTGACCAAATAAATTGTGTTTATTCTGAAAAATAAAAACAAACAAACAATAAAAAAAAAACCCCACACAAAACACTGTTAAGATCTGCACCTCAAAAAGGTTTGGAAATCCACAGATGGCATCATTGGTTAAATGATATGAAATTTTCACTGGTAAAGAGAAACACCTTCCCTACACACAGATACATAAAAAAATAGTATCTCATATGAAGGAGTTTCCTCTCATATGAGGAGGGCGGCGTGGCTCGGCATCTTGTAACCCTAGGGTTGCAGGTTCGATCCTCAGCCAAGTCGAGTTCATGTCATGGACAAGACACCGAACCCCAAATTGCTCCTGATGATGGGTTGTGGTGAGCGCCTTGTATGGCAGCTTCCGCCATCAGTGCGTGAATGTGTGTGTGAATGGGTGAATGTGATGTACAGTGCTTTGGATAAAAGCGCTATATAAATATGGACCATTTACCATCCTTCCATATGAAGGGCTTTCCTCTCATATGAAGGGGCCTCCTCTCATATGAAGGAGTCTCATCTCCTCTCATTCCTCTCTTGCTCTCTCTTCCTGCCGCCGGGGGCTGCTTGGGGATGGCTGGGGGAACTGGGCCTTTGGCCCAACCGGATAGGGGCTGGCCTGGGGTGGTGTGGACTGACGGGGGTGGGCGTCCGTGGCGATGCTGCCTTGGGCCCTTGGCTGGGCTGCCCTCGGGCGGTCCTGGAGAGGCGGGGGCGCCTACAGCCTACAGGGCCTCGTGGGGATGGGCACACGGGCTGTGGGTGGGCGGACACTCATACACACAACTCAGGCAGGCATGTCCTTGTCCCTGGGGTACCTAGCCTTGGTGTTGGGTTGACGTGGCCCGCGGTGGTTTTGCCTGGGGCCGCCGGGCTTTGTCGGGGCCCTGTGCGGGGGGGATGGGTGGCCCTTGGATCTGTGGGGCGCCTGCTCTCTGTGTGGCCCGGGCCGCAGCGCCCGGTGCCCACCGGGCCTGCTCACCGGGCCTGCTCACCGTCGCCCTGGGCTGCTCGGTGCCCCTGTCCCGTTGCGCCGGTGGGCGCAGGTCTGGGTTCCCCTCTGCTCTTGGCCGAGTGAGACCACTGCTCTTCCCGCTTTGGCTGTCCTGGGCTCTCTGCTCTGTAGAGCTTCTGGGCCTTTGGGACCTCGGGCTCCCCCCCGTCTCCCCATGGCGCTACAAGCACGCACTTCATCCTTGTTGGATGGTCACACATGCACGTTCACACGTGCATGCTCACAAACATGCTCATGTCTCCATCCGCTTCCAACTAGATCTTGCTGATGTTTGTGTGTTGGTACGTCTCTCTACAGGTACTGTACTATTGTACTTTTTCATATTACCATTATCCTAATTTCCTTATTTATGATGTATTACTGTGGTAGTTTATTTTGTTTTTGTGAATACTGATGTGATTTAGGTACTCTAAACAACTTTTATTTTCACATTTCAATTCCGTCCTTTTTTTTTTTTTTTTCTTTTCTCTCCTCCTCTATCTCCCTGTCCAGTTCGGCACTGACATATCAAGACTGAAGAAAATAAGATTATAATAAAAATATAAAAATATTTTAAACATCAAGGGCAGCCATTCATATAACATGTCTCTTTTGGAAGAGCAAAACTGTCCGGCAAAATATTGCACACAGACCACCATTCTGTATGTTAAGACGCTGGACAGGACAGGGTTAAAAAAAATTGTATCAAGGAAGTAGTCACATCAATACAGAGAAGACTTGAAAATATGGTTCACAACAGGATGCAAATCACAAGACAGGAAGAGTAGATTAGACTTTGCAAAAAAAACCAAAAAACACCCTAAATGGCTTAAATGGATATAAAACAGTCTGTAAAATATCCAATGGCAATGCGATGACACGAACATGCTGACTTCTAGTAGCCCTTTGTCAGTACTGTGGAAAATGGCACAGATGTCCACAAATACTGCAAGGCTAACGTTATTGGTCCCGGAAATCTGCCTGTATTTACAACTTGTACAGGTACCAGTTTGCAGATATGCCTTACTGTTTTCGTTATGTGTGTGGAAGTACTCGGTCCGGCTGCTCATAAGCAGCGTTTGTGGACGCAGCTGCTGTCAGACACCTCAGTTCCAATAATCTGTCAGTGTTCGAAAATCTTACTTACTTTCTTTACAATTAATGTGACAGTTTCAGACCTGATGCAAAATATTGCCTTGTTTTACAGTTCAAGTCTGACGTGACTCGGGATGTTCCGATACCATTTTTTTCTGTCCGATTCCCAAACTTGGGGTTTAGGTATCTACCCGTACCGAGTACCTGATACCTGTGTTAATTAATCAAGAGGTGTATTTAATGTATCATTTAAAATAATTACATTCATTGCAGACTTTAATGTGTGATATTGTTGTTACTGTCATTTAATGGTCTAGCATAAGTTACACTATACAACATGAATTAACACATGAAAACAAGGATTTCCATAGAACTTTTTTAATTATTCAAACGATAACTTAGCACAACAGTGACTCACGTGCAGCAGCATCTCTGCCTAACACATCAAAACCATTGTCATGCAAGATTGCGTAACTAATGTGTCTGTGTGTGGTGATGGTGTTAGAGAGGCTCGGCAGGAAAAAAGATTATGATTCTGTTTCCATGGTATCGGATGGTGTTTAGAGAGAAATACTTGCAGATCCCGATCCTCTTACTTTTGGCTGGATTGGTAAGTATTTCTGGTTCTAATATCTGTATATTGATTCAATTCTAGATGTGACACTCACACTGCAGTCCAAATTTTTAAGACACATAAACAATTATTGTTATTTAATTTTTCCAGAAAATGTTTAAAAACATGAGTCAGTAATCCAAACAAGTATTAAAGATTTAACCTCTTCAGTGTTTTTTTTATTTTCATGTTTCCAGTTAAACAACAAATGGATAATCTTGGTCTCTTTTAGAAGATAACACTCTAAACAGACAGCCTGAACCAACCAGAGTCCATCCCAACCTTTTTGTAAGCGAAACCTTTAGATTTTGAAATAAATTGATATTCTGTTATTAGTTAGAAAATGAAAATGCAATAAGACCACAACCTGATGTTGAACTTGGTTCTAACCCACATTCATTATTGTAAACACACCAAAAATAATATACAGGTTATGGTAACACTTTAAACTAAGGGTCCCTTAATTAACGTTAGTTAGTGCATTATTAAGCATTAATTAAATGTTAAATACATATTATTAACTAATATTATGCTTTACTTAGCATTAGTTTGCATATTACTTAATGTATTTATACACAGATAATTGATGTTTAATATTCAACCTTACTTAATGCATTATAGTGTTAACAAAAGTTGAATTTTAATATGTTTTGTCATTATGTATGCATTACTCAGTATTTATTACGATGTTAGTTAACATGTTAGTACTAATGGTGTTGATTTTTAATGAATAAGCATTAAGGAACAGCTAACTAATGCATCTGCTGATCCTTCCCTATATAGTGCACATTACCTGGATCGGAACTAATCAACCATTATTTATGTCATAAGTAATCATTTACTAATGCTGATCTGTGTATGTCATCGGGTAGGCCTTACCTGATCTTAACTAAAGTGTTACTTAACATTAGCAGCCTGACTTAAGCCTTAATAAATGCTTCATAAGCATTACTTAACCGCAGTTAATAATTACTGAATACTTTTTTGGACCCTTATTGTAAAGTGTAAACACTAATCCCTTTGCTAACACTATAAATGCTTAACAGCCTCAAAAGCATTACTTAACCATAGTTAATCATTATTGAATGCTTGTTTGGACCCTTATTGTAAAGTGTAAACATTTATCCCCTCGGAAATGCATAAGAGTGGTAAATAAGCATTACTTAGCCAACATTACTTAACATGTAGTTAAAGAAATCACATACAAAGCATTTTATACATTTTATTTAGAAGTCATCAAAACACATACTGGATATACAGATCAACACACTACTCAAGAACTGAACAAAAAAATATGAACATTCAACCTCTAAAAAAACATGAAACATTATGTGAACCATGCCTGGATATTTCCAGTGTATGCATTGAGGAGTTTTGTAGGAAAGATGTTCTCCTACACACTGTTCTCCATCTGACATACTATATTACAATCTCAGTTTTGTGGTAACACAAGCTTAGTGGGTAAAACATTTATACATCAAACAATACAAATGTATTATTAGTCAGTACACAAATCTCATCCAGTTTAACAGAGAAACCTTCGATCTTGTAAAAATCGACTTGTACCAAAGAGACTTTTTCACTCTTCTGCACCTGCAGTTGCGTTGCTAACACTTCCTGTAACAGAAAATAATTATAGAGGTGAAAATTAGCATAGCTAACACATTCTTTACAGGGTCCAGGCACCACTGGTAGAGGGTGGTCATATGCAGTCCAGAGAACACATTCACCTATACACTCATCTAGAAACAGTACAAACCAGGTGAGTTTAAATGTGTACCCTTAGCAGTACAGATGTATCTTGCAAGGTCCACTTAGCATTGTGGCTAATCAACGGTTAGCTTACTCGCGGTTAGCAAGTAACTTTACAATAATCATCAAACCAGTTATTACATACGTTAATCAACCGTCGTGAAACAGTGCTTTAATTAGATTCTTAAATGCCTTTCTTTAATTAACTATTAGTCATTAACACCCATATTCCAGACCTATCTATCCTTATTACCCACATTTCTTCAATATTTTTTCTACTTTTTGGCATAAATTGAAGCATGAATTTGGATTTTAAAATTGTAAAGATACTATAGTTTCTGCTCTCTCAGGATATTGGTCTGTGCTGTCCTTTCACTCATTCATTCAGTATATGTTGTCTTTAAACAAGTTCAAACAAATATATGTTTATGCAGTTGAATTCTGTGAATTCTGACTATTATTGACCACATTGTGCGTGAGATACTGTAAAATGGACCGTACATACTGTAACCTGTTTTTGCCTGCCAAGAAGCTATTCAACAAAACACAGAGGTCATCTTAATTCAAGGTAGATTATTAATAAATGGCCTAACCCGTCACATTGGCCATAACAGGTGTCTCACAACTGTTTACTCATTTTCCTCCAGCTGGACACAATAACACACAAGACATTCATCACAGTGGCCATTTTTGGGAAACTTAGTTCCAGAATAAGTTAAAATGTCTGGAGTACTTAGGGAAGTAAGTTTCCTATGGTGGGGGGGGAGGGACGTAATGAAGTCTGACAGTGCAGAGCTATAATCATTGGGAGTCAGTGGGAGGTATGGTAGTAAGCTAATCCTCTTCATGTTCTGGGGCTGTGAGCAGCAGAGACCTAAGCTGCCTTTTACCCACAGCCACCAGCTCGATATTCATGCTGCATTCAGAACAGCTCGACTCTGTTTTCAGGAGACAGCGGCTGCAATGAAACACTTGATGACTGCATTAGTCTTGAGCAGATTAAATCACAATGGCCATTTTCTGTTTGTTCTGTCTGAAGGGGGTGATTGTGGACTTTGCAGACTTTCGCCACCTCATCCCCTGGCTGAAATACATTCTTGAATTAATTCTTATTCAGTTTACTCCAAGTATCCAAATGAAAATGGTATTTGTTGGATTGATTGACGTCAGCTCTTTTTCTTCTTCTCTCTCTTTTATAAATATTCATGTAATTGGGATGAGGTGGCAACCACCATGTCAATTATACAGGTACTTAGATGGAGTTGCTACTTCATTTGTATTTAAAAACAAAGGGTGACGGGAAAGAAACATTTGCCAAAAATAAAGAGTGCTTCCTCTTCCAGTTTGTAGAAATCTCCATTGCAGAATGTGAAACTTGGAAATAAATAATGCTTGAGAGAATGATTATGTTTAGGAAAAATCAGCGCGCAGTATTTCCAAACCACTTTCCTCTCAGTGGGAGATTAAAAAAGTCTTGTAAATATTGAGGTTGTGCAGATTTGTGTACGTGTTGATGTTATGCTCACACTATCTCCAGGAGATGCTCTGCTGAGGCCTCAGCTGCTCAAGATGATGCCCTTCACCCTGAATAGACTTACCATCTCCCTCCAGCCTTCCTTGGAGATGTTTGAAAGCCTGTTGCTGCAGTTCATCATTGCTGACTGCCATAACACAGTAAGACCAAGCTTCCACAACACACACACACATAGCTTGCTCATGTGGCTCATTCTGTGCAGTAATGACAATGACTGCAATCATCGTCCTGCAAGACCCTAGATTTTAAATAGCTGACTTGTTTGTGAATAGAAAAGAGATGCATTCCAGATACAGGATGAGGGGAAATACTGGAGAGTACATACAGTACATTCATAAAGTAAGTATGACTTTTTCCATCTGACATGCATTCCATACAGCATTGGTTGTTTGCAAGGGCAAAACAAATCCCCTTATACATATACCTGTAGTCTTCCTCTTTTTAGGTACATGCACAATGCAGTCATGATTTTCATGCCTTTGAAGTAAACATTTTCCATTCCATTCAAATTAAAGATGGCCATGGTGGCTTTGACACACTTTTGCCAAGATTATTTTCTCTAGCTTGATGATTGCCTTTATTTTACTTTACGTTTTGTTAATGTGCAAACCTAAGCCCTTTTTTACAGCTGCCAGTGGAATTTAAGCCATATCATCTCCAAACTTAATAGAGCTTATCTATTCTTTTCTTTTTCCTTGTCTGACAACCTTAACCTTATTTGAAAGGTTCAGCTTTAGACTTTTATATGTATAATGACTGCATGCTATTTGCACAATTGAGCCTAAATAAGATGTGCCTTTGGTTAGAGATGAGAGTTGATATGGCAATACTGACTGTCAATGTTTGTCTCACTGCTCTTTTCTACTCCTGGGATGGAAACTTATGTTGACATCCAAAGCACCAAGGAAGAGGTTCTAGTTAATTAAGTAAAATTAATATAGAACTAATATAGAACATAGAAAC
>JBAMHW010000015.1:21521662-21542060 GCA_037177495.1 Rhadinocentrus ornatus
AATGCTGCTTCTCCATGTTTAGTCTGGACTCTGGTCTGGACTAGTTGACCAGAATTTTTGGATCTAAGAGCTCTGCTGGTTTATATTCTCTGAACATATCACAGGTGTATTCTGGGCCTAAACTGTTCTGGGGTTTGTAAACGACTAGAAGGGTTTAAAATCTATTCTGTGACTGAATGAAGCCAGTGTAAAGATTTCAAAACTGGTGTGATGTGTTCAGATCTCTAAGTCCTGGTTAAAACTCTAGCAGCAGCGTTTTGGATGAGCTGCAAGTGTTTAATGCTCTTTTTAGGAAGCTCTGTTAAAAGACCATTACAGTCATTAAGTCTACTGGAGATGAATGCATGAATGAGTTTCTCTTGGTCTTTCTGGGAGACTTAACTTTTAATTCTGTTGATGTTTCTGAGCAGGTTAAAAGCTTCTTAGTGACAGCTTTGATGTGGCTGCTGAAAGTCAGATCTGAGTTTATCAACACTCCAAGGTTATGAATTTGGGTGGTGATTTTGGGAGCCCGAGTCTCCAGGTGTTTATCAATGCTGACCCTCATCTGTTTGCTACCAAACAGAATAATCTCAGTTTTGTCTTCATTTAATTGTAGACAATTCTCCCTCATCCAGGTGTTTATTTGCTCCAGACACTGACACAATAAGTCTATTGGGCTACAGTCGTCTGGTGACAAAGACACATAAAGTTGTGTATCATCTGCATAACTTTGATAGTTAATGCTAAAGTTCTGTTATATTTGACCCAAAGGGAGCATGTACAAGTTGAAAAGCAGAGGTCCAAGGACTGACCCCTGGAGGACTCCACAAGTCATGGCTACTTGCTCGGATTCATAGCTGCCGATCATAACAAAGTAACTCTGGCCTTCTAAATATGACCTGAACCAGTTAAAGGCCGCTCCAGAAAGTCCAACCCAGTTTTCCAGCCTGTGCAACAGGATTCTATGATCTACAGTACCAAATGCAGCACTGAGATCCAGCAGAAGCAGGACTGATACTTGACCAGAATTAGTATTCAACCTAACCATTGCATTCAAGACTTTCAGATTGAAATGATCCAGGAGTCCATCAACTGACTGCACTGGTTTTTGGTAACCCAAAAAGTAGTTTCTCCAGGTTTGGCATTTTGGACAACAATCCCAGTCAGCATAACAACGTGATGCTTCCTTTGGCAATAATATAGCAACTTGAGTTAAAATATTAATAAAAAAAAAAAAAGAAAAAACATACACATGCACTCCTCTTGTCGTCAGAGGAGCTTTCAGGCTTATAGTAGCCCACCTGGGCTGCTGTTCTAGTTAGTATGGCTAGAATCAATTAAGACACATGCCCATTTTTTAAAGATGCACTGCTTAAATACATTGCAAATATATTAGACATGTCCGAATCCTGGTATCTTAATAGATGTACAAAAAGCCCTACATTTAGCGCACAGAGATAACCATTTAGGACTGCCTTATATGGTGCTTCGATTAAAATTCACCAGCTACAAGTAACTGAAAATTAGATTTTTCATTTCAGAGACAGGCAGGTTTGTTTCTGAAATGAGTTGAACTATGTCACTGTTTAGTAGGGCTGGGCGATTAATCGATAAAATCGATAAATCGAATTTTCCATTTCTGGAGATTTATTTTTATGAAAATTGAATTTTTACCTTAATTAGTTAGCAGCGGACTTAGTCCTCCCTTTAGCCCATTTTGCCCAACTCTACTGTTTAGCATGCAAAATAAATGAATAGATTAATAAATTATTGGCCAACAAACTCACCAACTGATTCTGAATCCCGTAGGACAGAGGTCCCCAACCCTGGTCCTCAAGGCCCACTATCCTGCAAGTCTTAGATGTCTCCTTGCTGCAGATTTGATTATTGTTCTGGTTTTTCTTGTTCTTAAGACCAGATCTCACTGGCTCAACCCACAGGTCAACATTGTCTTTAACACCATCTCATACCAAGGTATCCCTGTCTGGGTATTTGCCAGGCCAAAGGCCCTAGCTTCAAGCCCTGAAGGAGCCCCGATCATGCCCCTATTGGCCCTGACATGCACCTGCCTGCCAACTTTTTCCCCAGTAGTTTAAAGTGACTATTGTATGTCAATCTGTTCAAATTAAGGACAGAATCAGTGTTATTTCCTAATAGTACTTAATGTTTTTAAAGTGCTTTATAAATAAAGTTGGCTTGGCTTTAGCGTGTTATTGAATAATTACATGCAACTTCAACAAAAACGTTGCTCAGATCAGAACACTTTACACTGATTTTACATTCAAACGATAACAAAGAAGATATTAGATAGAATTAAAAGCTCAGGTTTAAAAAAAAAAGGAAAAAATGAAGTAGTTTTCTTTGACTATACTTTCCCTTGCTGATTTCAGTACGTCCATTGCTCCTTGCCAGGACCAATATTTAGGCAGTAAAAGAGTTAAATTAAAGGAAGGCAGCGTTTGCATGAAGCATCCAAAGCGCTTAATCTTCTTTGCTCTGATCATTTCTAAAGAATCTTGTGAACATATCCATTTGTGGGTTTGCTGCATATAACTGCTGGTAGTTAAAGAGCAGATAAAGAGAAGGGCTGCAATTGTTACTAAAGCAATACATTAGAGAAAGAAAAGTTTTTTACTTACTGTGTTTCAAGCACATTTAACCTCAGGCCGCTCCCGGTCAGTCTCCACCGAGTGGCAAAATCTGATCGAACCATCCTTTGGAAAACATGCTTAAACTTAAGGACTCAGCTCTAAAGTGACCTTATTTTATTTTGTATGACTGTGTAATATCTGTGCCAGGTTGAACATCAACATGAAATATGTGAAACGAGATATACTGTTTCTGTGTTTAAGCTCCTGATATTTTGCTAATGAACGTAATTTTTACTCTTTGTGTGTGATTAGGTCTTTATGTGTCCAAGTCTTTACGTAGCTAACACTATCCCCTTTATCTAAATCAAACAATGGAAATTGGACTACAACTTTCTCTGGGAGAGAAGTGACATGTAAGCATGAATAATTTTCCTCATTTCAGCATTCAGTTTTTTTTTTTTTGTTTTTTTAACACATCTGATGGTACTCACCACAAGCCGATGTTGCGTAGATCAGTTGACTGTTCAGGACTTTTATAACTACAAAGATATGACGACATTCTCACATCTGTGAGAAGTGTTAATACATGCAGAAGTCAGCTTGATTGCAGCTTTTAATTAAAATTTGTGTATATCCGTGTGTGAGCGGGAGAGACCGTGAAAAAGAAAGCATGTGTGATCTGTGTGACCTTTAAAAGTGTGATTCCAGCTGGATTGTCATCAAGCTGTCTCTGAAGTGATGCTGACACCTCACCCGCCAACTCGCTTTCACTGTTTTATGAGTGTGTGTGTGTGTCTCTGTGTGTCCTTAAACAGAATTTTGGGCAGAAATGGAGAGACAAGAAAAGCAGACGGAGGCAGATGACTGTACAGTGCAGCATGAAACAAATCCTTTATGTTGGCTGCTACTCTAACATAGAGTCTTCGCATAATCTCCCCATAAGTATGGCTATTTTTAGCTTCACAACTATTCCAGTGTGACTTCTTTTTACAGTCCACTTTCCCATATATTAAACAGTCATTGCCCCAGTTGATATGCTGTCAATGTGAACTACTCAAGCTACTTGCCACACTTTATATTCTACTTTAATGAGCAGTGCAGTTATTTGAACCAGTGGCGTCGTCAGCTGAAGCCCCGGGTCTTTTGAGTCTAGCCCCGGCAGCAAAAACCAATGTAAATCACTGTATATAGATGCTGTTAAACTTAAATGCCGCCCACTCCTCCAGCCGCTCCGTTATTTCTCAACAGCCACAGTCTACACACATGCACACTCACTCTCACATCCAGAGCAAAGCTGGGCTGAGCAGGGATGGACTGTGGGTTGGAGGGTCTGACTAACCCTGTCACTAAAATCAAATGAAGTTACTAGGTGTCAGATTACGGTACGTTGCTTCTATAGCGCCACAAACCCACAGCTGATAACCATGGGGGGGCTCTGTGTGCGCATGTGCAGGGTAGAGAGCAGCAGCAGTCGGAGCGCAGCAAACCAGCATAAAGCTAGCAAAATGGCCAGAAAATCTAAAATAAACCATTTACAACTTTTTAGCTATTTCAGAAGAAAAGTAAAGTGTAAGATATACAGTTTTGTCCTAAATATGTGTATGTGTGATAAGCAGATCGCCGTCAGGGGTTGCTACACAATACAGTAGATTATGTTACACACGCAGGTGTCAGTGTGTGCGCGCATCTCTGGGGAAACTCCGAGAGCGAGACAGAGGTATCAGCTCTGACATATGTCATGTTGTATATCCTATAGTCTATATCATAGATCCGATAGTCTATATCTATAGTCTATAGTGCATATCAGATAAATATAGTATATAAAAAAAAGAACTCAGTATAAACCGTTTAATGAGCAAATGAGACTTTAAGGAGTTCTGCTGTGACTTGCGATTGCATAGAAATCAGATCAGAATAGTTTAATTTGATCTAGTAATGGTACTTTTTCTAAAGATTAGTCTTGGAAAGATGGGGTTGTCCTATAATCAGGGTTTGGAAATGTAAGTGTCTACACTAGCCAACAATCATTCTGACTTATACAGCATTTTGTAAGTTGCTATTCTTAGTTATTCTCAGTTAGCATAAATGCAACTGAACTGCATTATCTCAACACAAATGAAGACTGTGTCTTGAATCATGATTGCTCATGCTCTATAGCAGTGGTTCTTTTTTCAGAATTTTACCTCTTTTGAAATATTTTTTCCAGTCTTATACTCTAGACCGGATCAGGGCATATCTCTTGTTAAGAAAAAAGTATAATTGTAAAAATGACATGGGAAATACTTCCATAGTAATGCTTTCTAAGAAATATTGTTTATTTTGTTTTTTCATGTTGATTTTATTTATTTATTGCTAATTATTAATTACTTAAAGTTTTCATTATCTGGTGTTGTATTTATCTCATGTACCCCCTGTGTACTCCATAGCACCCTTCCCATTTCTGAATGATGGGTCTAGATAGCCATGAAAGGTTAAAACTTTCATTGTGCTGGAAGATTAAAAAAAAAGTGTATTATATTACAATATAGCAGGCGTGTCTAAATCAAACATGGACATTGGTAATTGTTATTTAGCTCAGCTCAGTGCTAAAGAAAGATAACTTTACAAGCATTTTGTGGCATCTGTTTCTTTGTTTGACTCTACAGGAGCTGCCTCAACGACTCTCTGTATAAACCATTAAATGTTTTCTGGAGATCGTTTTCATTTTGTACCTTTTACTGTCCAGCAAGTGCACAAGACCCTCAAATCTCCTGGACCAGACTAGATAGAGCCTTATTTTGTGAACATGGCTGCTGATTTTCTTGCACAGCCTCTTACGATAATTTTTAATCTTTCAATTGATAGTAAAGAAATTCAATCAGTTTGGAAGTCAGCTTTTGTGATTCCTCTTTTAAAAGGTGACCCAGCAGTTTTAATCAACTACAGGCCAATATCAAATTTGTGCGTTTTGCCAAAAATTCTTGAATCTCTTGTGTGATCAACTCAAAGAATTTTTATATTCAAATGAGCTCTTTCAAATTTGCAATCAGGTTTTAGGAAAAAACACAGTGCTATCACTGCTGTTACAAAAGTGATCAATGATATATTTGTTGCTCTTTATAAAAAAAACAACAGTACTGTGCTGCACTTTTATTATTATGCTGTTTTAAAGCATAGATATATCAAGATATATAAGATATATCAAGCTCCCCTAATTTTTAAACTTACATCTGGTCTGGGCTAAGCCCCAGGTGTCGCCAAAAGCTGGAGACGCCACTGATTTGAACTGTTTTCTTGAGACTCTCCAAATACTTTCTGACCTCCGGCTGAAAGATGCAAACAATATTCATCTTGAGGGTTGCTTGAATATGTCTGCTCTCCTGCACAAGTTTCAGTACAGCCAAAGGGGTGTACAGCCTCAAATGACCTATAAAACCCGCTCACCTACAGCCTCAATAAAATCTATTACTCTTGATGAAAGGGCCTGAAATCAATTCAGAAATTTTGCAACATCTTGGCTTGCGATCAAAAGACTGTAGAGAACAGAAGTTGATGAAGAGGAGGAGAGGAGCAGGCAAGGACCAATGCCACGCCGCAGGCAGAACAAAACACCTTGGGCTGATTTAATGAATGAAGAAAGATTTTGGTAACAAAGCTTCAGGAAGTTTTGACTTGTCCTAAAAGAAGGAAACTCACGCAAAGTAGGACTGCCCCTGTGGATGTGGCCCTATTAAAAAAAGACAAAGGAGGTTGAGGGTTTCTGAAATACGAGGCGTCTCACACATTGCTTTCTAAGGACACACAGATTGGCTCCAGGCTTGTAACCACTGTAACCGATGCGGTGCAAAAGAATGGGGTTCAATGCACTTAGCTCACATCAAATATTCATGAAATTCAGGTCTTCGTAATGATTGACGATTGAATCATTAGATGAAACAAACTGAAACTGATTATAGACCTTATAAGTCAAACTAGACAGAGAATGCACTGCATTTAAAGGCAGAAAGATAGATTCATGAACTTTGAAACCTTTTATTGACTTTTTTTTCCTCTTCTATGATATTATGATGTTTGGAGTCCAGATACATTATATAATATATATATCAGACAAAAAATACTTCATATTGACTGACATTACTCTTACATGCCGGTTTTGAAGCTGGTGAAATGGTAGTGTATAACAAAAGACAGAAGACTGTCACCTTATACCAAATGTAAGTAGTAATGATATTAGAATTCAGCTATAAGAAATTGTATTTGCTTATCAACTTATTGATCTTATTTTCTTTTTTTTCTCACTAATGCCAGTAGTAATGTGTTTACCCTCAGTGGTCTACGGCTACCATGTATTCTGAACTAGTCCTGTAACTAACACTACCTCCCAGAGGGACAAGTATGTATCTACAATGATATTAAGAACAACAATAACAGGTTTTATACTAAATCCTATAGGCTGTGTTGCATAGTAGTTTCTGATTAGCACTATTTTTTCCAGATGATTAGACCAGTTAATTAAATCCTATTTGACTGTTGACATTGGTTTACAAACTGGACCGAGTGCTAGCTGCAAACTGTCTAGTAAAAATAGTCTTTTTGTCCTTGCGATGTTGCAGTCATATGAGATTTTATTGCTGAGCAACTACCGTAACTGTTTATTTCCCATCACTGTTGATCAAAACCAGAGCTGATAAATACCCACAAACACTGCACAAGATTTTGAGTCTGAATGCTACTAAAACTCTTTCCAACTGCGTTAAAAAGCCAGATGCTAGTGTGTTTTTTTTTGTTTTGTTTTTACAAGTACAAAACGGCTTTAAACATACTTTCAATCTTAATTGAATACCAGAGCACCAAATAAACATCAATCCTTAAGTGTAAATCATCCCTAACAAATGCAATATTTAGTCGTGTCTAAAGATGATTTTAATTGGGTCTGTGTGTAGTTATGAGTGGTCATTATGCAGCAGACAGCTGTCTGAGTCTTTAATTGGAGAATCCGATGATATCTGGATGGGCTATAAGCAACTGTGAAAGCAGCCATCAGATTGCTGAAATTTCACCATCTAAAATAATAAAAAAAAATTTTTTTTAAAGTTTCATAATGATTTAGACAAGAACTAAATTATAGATATTTACACCACGTCATTTCTGCCTCATACAGACTGGGTTCATGGAGCTTGGTCATTGGTCCATATTGCCACATGTTGTTAAAAGCCAAACCGCTTTAGATGTACCATGAATAGTGCTGCTACAGGATGAGAAAGTAAGCTTTTGCAGAAACAATGGTTTAAATAGCTTTCTGATTGTCTCTTTCTGATTACCTTTTAGCTTGCTGACTACTCATAAATACTTAAGAAAAACACCTACTTCAAAAAGTGAAAAAAAAACAACAAACTGTGAATAAAGGGAATACCCCGTTTAATAAAAATTTGGACAATAGAAATAAAAAGCGTCCATCTGTGTTGGAATTATGAGAATTCTCGAAAGATTCAATTATATACTTGTGATTTATTTTAAGAGACTAAATGCTAATTTAGTCATGAGACTCAATTCTAATAAATAAAACCCAGTATTGCAGATTTTTTTTCCATTATATTTGGAACCAAAACACTACAACATAATGTGCTTATGGGGTGGGGTTCCGCATATGCAGCGGATGAAACTGTTAATTGGAAACAAATGGTCTGAAACCAGAAGGGAAACAGAAAGGCAGCGGGACGAGCATGTTTGACTTAATATTTTTGGTTGAGAATTATGAGAGTGTTTCGGCAGCAGGGCAACGGTGATTTATCGGTTGAAGCACTGTGCCAGTTATAATTTGTTAAGGAGTAGGGGAGTGGGAGGATGAGAGCAGCATGCTAATGATGCTGCTACTGTTTCTTGCCATGGATGACTCACCCTCAACATGGGGGAGCTAATATCCAGCTAATAACTCACTCACTCACTCACTCACTCACTCACTTGTTGCCATAGTAACAGTAATGACACTGGTGCAGATTAATAAGAATATTTTAGATAGCTTGAAGGGAAGTGACAGGAAGTCTAATGTTCAACCCATATGATTATCTCTAAACAAGATTGGAAAACACAGATGTACAGGTCATTGCTCCGACTGCTTTACATGGAAAAAGATAATTTAACAACCAGCTAGCATCTTCCCCTCATCTCAGTGGGAGATTTATGATCACAAAAACTCAAAAGAAGCATTTCTCCCTGTTTGCTGGTTTGCAAAGGTGAAAGAAACTTCCCAGAGTTGTATAACTCACTTGGTAATTGGCTTATGCAAAACTCATGTGGGACATAATTTCACCTGCTTTCTATCTCACACTCTCTTGCTCTTTCTCTCTCTCACACACACTCCCCTTGAGATGACAGTTTCCATCTATAGAGTTATTATTACCTTTTACCTCAGCCTACACTGTGATTTCGCAAGGTACTGACACAAAAACTTACTGATGAATAGCTGACAGCCGTTAATGGTACCTGACAGAAAAAAACACCCTAGCAAAAACCTTTCTACATTCATTTTCAGATAAATTTTTGAATAACTTTTTGGATAATTCTGGTTTCTTGCCCATGAAACGTGATATGTTTTCAGCTTACTGGACTTTCATCATACTCAGAAAGACTTGGAAATTCCCACATAGCCCATATTCATTACATACAACCATAATTGTAGCTACAATAGAAGAATTAGCAGTTCAAAAGTAAAAATTATATGAAAAACGGCCACCACATTCTTCCCAAACAAGCCTGAAGAAGATATTTGGGGGCTGAGTCTGTGTTTGGTTAGTCCTTTCTGAGCTGCTGTTAAAACATGGTGGTGGGAAGGAAGAGGTGTTTGTAGGATAAAAGGCATGATTATGTTTACTGCCGTTTTCAAACAATAGAACTGTTCATGTCCTGTATTAAGGACACTTAACTACTTTTAATTACATAAATACGCTTCTGTATTTCCTTCAGATAATCGATACGAGATAATGTGGATGATTTGATGTGAGGAGGAAAATCATTAGTCAAATTGTCAAGATAAGAGAAGATGTGATTAGTTTATGAGTTACTGGATAATTTAGAACATTTTTGTCATGTCAGCTGACATCTGCTTTGGCAACTATGTAGCAGAATGATGTCAATGAGAGAACTCTGACAAAGCTGCATGTCTAGTGGTTGAGCAACAGTTGGAGCTCCTTCTCCTTACAAATTTCTTATGTCTGAATTTCTCTTAGGTTTCAAAGTCAACTTTCATTTAAATGAGATGCATTTTTTCTTCTGTTGTAGTGATTTTCATTTGTTACAGGAATGTAGCTCTTTATGCCAATTTTTTTAATGCAGTTGAAACTGTCGGACAATGTGCGCTACTAATTATACTCAAATGATTTTCATCATCCTCTTCAATGACAGCAGGGGGTTGTGATGTGAAATACTATAGCAGGAATGCACCTATAGAGAATGCGCACTGACGTCATTAGAATTAGACCACATCCCAGAGAACAGCGGACTTGTGCAGAAACATTTACAGGTGAATGTGGTTTGTATATGAAGAATAGCTTGGGCTTTATGTCCGCAGAAGTAAAGTGGCTACATTTACAACGTCAGCTATCAATGGGATGATGAGAGCAGGTGAGGTGGTACACCTGAGAATTCATGTAGAAAGGGTTACTGGTTATGGACACTGTAAGGAAAATCATATGGATTATCATTGTTTTCATCATATTTGATTACGATTGATGATGATTATTATACTTTGAACCAATCACTTTAACTTTGTATCTCTTGTACCAGTTTGTAATTTAATCATTGAGACACAGAGATGTGTGTTTGGGAACCAAGGTCTAACCATAATAATAAGAAAAAAAGATCACAGTATACCTGACTCCCAATCTTATTTAAGTGGAAAATGCTGAAACCTTAAATTGTGAAATTCTGTAATGGTCAATGTACAAGGGGAAGGACTTCGTGAACCCCCCTATAAATATCTTGTAATGTGTGAAAGACCTCAGTGTGTGTATCATAGTGAGTTATAATGTATACACGAGATAACGCTCTGTGTTCTTCTTGTGTTGAAAGGTTTAGCTTTGTCGTACTTGTGTTGGGAGGAATTTCCCTTACAGACACAAAAAATATGTGTTTTTAATATCTATTGAGCCACGCTATGTCATGGTAACAAGTTACTTTAATAACCCTGTAATTCTCAACAACTTTATGGGAGAGGTAACTAGTAGCTACAACCAGGTTTCAAATTGTGGGAAAACTACGAGGAGCTGAGCTTCCCTGTAAAGACTGAGTTATACTTGCATGGTGTCTGCATCAGGTTGGTTACGGCGTCACCGCCGTAGGCTCTGTGTAGGTCCGCAGATGCTCGACGCATCCCTCTGCCAACCAGATGTGCAGTCCGTCTACACGAACGCAGCAACTTGGAGTAATCCATTGTGATTGGTGAGTTTGTGATTTTTGTGTCTTCTCAGAGGAGGCTGCGGAACGACATGTCCTGCTTTTCAATTGTTTACACTGTAAAAAAAAAACCAGATGCATAATTTTGTTGTCTGCTTCCACGATCTCTCGAAAATGCTGCATGATGTCGGCAAGGAAATACTTGCCGGAACTGAAGCAAACCAGTGAATAAACTCTGCCCTGTGGATTTGTCAGCCGATACCAACCCGACTGCCACCTCCAGAAAAGAAACTGCAACAGGAAGCTGTTACGCTACTCTTGAGTGTATATGCACATTTCATCTGCGTCAGCTACGCAGACCTGACCTGATCCACAGTGTCCAACCAAAGATATCTGTGGTAGTTTTCTCCCCTGCATGTCTTCCAGTGGTGTTATCTTTGATTTTCTTCAGCGTGATTTATCTCCAACACAGATATCAAAGGAGCAATATTTCTTACTGGAAATAGGAGACAAATGAAAAATCAGGCCAGCAAAACACATTGACCATAATGTTTTGTTTCCCTTTCACTGTCCACTAGTGTGACTGGTCTAATTGGATGGTAAAGAATAGAAAAAAAATCAACCTATCACCACAACCTTTACACCATATAGCTTTTGTTTACTTGTTTAACAGAGCTTCCAAAAGCATTTACAATACGTCTTGCTATGCCACTCTCTTTATTTTTGTTTTCATTAAATGATAAACAGTCATTATGCATGTTCCAGAGGAACTTCCACTTTCTTTTCTAGTACAGGCATAAAGTGTGTCTTATGATACCTGAGGCGACCATGTGGGTTAGGTGCCTTGCAGGTGTGTTGTTCAACAATTCAAGAAACCACCTTGGGGTAAACATCAAAAATATGATAAAAAGAAAAAAAAGGAGACAACTAAGCTTGTCTGAGTGTGAAAACCAGAAGGACACACCCATGTTGCATTAGTGTGCTTATCATTCAAAGAAGTCCCTTTTCTGTGACTTTGGAAATAGAGTATAATTTAACTTTGGGGCTATTTCATTGTTCCCTTTAAGCTCCTTAGCTCTAAAATATTCATATTCCAGACGATGGAGGAAGAAATCTGTGACAGAAGCAGACAGAGGCAAGAGGGGGGTAATGTGCAAAATAGGTATAGGGAGAGAGAGGGAGACAATGTGACAGAGTGAGAAAAAGAGCAATGAAAGAAATGAAAGAGGAGCGTAGGGAGAGAGTGAACGAAAAGAACCACTTTAACTGATGCTCCCTTATAAACAACATCGTCTTTCTTTTATTTTCTCTTTAAAACACTTTATGGCAGACCTGTCCAAAACCAGACAAAGCCATTTCCCTGTCATCCTCCTCAACGGAGGCTGCAACAGAGGAAAATGGCAGAACAGACTGACTGTGTAGAAACATACACAATCATAATTATGATCTCCATGTCACTAAAAGCAATTATTTACAAAAATCCTGTCACACTTTTGCTGATAGCAAGAAAAGACAATATAATGTTTTTCTCAGACAACCTTACAAAGGCAAGTTTCAACAGCTATACGATGCAACAGTAGAAATACTGACATTAGATTAGAAGTTTTCATGTAACAGAAGTTCTTTGCCTAAAATGCTTTGTATGCATTGTTAAAAAATTAAATTGAGAAATATTGCTAATTTTATTTAAATAACTTTTTACAAACCGGATACAAATAAGGATCCATTAAACTTTAATCATTAATATATGAAAAATATGGAATCATACTGAATTTGCTAGAATATTATTGTAAATCAAAACAGAGTTAATGCTATATAAAGTATGAATTGTTGATTTAAAATGGAAAAAGTACAAATAACAAACCTATTAAGATAAAAATTGACAATTTTGTCATGAGCCACACACCAATGCCAGACCATGATAATAATCTAATTTGTGGTTTTGTCACTTGGTTCCAGACTGGCGTCGCAAATTTTCTGAGCAGCTCTGACAAGTCAGACAGAACCCATTTCAAGCACAAATGAACTTGATGCAGCTGCGGTGCTTATTGTTTCCCTGATAGCACAAAAAAAATAGTTAAAAATGGCACATTTCTGTGTGTATCAGTCTTAATATCAACATGTTGGCAAGCTGAAAAATTAAGTATTAGCAGTAGCTCCTAATTGACATTTAGAGAAAAAAGAAAATGAAATAACAAAAACATGTCTTTATAAAGTCAGATGTAATTATTTAAGACAATTAGGACAAATCAAATAATGAATCATATATTTAAACAAACATCACAAGTATAGATTCAATCATGCAAATCACTGAGTTAATTTAAATCGGTAAATAAGTTTGTGTGATATTAAAACCATATTTGTGTGCATTGTAGATGCATTTCTTACTACTGTGAATGCCTGGCACCTGCAGCTGAGTGTGATGTATGCTCCTTTGTGCTGGTACATACAGTAGTAATTGATTGGAGCCTTAGCTTATGCGATCCAGCTGGAGCACAGTTATGTAACCCTCCCAAAGCCAAATGAGAGCTGACACGATTCAAAATGCACCACACACAGAGGGTTGCATTAATGAATCACCACATTGTCTTGTAAAAAAATTAAGTAAAATTACAGAAACACAACACAGAAGCCCTAAAGGCAAAGCATGCCGTATAGTCACTATTTGCAAATTGAGTCAGATTTTCTAGGTTTTTATTTTTGTTTTGAACAGATATGTGATCAAGATGTCTCTTCCTTGCAAAAACATAAAGCACTTGAGTTGAAAGGATAAATTTTAGAGATACATTTTGTAAGAAAAAAGACACAAAGGAGGAAATAATCTGACAAGGAGCTTAATCTGCTATCACCAAAAGTAAAATGTGGCACATTGATGAACATTTATTGACCACTGCTTGACTGAGATTGTGTGATGATAAAAAGGAGAATGTAGATAGTAAACAGGCAGAGAGAAGAATGGAGTCAGCTGGTGTAGAGATGTAACATGAGGAAAACGGCAGCAAGCAGTGATGCGTGTAGGTTGTTTGGTATCTAGGCAGGCTGGGTTGCAACTCCTGCAACTGCTGTTGTTGCTTTAAAAGAAAAACCCAGCACTGAATTGAAATGCTAATTTGATTGAGAAGGTGTGGGTGGATATGGAGACGGTTTTAAGCTGCGGGGGGCATAGAAAGCAAGAATGACACTGAAAAGAGAGGGATCGAAAAAGAGAGTGGGAGTAGGAGATATGATGGGGAGAGGGAGAAGACTGAAATGAAACAAATGTGAAGAAATAGGATGAGAGGCGAGTTTAGTGTGGCTTTGCACTTTGGGGTTACAAAATAAACAGGCAGCCATTGAGCAGCTGTCAGTTGGCGTTGCGCAGCAAAAGCAGATCTATAGTAACAGTCCGTCTCGACCAGCATCTGTTCCCAATTTACCTTGTTTTTTTAAATATTTGTTAATTAGCATGTACACTGTCTGTACCTGTATCGGCAGTTTAATAATAACAATTAAAAGAGTTTGCATGGAAATTTTAAGTTAATGCAACTTGCATCTTATTGTAGTAATTTTGTCCAGTATTTCTTATATTTGGAAGTAAAAAACTTGCACAGACTAAATATTAAAATGCATTTAATAAGTAAAGGCATTTTAAAAACACTACTACTGAACTTTTGCATATTTTCACACTTTGGCACCCCCTAATAAAGACTCTTTAACCATCCGTCATCTTGTCTTCTTTTCTGAACTCTCCCCAAGAATGTTAAAATTCCTTAATTGAACCAGCATTGCCGCCTCCGGAAGCGCAGCAGGGGTGTCAGACATCTGCTCTGCGTGTGAAAGCAGAGCCTGTTGTGGAGTCCATTGAGGGGAAGCTGCAGATAAGTTGCTTTAGATTGTAAATGTTGAATAGACATTCAAATTAAGCGTTTCCAAAAGGGCTGAAAAACCGACTGCACACATGAAAATGGAATACCTGCATTGCTACATCATATGAGTGAGTAAACTAGTACCCGCGAGAAAACACACATCGCGAGGAGGTACATGTATTTCTGCACTGTGAGGGAATAACACAGTATTTGCAAGCAGAGAATCACCTTTGTGAGAGCCCATCAGACCACCGAGTACACATGTGGACCATTTCCTCTCGGTGGTGACCAGCGCGCTCTTAACTCTGTCACTGTACTCTCGGCTTGAAGTGGAGACTGTGGTTGACGTGTCTTATCCTCTGATTGGTCCATTTCCGATTAACAACCGAGCTATGTCAGAAAGTGCAGTCAACATGTAAACAAACAACCCTGAGCATATGCTTAAAGGGCGATTCCACTGAATTCTTGTGAACCTAAAACACATTAGACCAGCCCATATAAAGTCGAACTTCATCCAAGCCATACATCACCAAAAGTAATGCAAAGCATTGGATGCAGTAGTGTAGAGAACGCCACCACTGGACTCTGGATCAGAGGAGACATGTTTCTGGAGTTACAAATCACACTTTCCCATCTGGTGATTTGATGGAAGAGTCTGGGTATGGTGGTTGCCAGGAGAATAGCACTTATCTGACTGCATTGTGCCATGTGTAAAGTTTGGTGGAGGGGGGATTATAGTTTGGGATTGTTTTTCAGGAGCTGGGCTTGGCCCCTTGGTTCTAGTGAAAGGAATTCTGAATGCTTCTGCATATCAAGAGATTTTGGACAATTCCAGGCTCCCAACTTTGAAGGAACTGTATGGGAATGGCCCTTTCATTTTCCAACAACAGCTAAAATAAATACAAATAAAAAGTATCATAACGACAACCAAAGTACCAGAAACACACACAGAAAAACCCAAACAAAAGTACCTCTTGGTGTATAAACCCACTGTATAAAGAATGAGAAGTGATTAGAGATGAGTGTGCAAATGTGACCATCCCTCTATGGAGGCTAGAGGCAGACTAGGGTGGCTCAAAGACCTGGACGATCAGCAGCAATCCCGGAGCACGAACCCAAGCAACCCCACCACGAAGATGTCCCCGGACCCACCGATAAATATATGTTATCATTAACATATATTTAAAACAACAAGAATCCTAAAATGGACCCTTGCGGAACACACCTTTTTAGTACAGCCAGGTGTGATTGATTACCATTGAAAATTAGAAATAGCTCTCTTTTAAGTAATTAGCAATCCACAGTCAAACCTGTTTTTTTAAACCATAAGAACATTTTTGATAAAAATTTTACGATTCACCATATCAAAAGCCTTTGATGAATCTAAAAAAATTACCTTCATGTTTCTCCAGAGCAGAAATAATTTTTCATCTTGGGTGTAAAAGTGCCATAGAATATTTCTTTCTAAACCCATATTGATGTTTGAACAAAATATTGTAAGTATGTAGGTGTTTCGTGATTTTCTTGTATACTAACTTTTACAGAATTTTAGAAAAACACTGCAGTATGGATATAGGACGATAATTTGAGAATACAGATGGGTCATCAGATTTAAAGAGGGAATAACAATTTTGAAGGCTTGGGGGATAGTACCTGATTTGAAGGACATGGCAAAAATGAATGTTAAGGAATCGATCATTAAAGAAGCTACCTTTTTGATCAGAGACTGGAATTTCATCATGGCCAAGAGAGGTGTTTTTGAGGCTTATAATATCAACTAATGATGAAGACTTTACAGGCTTAAATACATTTCAGGAGACATACTCTTTACTTAAAAAAGCATTACCAATATCTTTTGCAAGACATGGTCTCACATTCACAAAAAAATCATTGAATCTATTTGTGATTTGAGATAGCTCTGTCATCTTTACTACGCCATCCTAAAATTCAACTGGGAGTAGAGAAGAGGCATGTCTCATATTAAGCAATTCTTCCAGTGTCCCATATAGATTTTATGTGATTTGTAAAGGTGTAAAAATGGTCAGTATTACACTGTCATTTAGCATTTCTAAGTAGTTGTATTTGTTCTTCAATCATTTATATGTACATAATGTGGTAGCCTAGTGGTTACAGAGGTGGGCTTGTGTCTGGAGAACTTGAGTTCAAGTCCCTGGGCTGGCAACAAAGGTTAAAACCATTGTAGGTAGGTCCCCGAGCAAGGCCCTTAACCCCCGACTGCTCCCTGGGCGCCTCAATCTGGCAGCCCACTACTCCAAGTGTAATTAGTAATGCGATAAAAGCAGTGGAAAAATTGCAATGTCTTTTTTTAAGATATGTACTTACTAATAAAGTCAACTTTAAACTTTAGATTAAAGGAGTAAGACTTTGTAGCATTTTTTCTATAATTTGTTTTTCTTTAGAGCACCATGGTTTGATAAGTTTTGAATTTTTTTGTTAATATTGTTTAGGAGAGGAAAACATTAGTGAGAAAACAGAATAGAACTTGGTATAAAAATAATCTTAAGCTGTATTTACATTCAACGCCTCATACACGTCTTCCAAGTAAAATACAATAACTGTTTTTATTCAGAGTAACAGGAAGACAGGAAGCCTGGTCCTGTGGATAGCCTGGTGGTAGCTTAGGTCTGCTGGCATCCTGGTGGAAGCCTAGGTCTTGTGGCCACGTGTGTCAGTCTGCTGAGCCGGTCCTGAATTCCGGCTAGCTAGACTGCTATTTAGTTAGTGTTAGTGCGATAACATAAACTCAGCCAATATATTGCCATTGACTATTTCTTTCTGATAATAAACCTTGGACTCCTCAAAAAAACAACAGCAAACAAACAAACAAAAAAAAACAACAATTCTGAGTAGAATTTGTAAAAAAAAAAAAAAAAGCATTTAAAAAAATAAAGAAAAGCTGTTTGTTTAGTCCGACTTGCTCATACACACTGCTGCTCTGCTCAATATGTTGAGCATTTTATTAGAAGAAAACCAATATGATGTCCTCTAAAAAGTTTTTGTGAAGTACAGCATTAGCTTGAATTTGTAATCATATGTCAGCTGATTGGTGCTTAAAAAACAGTCCAATATCTCACTGCAAAGTGAAAATTATTTGTGTATGAATTGTAAGGCTGCACAATTATGACCAAAATAATAATCACGATTATTTTGGTCAATGTTATAATCACGATTATTAATCACGATCATTTACCGTGTTTGGAAAAACATGTATTTTTATTGCACTATAAACAAACTATGTGGCAACAATTTTCAGTGAAAAATTTAACTTTATATTAAAATAGATAATAAATAACTCAAAAAAATACATTTGCCATTCATTTTTGAGAAGTTAAATTATGGGGCTACAAAAATGCTAAATTTTGAGCCGTTCGGGAGCCAAAAGAGCCGAACATCCCATCAATAGTATATATACAGTATATAGTTGTAATGGTTGCTATGTGGAGAGGGATGTCGTAAAAAAAGGCAAAAAATGATGAAAAGGCAACCTAATTTGTTTAGAATCATCTCCTGCTCTGAATGCAGCTCTGCTGCAGGAATACCAAGCCTCTTCTGCACAGCACCCACTCCTCATTGAGAAAAGTGAAGACTTGGCCTTGCGTTCGCCCCCTGGTGGTTGGCAGACTACTGGTTGAGAATGTGCGTGATCAGAGATGCATGCAGCAGAGCTTGATTTTGAATATAAATATTGTTGACGATCAGGTTAATTTAATTGTGGCAACCAAAATCGTGATCACGATCAACGTCCCTTTAATTGTGCAGCCCTAATGAACATTTGCCAATGTTTGACACTTCAGTGGTGATTACTGTGTTTATTCCAATGTTTTAGGGCAGATATGAGTGCACTGAAAAAGGAAAGAAAGCTTTGTTTGTACCTGTGTAAAGCATTTGTTACTAAAGTAGGAGCTTTGATCTGAGCTGATCAGAGCTCCAGTCTTCATTTTTGTTGAAGGGAAATGTTTTTTTTCCTCAACACATAGTGAAGTATTTGCAGTGTTATCTGTAAATTTTTGTTGCAATATGGTTGAATATAGATATATTTCAGTTTTTAAAAAAAAAGAATGAAAGGAAATAAAATCTCGAAGTAAGTTGAACAAACACAGAAATGAGTTGTTTAACTTTTATCCACTACATTTTCAGGTGTGTTGTGCTCCAACAAAACAACCACTCAAACTTGAGAACCAACTTAAAAAAAAAAACAGCCACTCTGTAATTTATTGCATATTGTAATAATAACTTGTGATACAGTTAAGATGTGGCCTAGATTTAGTTTGGGCAGAGGTGCAATAATGGTGCAAGAGGGGAGTTTGACCACTGACAGTCAGTCTAGATGGGTGCAGAATGACCTGAGGGTAGCATGAAGAAACAGTTGGGACAAGTAGTCACAAATTTCATTGAATTATTCCAATAGAGACTGAGAAAATGGCAGTACTGCTTTACCGTTAGTAAAATATGATGTATTTTGATTTTTCTTTTTTTTTTAACATACTGTTTACAAGAATATGACACATGATAAAAAAGGAAAACCTATGCGTATGTAATTGTTTAATTCATCATGCCAAAACCGTAGGCACACTTATGCTGTCATGGCAGCCTTTACTCCACTGGGAGGACTTAACATTGTGTTTTAGAGGCTGGCTGCAAGGATTTGTCCCCTGTCAGTCACTGGAGCACAGTAAGCAGGCGGTGTTCCAGTTCATTCTTAATATGTTGGATGTAGTTGTTGCCAGGGTTCCAAACAGACCAGTTAAGTACTTCCACTCCTAACTAAGGAGGTCATATATGAGCCCAGCATCAAGCACAGTGGAATTACCAAGTTAAACCAGGCGTGAGGTTTCGCTTAACTGCATCAAATTATTATGTGGTAACTCCAATCTGTTTCTCACTCTCTCCCAGAAACAGCCAGGATCAGAGGATACACAAAGAACTGTTGTCATCCAGGAAAGGAGGCTCCATGTCGGTGTCCACAATGGTTGGTGTTTCCTTGAAAAGCCCCAGGTGGTAGTACTAGAGCCCCTTGCTTCAGGGGTCAGAGGACGAGTCAACAGTGCTACCAAAAAGAGCACCCTGGTGAAGGACAGGTGAGCATAAGGAACACATGTACCTGTATGTCTACAGTGGAGCTGGAATGATTAGGTTGGGGAGGGTTGAATATGATTCTATTGTCATACAGAATCCCTGACGTGCAAATTATTTTCTCATGTGTCTTTTTTATGATATTCCATCAGCCTCTTAAGGTTGAAAGGCAAGTGATTGGAAGTTTATTCAGTAAAGATTGTTTGGAAAAGTTTGTTTGGCTTATATTTCTTTATTATATACTTGGTTAAAATATTCCTCTCAATGTCCAGATCTGCAGCATATGTTATAGTTTATTCTAGTTTCACCTGCTTTTTGCATTGTTGTGTATGAAGTTAAAATTTCATATTGATGTCATTGTTGTTTTCTTTTTTCTTTTCTTTTTTTTTTAAACTGTTTTTGTCATATAAGACAAAAACTAACACACTGCAGTTTTGCTAATATGGTAGTTGCAATAAGCAAATGCTACAAAAATAAAAGTGTAGAATGGAAAAAAAATTTGCTAGCATCAAAATA
>JBAMHW010000015.1:21542107-21564988 GCA_037177495.1 Rhadinocentrus ornatus
TATATACAGAAAAGAAAAAAATAAAACCTTTTTTACATTTACTGATGCAGGAAATATATTATAGCTCTATTAGATAAAAATACGTATATTAATATTTCGACTGAGGTTTTCTAATTTGTGTACTGACCTTGTTCAAAAAAGTAATTACATATTCCTTATAAAACCTCCCATGATCCAGCCTAACTCTAGCCTCATAATTTACAGTGTGCTATACTGAACAGGCTTTCGTACCACCATAAAACGGCCTTGTAGCACATTTCAATGTTTGCTGATATGCCATAAGAGTCAAGGAGATGTGAATGCCTCTGCCGTTGCCCCTGAGTTTTATTGAGACACAAAGAGACTTAGTGCTAACCTTGTCAAAGTGGATATGCTGATGTAAGGTCATCAGTATCTGCGTTAGATCATGGAGCAAGAATGAGAATCTCACCTTTACCCCATCCATCACAAGGTGTGTCCCAATTCAGGGTCTGTCCACTTTGTGCAGACTACCTAGGCTACAAATTGTCCTCCGTAGTCTACACACTTTGAAGTCTGCTTAACATTCGTGAAATGGGACAGCCTACCTAGGCAACAAGAATTTCCTATAGCAACAACACAGGACGTTGAATCACTTAAACCTCTGAAATTACTCATAGGACACTTCAGTAGATGCTGAACACTGACCGGCAACACCGACAGTAAAATAAAAAAAATTTAAAAACACGGTCCGAGTTGTTGTTTTCCAGCCGGTACACACTTCATTAACCCCTTAGAAATCCAAGAATATCAAATATTACCGAATTTTTATGTCACCATTTAACAAACATGCTTTTAATGTCCTTGGTTTTGTAATGTTTCTACTAAAGTGTAGTAAAAAGAACATACTTTTTTTTTTTAATCAAAACTTTATTGAAACCTAAAACACACTCCTGAGCTCAGTTTCTTGTGTGCAATGAATTCTGGGAGAAAAGAGGCCGCGAAGGATGCATCACCAGCATCCTTTGCTTGGGGCCAAACGAAGTGCGGATTTGAAGGGTGGATTGGGAGGGTCCTTTAAATTCTGTAAATTGGGTACTTCGCGCACCGCAATGACGTATGTGGCCGACGAATCCGCACTTCGAAGTGTGCAGAACCTGAATTGAGACACAGAGACATTGAAGTCCTTAATCATACAGGAAAAATCCAAGAATAAGAACTGCTTCTTTTTATTTTGTTTCAAGTAACTTAGTTTTCAGCTTCACAGATTTGTTGATTGATCTGTACCAGCTGTTTAAAAAAAACAACAAAACAACAAAAGCCCTTCAGATATTTTTTTTGCGTTATGGCTTATAGTTTGTTCAAGGTACACCAGCTGTCACCAACACTCCACTGCAACCACTGCTGTGGCTGTGCAAACCTCTGACCAGCTCAAGTAAACAACAACCAGCAGTTCCATTTAATGAGTCGTGTGGGTGTATCAGTGAACCATTAAGCAGAACTGCTTTTGGTTGGAAAAATGCTTTATGTTGCTTTTATTGACATTGTGCAGGTGTGTCCTGTCTGACACTTTGTTCCTATGGCATTTTGTTCCTGTGGGTTATGTTAACACGTCTGTCTCCACAGATAGTTTGCCTGCACAGCCACCATACAAAATATCACAAGCACTTATATGAGACAAGCTTTGGTATAAGCACAATTTTTAAAGCAAAGCTTGAGAATTGGGGGCATAGTGATTGCTTAACTAATAAATGTTATATAAGAGGCTGAAGGCTGAGAAGAAGATTTTTTTAATTTTTTCGTTCGTTTCGTTCGTTTGATACTTTTCTGTGCTCCAACTTTATTATGCTTTAATAATATCCACCATGAGGGGTGTTAGGAGAGGCTTGTGCTGACAGTACTGTCTGCAAAATACCTGATTAGTTGAAAGTAGTGTTCACCCACATGTTCTCTCTGGACAATGAAAAGCAGAGTGTTTTCAGACATTCCTCAACATGTTTCTGTCAGTTTGAGCACTCTTATTTAAGCTGTACCTGGCTGGGTGATTGGGTGGGATGTTTTGTGCAGCATCATAAAATAATAAAGAACAGAAAATTTGAAAGAAGAACTAAACATTAGTAGAAATGCTGAGATAAGTGCCCAAATCAGAATGTATTGTTTGCTACTTCAAGTCAGACCCAAGGGAAGTGATGATTATGTAGATTATGAGCCTCTTACTACCACATGAAGGTGTGAACAAAAGCACAAGCACATGAACAAGCTAACCAAGAATCTGGGTCTGATTACTGTGTTAAATGAATAACAAAATCATCATTATCATAACAAATGTTTTGCACTTTTCTGTTTACACTGAAGCAGAATTTGGTTGTTGTGAATGCAGTTTGGTTTGATGAACACCAGCAAAGCCAGTAATTGTGATGTTTGACTTTCATTGGTGCTGCCACTCTGTCTTGGTTGTGTCATGCTAGGTGGTTTCAGATAGTAGAGAAAGACAGAAAAAAGCTGTCCTGAGAGTCCATGAGACGAAGAGAAAGAAAAGGCACTCGGCCCCACCTCGTGTCACGCTAGTTCTCCACAGTATGCTACCGCCTATGGTGTATGCAAACTGTGAATGACGAATACCAAGAGTGCTGTTCCCTTCCCCACACAGGAGGCCAGTGCTTGCCAGGGAACATTTTGCAAGCGAGTGTAAATCTTCCAACACATTGATTTAGTTTCTTTCTAAGAAAAAATACTGCTTAAGGAGAAGAAGTAATAGAACCTTTTGCATTTTGGAGAAGCATTGTAATTTTTTCAGTAACGGCTTTACTTATCTCACACCTTCATTACACATGCTCATCTTTTTTTTTCTCTCTCCAGCTTAGCAACATCATCCCTTCCTCAGATGCTGGGCCTTCGCAGCAGCCTGGAGCTCAAGCTGGCTAATCATCAAGCTTTGGCAATCGTCTTTCAGCTAGAGTACGTTTTCTCTGCTCCAGTAGGCCGAGAGACTATGGTAAGAGGACGCACATACTATACACCAAGTTAATCCTAAGTCCACACCTGACCTAAAATCAACCTCTTGCTGGAATGAGGACCAGCCTAAAAGTTCTCTTTATAGAAAACTTATTGGCTTTACAATGAAGCCTAAACTCTCAAAGAAAACATCACAATAATGTTGATGTTAAGACACCTGTCTGCAGCTCTCTTTTTACCGTTGTTCCTCCTTATCTTACTTCTTTTTTCAGTATCACATTTGCAAAGTGGAATAGAAAAGGCTGTATTTCAGTTGTATTACTTCACGTGTGGGTTTCTAGTTCATCCATTCATTCATGTAAAACTGTTGCCAGGATTATGAAATAGCCTTAGCGAGTGTGCATGTAAGCACCAAATTAATTGTAGTTAAACTGCAGAATGACCACAAAACCAGTTGTGCTCAAAAACGTGTTTAGGAGTCTCACTCCATCATTCCTTACTTTCCAACCGCTTTACATTTCAGGCTCAAGTAAATTCAATCTCCTTTTTTCAAAATGGTGTATGGTGTGACTTTACAGGCACTTTTCAATATTATTTTTTGGAAGAATCATAGTGCGACTTGCTTTAAGGCTAACTATTTTTAAAAGGTTTTAAAAAGCCTTTCTGAGAGGTAAAAATGTAAAACCTTTAGCAGTTTTGCTTTCGTGTGATGGTAATTTTCCAATTATACTGCAATTCTTTTAAGTCCAACATCATACAGTAGGCATCCTGTCGGATGGCTTGGAGATCTTCTGTTTTTTGTTATTTTATTCACTACCTATTTAGCACATGGAATCTTATTTTACACGGAGGCACATTAACATGCTGTTCTTCAAAATCATACTATGCAAAATTTCTCAGTCAGGTTTAGGTGAGATGTAAAACAAGAAAACATAATGTCTAAGATTTTTGTAAATTTTTTTACTTTTGTAAAATTAGCAAATATAATAACTGCGTTTGTAATTGCCTAAGCAAATGTTTAACTTCCTGTTCACAAATATTCGATCCCTTCAAGGGATGGCTACCGGACATCTCAAAAAAAGTCCAAAGAAAAGTTCAACCAAAGCCAGGAGGGCAAAGGGGGTCCAATAGACGGGAACAGACCAAAACAAATAAACAAATGGTTTCTCCCAGTCTCCAGGAGACATAGACTCTTATAGGGTGGCACAGAGTGAGGCAGAGGAGCAAGCTGGAGATCCGCCAGAAGGGTGGGCCGACAGGGGACTAGGCAATGGACGCCATAGGATGTCTGAAGATTGGCAGTCTCTTCAAGTAGATGAGCAGGAACTGATGGAAGTGAGTCCTGCTTTAAGGTAGGGAACCGGAGCCAGAGGTGAAGGAGGAGTGTACCTTTCCATGACTACCTTAGAAACAGTGACCAAAGGTGGAGGAGCGTCCCCTTCAGGGCCAGGAACCAGAGACGACGGGAGAAGCATCCTGCTTTGAATCCTCCTCGGAAGCAAGGATCAGATGCAAAGGAGGAGTGACATGCTCAGACAGCCAGACCCCTCAGGAACAGGAACCAGAAGTGAAGAAGGAGTGACCTGCTCTGAGACTCCCTCATGAATAGGAACCAGAGGCGAATGATCAGTGTCCCTTTCTGGGACAGAGGAACAGAAGCATGAGCAGGGCTAGGTGGGGGCACTGTCGGCATGGGCAGAAGTACAGGCAGCATGGACCAGGGCTGGGACGCAGGTGGACTGCAGAGACGGCATGGGGCGCTGAAGCACTGGGGTGGACCTGGGCATCGGCGTGGGATGCTGAGATGCTGGTGAATGCTGCAGGGGACTCAACACTGTTGGAATGCCAAGGCTGCGCTCGTACTGTTTGCTGTCCTCTCACACAACCATGGGTCAACAGAAGACTGATTAAAAACAACAGCACAAAGACCAGTAACGTTGTCACTCAGACAGCATAGTACATAAGCATTGATGTTTTAAGTTTTCCTTTTTTTCTCATATGGCAACCATTTGACGGGATTTTTTTTTAAATGAACCGTATCAGTTTTATATTTTATTTTTTGTTTATTTATCTGTTTGTCTGTTTTAACAGTGGATGAAGACTAGTTGACACATATAATTATAACACTACTACCACATAAGTTTTGTAACGACAGCTAACGGTGGATACACTAGCTGTATATATGGTTTTTTTTTATTTTGTATTTACCAAAGCACATATCTTGGCAATCCAAATATGTTTGCATTGATGCATGATCTTATCTCAGATGGTAAATAACACAGTGAGGAACCAATCTCACAACGGTTGTCTTTCCCCTGAATATGCAGGCAAAGATGTCCACTCAGAGACAAGAGTGAACATGTCTTTATTGTGGTGACCCCTACAATAAAGTGGGTCAGAAACAATCTGTTAGATTGTTGGCCAGTAATTAATAAATATATGAGCGAAATCACCCTGGTTGAGATCTGGAAACCTGCAAAGATATTTCATAATGTAACACACACATTGCCATGAGTTTTGTTACAGTCATTCACATGTTCTATGTCATTTTTGCTTGTGTCTTAAAAGTTCAACGAAGTTAAGAAATGCTAATAAACCTGATAGAACCATCCACATATTCCTAGAATAACAGCAAAAGGTGACAAAAAAAAGAAATCTACACCCACTCTCTACCACTTTCCCTTCTCTGCCATGAATGTTTGATGAGGCGAGAGATATTTAGCCAGAAGAGCATCATTTTTGTCAGTATGTGGGAGTGTAGCGTGGGTGTTTTTGTGTGTGTTTTTTGTGCCAACATGTACATATTAGTGATAATCTAGATGTTGCATCCTGGGTGTTTTCTGATTAGAATTTGATGTTAGCTGCCTCCCTGAAAGGAAGAGATTCAAATCCTAACATATGGCAAAAAAAACAGCTCCCATATGATCTGCCGATAGATATAACTTCATGCTCTGTGACTTTGGCAACCAAGAAGAGCGTGATGGGACAGCATACCTGTCCATGCACTGTCTGAGCTGTCAGACGTGAAGTTTTTGAGGTGTTGAAGCACTTCTGAGTTAAGGTGTGCCTTCAGGGAAAGCAGCTGTACACTGTCAACAAGACTTCACACCATTTGACACCACTTGAGAACTATAAATATGAATGTTCATGTCAGATTGTCATCACAAAAAAAGACTTTTCAAGCCCTTTTAAAACTGGTGTTTCTTAAACCTGATTTTTTAAATGCAACTCCTCCTGACTTTCTGACTGATTTAGTGCAGACTGAATGTAGCTAGATACCAGAAAAGCGTCATACTCTAATCTGTTTGTGCATTAGAATAATATTCAGTAAAAACAAAATGAGTTAACTCTTGGGAAAAAAAGGTTTTTATTTTTATGTATAAATTTACGCACACACGAAATAGTCTTCTGCAGTGAAGGAAGTAGTTCAAGCAGTAGAAGGCGGTATAATAAGTGTATGATCCTTTTTAAATTTATTACATTTATCATACTTCTAAAATTACACAACATATGTTATTCAACAGATTATATGGTGTTGTTTTGGCAAAGAACCTGTTCGGATTTCATAGTTTACATGAGCCTTTGTTGTAATGTCTGGGAGCAGTGGGTATGAACGCCTAAGGCTCTCTGTCTAATTGTGCTTGTGGATTCATCCTAGAGTTACTGAGTGTATCAGTACATGGTGATACCCTCCTTTAATCCTGTACATGGATTACTAAACCTGTTTTCTGTCATTTCCCATGTTGCTGGCTCTCACTGTGAACATTGACACTAGATGGTGCTGTGTAATGTAACTTGGTGAAACATCCTCTCCTATTGGGCTGTGCTTGTATGGCAGTACCATGTAGAATGCCTTGTTGTTCTTTCCTCTGATATAATAGACTTATACCTTTTGATGTAATCTAAGGGGGCTAAGGTGGGTGAAAAAAAAGAGTAAATGTAGTTTGTTGAAATCCCTTTTCTCTCTGAAAACATTACCACTGCAATACAGAGGCAATCACCCGGTGCTCTGAGACTGCCTACATGCCTCGTCCTTGCTGTTTTAAAAGCCTGTCTGCCTCTCACTGCAAGGCAAAGAACAAGGACGGCCTCTTTCTTTCTTTCTTTCTTTCTTTTTTTTTTATTAAATTGTATTGCCCTCATTGCTGTTATGTAGAAAGAAAATCATGCAGTGTCGTCATTTGTCCTCTTTGGTATTTTTAAATTGAGTTAGTGATTTGGTTGCTCTTTTTGTCTTGTCTCTCTCTCAAAACCTCTGAGTACACTTTCTCCATGCTTTTACCAGCAATCAGAGTGATGGAGATAACAGTTTAAATGAATGAGGCTGTGGAGAGGAGAGGAACAGGGAATTTGCCTGATAGGGTGTTCTCAGAGGGCGTCTGGGGCTGATGAACTTCAAATAATCAACTTTTCTTGCAGTTAGATACACCATCTCTACTTCCTGCGTCTTCACATTTCCTTCCTGCTTTCCCTTTACTGATTTGCCTTTTCAGTCTGTCTTTTATCCCTTACTCATCACAGACTCTATTGTATAGCCCAGCACACCCCTGAGTGCTTATGATTTGAAGGCTCCTCACAGGGAAACTCAGTCCTTCTATGTCCACTGCTGCACATTTTTACATCAATCTGCTTCCTTCAGTGGAAGAAACCCGGAGAAGCCGAGGAAGAAAGAGAGAGGCAGAGTGAATGTGGGTTTGAGAGTTCCAATTAGTTGCAGTGCTCAAAACTGTAATTATGATGCAACAGAATGTTAAAATGATGGCTCCCTTAATTCCCTCTGTCTGTTACCATGTTATTACTGCAACTGCTCATTTATTAATTTGTGGTTGGAAACATGCTAATGATTAAATATTATAATATCACAATTTGATTTACAGTTTTTCACATTTAGATCTGCTCTCACCATGTGAGAGGCTTGAGACTGTTGCAAGGTAACTATGTAGTTATTGACACTACAAAGTGTTACATCTGTATAGAAAAAAAGTCATGACAGAATGGGTCAATAACGTGACATAAATGCTCATAGGTTTTGGTTTGCTCTGCCCAGATGTTAAGATTCAGAGAAGAGAAAAAAGATGAAGGAATTCAACATCTGAAACCATTAAAGGGTGGATATATGTCCTTAGGAAGCCACTGGGTGTCATATTTGAGTAGCAGCAACTCAGGCCAAAACAGACAAAGCCAGAACGGAAAATGAAACTGAACGATCAGACTTTGAATCCGCTCATATATTTCGCTGTTTCAGAAAAAAAAACAACCAAAAACCTATCTGGACTTAATCTTATCTTTGTCTTTCTGGGAGTTTTATTTTTTTTAAAACCTGAAGAATGTGATTTATTTAGTGGGAAAAAAACAACAAAAAACAAACGATCTCTGCGACTCAAATGCATGAATACCGCATAACCTGAGGAGTAAATATGAAGCATATAAAGGGGGGCAAAACTGCACACTTTTAAGATCAACATCACATCATTAAATAGCTGTTTATTGCTCAGCTTCCACTACAACTTAGACCTGTCATCTTTATAAATACTCAGAGGACTCTGCTGGTGTGGTGTTTGTGATAGAAAATAAATTTAATGGAAAAATACTTTATTTATCCCAGAGGGAAAGTTCAAAAGAGGCTGAATAGAGGAGAACTGGTTGAACGCTTTGCGGCATGGTACAGGAATAATTGCCTCATCTTAAATGTTAAAAAGACAAAGCAGGTGACTATGGGATTTAGTAAAGGTAGTAGTAAATTAAACACTATTTCCATCCTGGGAGAGCAGGTTGAGTTACTAGAGGATTACAGAAATCTGAGTGTTTGACTGCGTAATAGACTGAAATTGAAATGCAACACTGTGGGTGTCTACAAGTGGGGATAGTGATCACTCTATTTCTTGAGGAAGATTAAGTCCATCTGTGTTTACAGCAAGATGTTGCAAATCTTGTATGAGTCTTTGGTGGAGGATGCAATCTGCTTTGCAGCCATCTGTAGAGACTGCATCCTCAGAGCCAGTACCAAACTGATAAAGAACGATGGCTATGTTCTGAAAGCTGATTGTCGAAAAAAAAAAAAAAGGTTCCTGACACTAATAAACAACACTGCACATCTTTTACAAAACATTGCAACCAGACAGCAGAGTGTGTTCAGTCAGAGGCTTCCGCAGCTTCATGGCAACAAAGTACAATAAAGCAGATCAGTCCTGTTCACAGCAGTAGTGCTACCAGTGACTTTTATTAGCACTAAAGGCTGAAAATTATTGTTAAAAAATTATGTAAACTGTAGAAAAAGGAGTTGGAGGGACCATCATGCCAAGAAAAACCCCTGCATGGGATGTACCATCAACAGGTTGCTATAGCTGCTGATATGATCAAGTCCTAACAATGGCTTGAGAGGGCTGGACTGAAGGACAGCACAGACGCACTAATTATTATTAGTCAAATTAATCAAAGTTATTGAAAAATCTGACAAAACATTACTGTATTATTATTATTGCATTTTATTGAACAGAACAACACAATACAAGTGCTGATTTTGTTCCAACTTGACGGTTTCCAGATGTTAATAAGAGTACTCCTGAGTGTACAACGATTTTGGTGAATGCCACAGTTTTTGTAAAATGTTCGTAAGCAGGATTAAGAACAAATTTGTTCATAAGAAAAATCGGTTGACACCCATTGTGATCATCCCAAACGATTGCAATATCAGGCAAAAGGAACATGAGAACTGGAGAAATACTAAGGGCGCAAAGAAGGGCTGGAGAAATCCTGGAAGGTGATGGCAACAGTAGTGTCTCCACTCATAGGAGCACTGGGGGGCAGTGGATCAGAGTCTTTTTCTAATTTTCAATTTTTTTTTATTTATTTATTTTTTTTAGGCCAAATATACCTCACAGTATTTGTCCATTTACTAAGCCTGCCGAATGAGCCACATTCCAAATGTGCATTGATGAAGGTACTTGCAAGATATTCAGATTTTAATCACTTTTGAAAACAAAAACAAAACATATTCATTTTAGTCCATTTAGTATTACAGGACGGGATTCACTGTCAGAATACTTGGGTCACTAACAACTGGCACGAGGGAACAATGGCTCACCTAATTTTGTTCTGTCAGCACCAATTTAGCCCTGCTTTAACTTCATCTGAGATGTCTCCTTTTCGCTGCCGCTTGCTGAAGGCTGCTTCTCCTCTCCATCCACTGTGAGCTTGGCACTGCTCATCTATTGAGCAACGTAATACAGTCACATTCTGTACAGCTTAATGCAGGACGATGGGGCTTATTGTTGCCTCCCTTCTTGAGCTGACAAGCTTGCTAATGGGTGGGCTGGTCCGCGGGAAATGGAGGTGCTGCTGGCCTGAAAAAGTGTCCTTTTGCCATGAAGCAATTTGTCGTGTAGGAGTGACAGCAGCTGTCATCATTGACACAGAGATGAGTGACTGCTCGCTCCTCAGAAAGATGGACGCAAAACGGATACATGGACAGACAGAGGAAAAGTTAGGGGCATCTCAAGAAGGAGATACTGGGTTTCATCTTTCCACTAACTGCTGTTCTTACCTCACAGATGCTGTCAGATGTGAATCACCTCATTGGATTAGTAATTAGCAACTCCCAAGCTGTTACACGACAGCAAGCTTGTGTTGCTGAAAAAGGATGTTGACAGTTGTGAGATGCGTCATGTACTGAAATAGGTTCTCTGAGTAACTGGGCCAGCACACAACCAGTAATGAAAGTGTTTCCTGCATTATTTCTTTCTGTTGTGTAACCTTTCAACCCTGGCTGGGTTTGGTGCGGCGCAGTTGTTTTCTAAATGTCTGAGGAAGTGTAACCATTAATGCTTGACCTTTAAACACACTTAACTTTTTTGCACTTCACTGAACTCTAATCTGGATAAATGTAGATGCAGGACTGAATACAGCAGGAGGCCCATTTTTCAATTCCATATAAAGCAACATAAAAAAAATTTATAGAGAATTTGCTTTACTGCTACAAACAAACTAATTTCCAAATATAGCAATAAAGACCAGACAAAGGCACAGCCAACATTGACTTTTTTTAAACTAATGTTTAAAGCATGAATGTATCTGCTGATAAGAAAGAAAAAAAGGTTTGTTGTATACAGATGTGTAGGGCTGTTGCTGTTGGTGGGAATGGTTTCCTGTACTTGACTGTTACAACAGATCTGAAGAAGTCTCCCATTTAACACACACTGTTGTTTGATCACTGTGTTGTGCAGAGAGTGTGAAGAATTGTCCATTATGTACAGCAACTTGTGCAGCACTCTTCTCTGTACAATCAGCTCTAGGGGTTCCAGCAGTCCCCAGCACAGAGCCAGTCTTCTAAATCAGTTTGTTCAGTTTCTCTAAGTTGCTGGCTCTGATGCTGCTGCCCTAGCAGATGGCTGCAAAGCAGAAAGCACTTAGCACAAGAGACTTTTAAAAACATGCAATTTATTGATGCAGACACCGAAGGATCTTAGCTTCCTCAAGAAGCAGAGTCTGCTATGCCCATCCTTGTTGGGATACAATCCAGCACCATAACTGCGTCAATTATCTTCCTATGATAAATTTACATGTTTCAACCTTAGACTTTACAAATGATTTCTTCAAGGCAAACTTGCAAACACTTAATAGGGAAAAACTTTTTTCCCCTCACTAAAGAGCCCACTGGTGGTCACAAAGTTGTCCAAATGTTTCCTCTGTCCTGCAGATGATTTTGAAAATAATTATGTTAATGAATGTATATATTATCAAAATGCATTAGATAGGGGGCGAAGTGATATTGCACAAGACTGGAAAATTCACACTCACTTTGTAAATGGAATAAAAGTTGCTGTGTGTGTTTGTAACCTGGTGAGGAACATAAAATAAAATGGATGGTGCATATTTCATATGAATAAACGTATGATTTCAAAAGTTAATATGCATTAAAACATCAACAGCTTTGACATTAAACTTTTTACCACACACGGTTAAAGGGGTAAAACGAAGAAGAGGAGAAGGACACAGTTTCACTGCTTGGTTAAAAACTGAGGTTGAAGCGTGGACGGACACAGAAATGAGACTTTTGCAGTTTCACATGTCTGTAATTATGTTTATTCATGCCCTTAATTATAATATTATAAAAAATTCTATTCTATTTGTATTTTATTATGTAATTAAATCAACTTGCATGTTGTACATTAAACTAAGCTTAGCTTCTTTTCTTTTTTTTTAAAGCACTTGATTGCACACATGACAGATAGGAAATGCTTTATAATACATGCCCTGCTTTAAGATGAACTTAACATAACTTGAAAGGCCATTGTTCAGGAAGGAGAGCTTGATTGCTGAATGTATGACACAGTTTGGAAAGATACTGCTGTTAAATTACTTCCTAACAACGTTCTGATCTCCCCCCCCCCAATATGTGGAGTAGTGCTCTTGCTACTGCCCTCAGCACACTGTTTTGGAAATCCAAAACTTGCCAGACCTGCTGCGCTGTCAGAGGTGCTGTTCCGCCTTGTCGACCTGTAGAACAGTTAAAGGCGCTCTGTTTAATATGCTAATTAGAATATCAAAGTAAGAGAAAGCAGGAAAATGCTACATGTATATCCCAAACCACATCTCCAGGTTTAATTTTGAGAACTCTAGTGTGTTTATTGACTAGAAACAGAGGAAAGACAAGCCTTCGATTAGTTGAGCTGTAAAACAGAAATCGTTTTAATCATCTTTATAGTCCTCTCTTTTAGATGTGAGTGGCAGGGGATGGAGGATAATCACACTTGGAGCAGAAAGCAGGGACGTGACTAGCAGCTGGCTTTATTAAAGTTGTTGGTGTACATCTTTTCCTTTGTGCCACAGAGACTCTTGTTTAATTGGCTCACCGACAGATAGATGCTGTATAAATTGTCGTCTGTTTTCCTGTGACTTCCCTTAAGTGGCTGTTTGTGTGTTGTTTTGTGCAGTTTATTATGTGTTTGTTGTACAGTTGTTGGGGGAGGCCCTGCTGACATTCATATTTGCTGAATGAAAAGATGCCTCTGTTTTTATGACACTATCCTCAAAAGTTATGAGCACCTCCCTTGGACCTTTTATTCCTGATTATCTTCATCACATGACATATGAGCACTGTATGGACCTCCCTCATAAAGAAACGAGTTAAATATTTGTTTAACTCTGATCTGAAATGTCAAACAAATGTTAATTAAATGTTAATAAAGCATCTCAAGTAATGTCATTAGGATTTAGGAGGGATATATAGAGCTGATTTGTGGCCTTTTCTAGAGGTCATTCCTCTCTCAAGGCTCCTTTTCTCTCAGTGAGAAGAGAAGTAGAAGATGAGGCACGGGGAACTTCGTGCCACAGAGACTGTATTTCCACTGCCTAATTAAAATGAATGTCAGCTCTCCCACCCAGTGAGAAGTGCATCAATCTCACCCTGCGAACAGCCCAGAGTGAGTCTTACCCTGTCAGTGCCTGCCAGCAGTGCCATCCTTCTCCAGATGGATACTGTGCCCTGGCAACCAAAGAGGCATTGGTGATGATGTTTGAACATCTAATGGTTGTCTTGTGAATGGCCAACTCAGACTCAGACCCTGCCTTTTTATAAAGAAGAGCTCTAGCCTTGGCTTGAATGATTTTAATTAAAAAGAAAGATAAAGTAGTCAGTAGTTGGAGCTACTTTAAAGCCTAGAAAAGTCTGTTTTAGCTTTACTCTTCCATATAACATCTTATAACTAGGACAGAATAAACAACTCTTTGATCTTTAAAAAAAAAAAAAAAAGTTTAATGTGACGATATCACTGAAGGATTTAATTTGAGGAAGGATCTGTTTACAGGTCCATGTGGCATTTTTGTGCTGCACAACTCGCTTGTGTACCTAATGTAATTAAGTTCCTTGCAAGTCATTTGGTAGTCAATAGTTAACTTATCAGCATTAGCTGGAGGTGATTTTAATTTTAATCAGAGGAGGTATGTATCATCCACTGCTTTGATGAACGATTAATAATCATCTCAGGCACTTCACATTACTGTTCCCAGTTATATGTGTACATATTATTTTAACTGAGGAAGCCACCGATTATCCTCACAGGACTTGATAAGGTGTGTGTCTCTTTGCTACAAAGGAAAACAAGACCTGAGTGGTCTGTCTTGCTGGTGTTTTTGAAGAAAGCAAATTCTTTGTTAAGATTATTGTTTTTGTTGTGATTTTTATTTTAACAAGTTTAGCGAGTGGGGGTAATGTTTTGGTTCTTTAAATAAAAGTAAAACTGATTATTATCTCTCTTATATTTGTTCACTGACACCAGCAGTGGGTAAACACTGATGTAATGATTATGCTAGTGAAGAAGTTGATGGATTGGTTAAGATTTTTACAGTTTTTACTGCAATTGATAGTCAAGGATGTGAAGCCATGTACTAATCTTTATGCAAAACCTATATAAACATATAAATTGATCAGTCAATTTAAAAAATCCCTGACTAATAAAACAAATAAAAGTGAATATCTCTTATCTTAAAATGGCAGCAGTTATTAGGAACCAATTTGGCCTGGAAATATTTAACAAAGACACAATTTTTCTTCTTTTAGCTGTTTACCAAAACATATTTAAGTTACAGTTATGTTGAAAATGGGTATAAAGTCTATATTCTCACCTTTAGATTTAATCTGAGGTATTTGTGTTGCACGTGCGAGAGGCATTTAGAAATAATGGCGTGCCCTCTTCAGGGGTTCATAAGTAATTGCATGAATTGCCATAATTAGCATTAATAAATAAAATGCTCATTTTCAACATTTGTTTAAATTGTTCGTATGTGGTAAAAGCCTGAAGTCCCGGGTAGTGGAGGACAAGCCCCTCCCGACAGATAGCTATGGTGGCGGATTTGAAAAAGTCCTACCAATGGCTAGAGAGGGACCTGGAGCCCTCAGAAGCTCCAGGGTAGGAGTGTGCTTTCTTAGGTACCTCGCGTTTTAGGGTGTTTCGTTTAGATTATTAAACAATTATCAGGATTTTTTATCCATCTTTTTTCCTCACTCTGTGGCTACTTTATACTTTAATTCATTCCCTATTATTAATAATTGTTATGTTCTTATTTTTTCATGGAATCTTCAGGAAAGATGTATTAGCAACAGTAGCTACATTTTCATGGAACCGATCGAACATTTGATCAAAATAAAAATGTGTCAAAATAAAAATATCAGCTAATCTGATTTTTTTAGTCTGTTAAAGATGGGTGGTTCAAACCTTTTCACGATCGGATCAGAAAGAAAAAACAACCATGTAAACACTCATTCCAATCGTTTTGTGGTGCATGTTGTTTCTGCGCATGTTTGAACCACGCGGGTGTTACATCATGTAATGAGTTTCATGGAAGACTTGAACAATAGTGGTAGCAAAACAAAACGGGACTGTGATGGAAACAATGTTTTTTGTTAGAAATTAAAAGAGTTAATGATTATTGAGCATTTTGATGGTCAAGAAGTTAAATAAACAAAAAGAAAAAATAATTCGTCATTTAAAGAGTGAATTGGCCCTCCCGTACTCCAGGGGATCGACAAAAAATGGATTCCCGCCTTGATGATGGTTTGCCAGCCCTTTACTTACTGTGTTCTTGTAGTTTGTTTTGGGTCTTTCTGCCTTTAGTCATGTCTTTCAGCAAGTAAAATGCTGTTTAATTAAGATAAAATATCCTTTGTCTTCTTAGAAAAGGTAAAATATTCCATTTGTTTAACACCTACCTGCATTTGTAATATGATCTGAATCTTTGTTCATTTGTATTGCAAAGCAATGTCTCTAAATGTTTTATGCAAGATGTTGTATGCTTTGATCATGAACTTTTCAAAGGCTTCTCCATGCTCTATTTTTAATTTTTTTATTATTTATTTTTTAGCTGTTCAGGTTGATGTTATCTCTCCAAAGAAGGTCAGTCTGGCCTTTCTAATTTCAAAGCACCTTGTATTGGATCCTCTGTATAAGCCATTCATTAAGTCTTTAGGTTATGATAGACCTGGTTAATGATGTGCCTTCTTCCATGATGTTTTTGAGGGGTTGCTCATCAGGGGTCTGGAGTGATCATGTTGTACAGTAGCTACCAAGAAAGAACAATAAGTGTCGTATGGGAAGCAAAACCTGGTCTGCTCTCATGGAAGAGTTCCTTGTATTCAAACTGCAGACAATAACACAGATAGACCTAACACTTTGATTAGAATACTTTTTTAAATTTTATGGCTTTCTTTGACACTTGAACTATTTACTAAGATATTTGATCTTTTAGCGTATGACTAAAACAGGATGAATGAAGGAAAATAAAATCAGAAGTTAAACTTTGTGATTTATTTTGAAATGATTGACTTGTATTTATGCTTATCCATATGCATTTTTCTTTTAAATAATTGTTCATGTGTTTTGAAAATGCTATTGTGACATGTATTGAATCAGGCTTGAAAGCATAAAGATGTTGGATCGGGTTTTGTACTAGCTGTGTTTCAGGGTGTAATCAAATACAATTTAACTGACAAACTAATGTACAACGGTTTGATTACTCCTCCTTTGAAGGATTTATAGTTTTATAATCTTTTCCTTTTAAAAAGATTAAATGTTTTAACAAGTCCCAACAGCTTGAAAAGAAAATACTCCTTTAAAGCAGCAAAATTGCCTGAGAAGTGAACATGACTTTGATTAATATCACTTTGAAGTTTGCCGTCAACAGCTCCGAGAATGATCACAATTCTTCCCTTTCCTCCTTTGGCTTCTGTGGGCCTAATGGAGGACTGGGTTCATTTGGAATACTTGAGTAGATGGAGGAAAATATGAGTGGTTTAGCACCCTTAAGTTAATGATCTTAGTGCATGTTCTCTCACTTCCTTAAGGGCTTCTCATTGTAGAAAATAAGTTGAGGAAACTATGGGCTAGTGCCTGTCACAGGGTCTTGGCTAAAATAATGACTTGAACAGCCCTACAGACTACAGTAATGGTAAGGACTGTCAGGCCTCATCTCCCATCAATGCTCACATCCCCCTAATTTAGGATGAATTCCTGTTGTACTCCAAAATGCCCCAATTCACTGAATGTGAAGTGTTCTTTGAGGTTCTCTAAATAAATGGTCCCACAAACTGTTTTATTACTAACATTAACAAAGTGGCTTTTTATGTTTGGAGATATTAGGAAAAGTTAAACATGCATTGCAACAGCAGATCTCATTTGGTAGCTGACCTGATTGTTCTATGATTTATGGTATTTTAATTTATACCTAAAGGGAGACTTCTCACAATTTTATAGGTTGATTGTAGAAGAGAATTGAACTGGTAGTGTCTCTGCTTCCAGTTCTTCTTGTCTACATGGGAGTGCATTTCCAGATGTGCTGGACTGGAGAAGAAATTATCTAACAGGGACTCTTCAATTGCTGGATAATTTCTCTTCCCCATCCACATAATGTCCCCCAGAAGTTGAATGATAACCTGTCTTGCTCCAGGTTGTAGTAGTTAGATCTTTTTTCTACCCTCTAGTGTGTAAAACAGGCACACTCTATTTTGTTTGCCTGCAAAGGCTGCAGCATTGTATTTCCACTTCTAAACAAGGTTGATGGATTCTTCCCTTAAACACTTTGCCAGTTAGAGCAATTATGTGTGCAGTGACATTGGCTGTTATTGTTTTCAGTACAACTCTATGAAAGTTTCTTTCTTCCTTCGTTTAGCTTTAGGCTTCTGCTTCTATTTTTCTCTCCAAAGTGCACTATTGAAATAAGTGCTTGCTTTCTCTCAGTGAAAGTTAATGAGACTTATTTTGAATATAGCCTTTAACACTCAAATCAACAGTGTAATCACACTTGGGGGAAATTGGCTATTGATCATTCTGCCTTGTTTGACATAATGGCCAGCGCAACAACAAACAGCTTCAAAAGAAACTTTCAATTTTAATTCTCTAATTATTTTAGATGCTTCTTTTCCAAAACAATGCAAGTACAAAAAGTCTCATACTTTATTTCTACTAAAATGTAGCATAATTGATTGGATGTCTCTTCGCTGTCACCTGCAGGCTGTGCAATTGATTAAGACTCACTGAGTCACTGTGGTGCTCTACATAAGTTGATTTGCTTGACCCTCTTTGATGCTTTCTTCTCACCGGAGGCTTTCAACGTATGCATACATCAACTACCTCCTACAGTGCTGTGCTTTTATTGCAATGCCATTACACCTTGTTCACCTGCATGTAGATGTATCATTGATAATTTTTTTATTCTTATTGTCATGAACGTGGAGGACTGTCTGTTAATATTAGATGATATGATTTGTTGTTGTTTTTTTGCCCAGCTTAAACTGGAACTGTAATCTCTTTTATTTCTCAAACATGAATTCCATCCATCCATCCATTTTCTGCTGCTTATCCAGAGTCAGGTCGTGGGGGCAGCTGGCTGCCTACGCAGGGAAACCCAGACTTTCCTCTCCCCAACCATATTCACCAGCTCATCCAGGGGGATCCCGAGGCATTCCCAGGCTAAGTGGGAGATGTAGTCCGTCCAGCGTGTCTGGGTCTCCCCCGGAGTCCTCCTTCCGGTGGGACGTGCCCGGAACACCTCACCAGGGAGGCGTCCAGGCGGTATCCTGACCAGATGCCCGGGCCACCTTATCTGGCTCCTATCGATGCGAAGGAGCAGCGACTCTATTCTTAGCCTCTCCCGGACCCCGAGCTTCTCACCCTATCCCTAAGGGAGAGCCCGTCCACCCTGTGGAAAAAAACTCATTTCGGCGGCTTGTATTCGCAATCTTGTTCTTTCGGTCACTACCCACAGCTCGTGACCATAGGTGAGAGTAGGAACGTATATCGACAGCTAAATCAAGAGCTCCTTGTTTACCATGACAGACGGATACACTTGTCGGTCTCCCGCTCCATCCTTCCATCATTCGTGAACAAGACCCCGAGATACGTGAACTCCTCCACTTGGGACAGGACTTCATTCCCGACCCAGGGAAAGCACTCCACCCTTTGACTTGAAAGTCTAAAAAAGTACACCCTTTTTTAATTTAAAACTTTCAGAGTAGGATTTTGAAGAAACAACAAAAAACACACAACCCCCCCCCCAAAAAAACAACAACAACAACAAAAAACAAATAGGAAGATAATCTGACCATTGTCAGGTATTAAACTGAGGTAAATGCAACCTCACATATTAAACTATTGTTGATAAAATCTAATATAAATAAAATGGTAAATGGTAAATAAATGGTAAATAAATGGTAAATGTTGGTAATGGTAAATCATTTACCATTAATATAAATAAGCCAAAATGCTGAAGCAATGTGTGTAAAGCTGAGTAAGACATTAGGAGCAATATGGTCAAGTAATTGTTTGCTGTATGACATTAACTATTCTATTCTCATTCAATATAAATTTTGTTCTGCTCCTCTAAATAGTGTTGCTTTAGTATGCAGGTATTTGTTCATGCCGAGCCAAAGCGTATTTTCTGGTGTGCTTAGAATTTTTTTTTTTTTCCGTTGCAGAAGGTACCATTACATTGTTCCATTTTCGAGAAACTGCTGAAGAAATTAATTATTAAAATTATTTTTTACTAACGATTGAAGTTAATTGCACTTCACAGCTTTTTCTCATTTTTATTCTCAGTTTGTACATTTTTAAAACATACAGTCATCAGTTTCCTATGATCATAAATTTAAAACTGTTTAGGACGGTGTTGGGCAGATAGGATCTTTACAGCCTTCTATCGGAAAAGGTCCCTTCAGCCACCATCTCTGCTTCTGAATTTATCCTGCAATATATTCAATGAATTATACAAGGCGTGAGTATTGGGTCATGTGCTAGACACTCATTTTGCTCTTTCCCTCATGTTCAGCAGAAGCGCAGACATGTTAGAGACAAAGTGCAAGCGGGGAAATAGAGACGTTAGATAAATTGCTTCAGTTTTATACTGGCTGCATTTTTGTACTATGAAATTATCTTTTTTTTTTATTTTCTTTTTTACAAAGTCATTATTGTGAAAGTAGACTATTTTGATTTAATGTTTCCTAAAAACCATCTTATTAATTGAACCTCATGAGATGGAAAAACAGGCAATGATTCAAAAGTGAATATACTGCTATCTGTTTTATGCCTGCCGTAGGAATGGGGTTTTGATCAACATTTGGGATCACTTGAGACCTGCAATGTTTTTTAAGGGGTCTTGTTAGAATAGCATAACAGACTTTTAGGACTAAGTTCTCTAATGACTATTAAATTACTTACCACTAACAAATCTGCGTCTGTCTGAGCCACATACTGTTTCAAACACATAAAACCACTAGATTGTTATTTGAAGGTTAGTCTGTTCAAATAATAAATGAAGAAATCGCAACCACAAAACTGTAAAATGTTTTGGGGTTTGGAAGGTGTAAATTTATAGAATAAAACACTGACTATTCAAATGTCTTTAACCTTTATACCATGAGCACTCTTTCTTTCTAATGCAGTGCACTATTTCTTGCACTGTTCAAAATGTCAGCTCCATTAACCTGATCAGAACACTTGACTGTGGGCTTTGTTAATTGCTTAGCAGGATTGCTTTGCATAATGCACAATAAACTGACATTTTGAATCTGTGTCTACCAGATACAGCAGTGGTTAGTGATCATAAAAAAAATCCAAAGCAACCAATGTTTTTGTTGAGTTTAGCAAGGATCTCTTGTGGGTGTATAAAAAATGATTGTCGGAACAGGTCGAATGATGCAGTTAAAAGACTGCAGATTCTCTCCGAGAAGGTCACGGTAGATAGATTGGTCAACAGAAGATATGACTACTGCATTCGGCATCACATACATGCATAAGGTTTACTTTAATGCAAGCCACAATGGTTTCCTGACCCTGACCAGGTATTTTTTAATGTCTGAGCCTATTAAATTGTTTATCTACCCCAAAAACCAACCAACCAGTAGGTGAATAAGAAACTAATGAGCACAGAGTCAAACAGACGAGGAACACTGTGTATTCTTTAAAACTGATGTGCAAAAATTGACTGCCTTTGACTCCAAATATAGAGATTTTCTCTTTTTAAAACTGGTAAACACACCACCAGATTTGTGTTTGACTAAATAAATAAATAGGTAGATAAAAAACGTTAAAAAAATAATGAAAGAAAGAAAAGGAAAAACCTTGAGAAGACTGGAGATGGAAATCATGTACTGAGCCACTAAAAATGCTTACTGATGATGTGCATATCTCACATCATTGATCATCATTCATTGTTAAACTCGCATTGTATGCTGCAGTATTGAGACGAGACTAAAGACATTTTGGAAATGCCAGATTCTAATTTAAATTCACTTTATCAGTTTGTTTGACATTACAATTAATTAGCTAATTGTCACATACGCCATCACCAGGTAACCTTAAATGAAAATGTAGTTGATATTTAGAGTTTTCAAATCCAGATATATTCGTAATGACAGCCTATCAACTGTAACCTCGTTTTTCTTTGCACTGCAGTTAAAACAAAATAATCTGGTTGCTATTATTAATGAGCCTAATTTTCACAAAAGGTTAACAAGACCACAAATTTTATTTGTTGCTTACAACTGTTTGTTTTTTGTTTTGTTTTTTCAAATTATTAAACACCTGCATCTGCATAAGAGTTGTGGACATTTAAACATGTGGCAACAGCATAAATACAGTAATTGTTATTATGCTGGCTGTGGAGACAGGACATAGATTTTTTTTTTTCATTTTGAATATACTAATTCAATCATTTTGTAAAACAGTTTATCTTAAACCTAGACTTTGTAAATACTAAGAATCCCTGTAACATTTAATCACCTTTTAAAATGGCCATAACTGTCCATCCAAACAAATGACTTTCACCTTTATCAAGTTATTTCACTTCCTCCCTATTTCTATAGTCTTTGAACAAGTGTATAAATAACTGTTTCTTAGATATTTCTTTTTCATAAACATTTTACAGTCTTGCATCCTATATAAACTAAGATAATGTGGAAGAGTCAGACTGAAAAGAAAACTAATTACTGCCTATTTTCTTCATTTTTCCCAACTTGACCAGCAGTATGTAAAGCAATTTAACACATACAAGTGATGTTGCCATGGCTCTTACAGGAAGCAACAAAATGTTTTTTTTTTACATGTTGTTTTTTTTTTTTTTTTTACGTACAGCGCACATAATCCCTTATGTCATGCCAGTATAAATAAGTATTATATATTCAGAGGTCTGGGGTGCGATTTTGTATCATATTACCACATAATTGATTTTTTTCTTACAGCTTTGATTCAGCCTCTTGTCAGGGGTACGTGTTTACTAGTCTAGTTTATCCTACATTTGGTGCATAGGGTGTCATACATCTCTCCTGTTTTTTCTCTGTTGGGCACTGCAAGTAAAATACAGTATATCACTGTTACCTGTCCAGCTCAGTGCAGAGATACAGAATTGTGGAGAAATGTATTATATAAATCAATAAAGACGATAATGTTTTCATCTGAAATACTCCATATGTAAGTCACTGGAAATCTCTTTTTGTTCACTGTGTGTTTCATGATATACAGCCAGGTAAAGACATATGTTGTCTGAGTCAACTCTGCTGCGAATTTTGTGTGGAGTTTGCATGTTCTGCGTGGGTTTTCTCAGGGTTCTCCGGCTTCCTCCCACCGTCCAAAGACATGCATGTTAGATTAATAGGTGACTCTAAGTTCTCCTTAGGAATGAGTGTGTGAATGGTTGTTTGTCCTTATCTATGTTGGCCGTGCGATGGACTGGCGACCTGTCCAGTGTGTACCCAGCCTCTCACCTGATACAATGCTGGGATGGGCTCCAGCTTACCTGCGACCCATAATGGATTAAGCAGTGCAGACAATGAATGAACCTTATTGACAGGCAACAAGGCAACATTAAAGCTGATCCTTGGCCAAACCACAAACCTCGTGCAGTATTACAACTCTCTCTCTCTCTCTCTCTCTCTCTCTCTCTCTCTCTCTCTCTCTCTCTCTCTCTCTCTCTCTCTCTCTCTCT
>JBAMHW010000015.1:21574142-21590216 GCA_037177495.1 Rhadinocentrus ornatus
GGTGAACAGGTTAACAGTTTAAACATACTAAGCTCTGTTTTGCCCCTGACAAGTGTTTATTTTAGTCCACTTGGCTATATATATATATATATATATATATATATATGTATGTACACTAAAGTCGATGTTTACTGTTTCCATAAACCATCTGTCATTTTTAATATCGGCTTTTGACAATTTTTTGAGCTCCTTAGTTTGACAAAATCCCAGTGAAATGTGTCAAACTAATGAGAGCCCTGTAGACCAAGTACTGTATGTATGTGTCCCCAAAGCGGAATGATGAAGGTATGTATAAACAGCTCCATGAAACTCCTGAACTTGATTTATAGTTTAAAATGAAATTTTAAATCTTGAGAATATGGGTTTATCCTATTTGATAAATAGCCTTCCACTGGCTTGACATGGTGTGGCCTTTTTAGTTTGCTAATACCTGCTATTTTTCCATGTAAAAACAATAACAATGAGAAGATCAAACATGTGGTGCTTGTTTGTACTTGTTAAAGGCAAGCATTATTAATGGATTTCAGTCAAGAACTGACCTGAAAATGATTCCTGCCTGGATCAGGATGCTCCTGTAGCACCCTCCTGTACATGGTTACAGCTCCCCTCCCATCCGCTTTAGACAAGGATCATAAATCTTGACAAACCCACACTTACACCGTGTCTGCTATGTCCTCAAATAAAGCAGGTCAAGCCTATATATTTTTTAAATGTCTGCATAAATGTGTTATCTGCCCCAGATCTCTCAACAACAAAGTGATTAGGAGGCATGACTAAGGAGAGACGTGTTTACGAACATTTCTGTCTTCTTTATTTTTATCTCGTCTCACCTGTGTTTGATTCAAAATATTGGATCTCAGAAATATCTTTTAGCTACATTTTTTTTTACAAAAAAACAAAACAAAACAAAAAAAATCAAATAAAGGAAAAATGAAAATGTGTGGGAGTGTGTCTGTTGGAATGTTATTCTTGATAAAAGACAAGAAAATGTCTGTCTCAGTCTTGAAATGCTTGAATTACCACTGAAACCTTTGAAGCAGAGAGAATACAGATGCTAATAATCATCCTTAGTTGCATCCAATCAGATTAAATGTCACATTAGCATCTGTTTACATTAGAGGCTCCCCACAGGCAACTAATATAGTACTGATCAATTCTATTGTAACTTTGTAATAAATTTAACTGCATCATGATTACCCATCCATGATATTCAGTGTGGGCTACAGTGACTCATATAGTTCCTGGTAAGATACTTACATCAGCCATATGAACCAATAGAAAGTGTTGTTTGTGTATGTGTGTTATTTTGTCCTGGCTGAGCTAAGCTGCGGGGCATAACCATCATCTTTCAGCCTGAGTGGAAGTGCCAATGTAGACTAGGAGTTGTGATAAATGGTACTTTCCTTCTCTAAGGATGAGGCTAGAGACACACACACATGCACACCGTAACACAGAGACAGAGAGCGGCAAAAAAGGAGAAATATCAGCTCTGTTTCAGTGCAAACTCGCTGGGCCAAAATGGGTCAGCATTGTCGACTCATTTTAAATTGTACTAGCAGGAGCTGCGAGCCGTGGGAGTGCTGCACTCTTGAACTCTACAAATCAACCTTATTTTGATTAAACAGCGAGGGCGGCAGAATCCTACAGGTGGGCAGCTCCCAGGGGAAGAAATGAGACCTCTCTGGTCATACTGGGCAGCTCTTGGAGGACATTAAAAGAGAAGGTGGTGAATATTAGGCTTTGCATAGGCTCAGGAGTCATTTTAGACTCTTAATTCAGAAAACATCTGGTCTACCAGTCAGCCAGATTTAATATTGGATAAAAATGTTATTTTCACAGTGTTTTTGTTTTCATTTATATCCTTGCTTATCCCAAGTGCAAATGAGAGGATGCTCATAAAATATTGTATTTCCGAGGCTTAAGGGTTAAAGTTCAACTGATATATCCCAAAAGAAGCAATTAACTTTGCATCAAAGGAGAGATACACATGATAAGAGAGAAAAACACTGGGAACTTAATAAGCCGTTGATTTGAATCTCAGGGAGAAAAAAGAAAATCAGTGACCAATTTGGCTAAGAGTGGCAAATACAGCATAATAGTACACTGGATTCAAAGACAGCATCATTAGCCAACAACACTTAAAGCAGAAAGACCTCCAGCCTTAATAAGTCAAGTATGTGTGTATTAAAAATTGGCCTTGGGTGCCTTTTAAAACACTACTGAGTTAAAAGTTTAATTGTCCTTCTTTAAGTTTGTATTTAGTAGTAGCTTTAGCCTCAGTTTTAGTTTTGGCTCAGTGTTGTATGCATAAATAGGCAATTGTCTGCCGCCATCTTCACCATAGGGAAGGTGGTTTATACGTTAAACGTTGTGTTTTCAGCTTGTTTAGCTTTTCTTAAATGACAAAAAAAATGAGAGCACATCTTTAGGATTACAGTATATGCACACCCAATTCTCTTCACACATATTCGTGAGTAGGGGAAGATGTGAAGCGGCAGTCATTAGTGTCCTTGCTGCTCCATGTGCAGTGTGTAGATATTTATCTGATAGCCATCCAGGGCTTAACCGAATGAAAAGAAACAGAAATCCCTGTGTGAAGCCACGCCGCTGCTGTTGGCAGTCACTATACTGTACAATTCATCTGCTGCAAAATTCACACCCTCTGCCCATCTCTTTTTTCCTCTCTTTTCAAAGTCACTGACATAAAAACACAATACAATCCTACAATCTTTTTTTTTTTATGTTTTCCTCTTCAACGTGGCTGATTAATTAGTGTAATCCTTTTCTGAAATGTCTCTGTATCCAAGCTGTATGCTCTACTTCTGTTTGCTGGCATTGTTGGATGTGATGACTTTCTCTTGCTTGCATAAATTATTGATCCTTGACATTCCCGGTTTGTGATAGTGCTCAGAGCTAAAGATCTTTTGGTATTCATAGGCAGCATGTGGAAGAACAGCTGAGTTTGTTTGCCTCTGTTGTTGATGATTTCTCTCATCGGGCTGAGCTCATGTTTCTGGGTCGTGCTCGTGTTCTGTTGACCCAGGTGGCCTTGCAGTCCGTGGGCCGAAGGTGAAACTGTGTTTCACTTTGTTGCTGTCGTGCTGCTTGTTTGGCAGCTGACACTGCTTCAGTCATATCTAAATTTTCTAGTTTTCCTTCACAGAGAATAGTTGATGCCTCTTTTTTTTTTTTATAGAATGAAAAGAATAATAAGGATTTCTGGGCTATGCTTTTTGTACAGCTCTATTTTAGCACTTTAGCCATTATTGTTGGGTGTGAAATAGGTAAAATCACCATGTAGTTGAAACTCAATTTCATGCTTTTGAAGTAAATCGCAGTTTATATATACTATTGATTTCAGCTAGCAGAACATGGAGTCAACTCAAGCATGAACTATGTTCTCTGAAAAGTATACGAGTTAGTGTTATACAATGTTTCATAAACCTTGAAGGTTACTGCTCAAACACTTTGTTGATTAGTGAAGGAAAAGCTTTTGAAGTTTTTTTTACTCGATCTTCCAAAACTTGCATGTCTTAAATATTTGGGATATTAAAGAACATTATTTAGCAAATTGAATCCAGGATTAGTTGTGGAGGTGCTATAAAGTCTGGAAATTTTTTATTAAAAGTATATAATTGCATTTGTGTGCTTTCCTGTCTTTTAGAATACTAAAAATTAAGATGTAGCAAAAAATAATCCAATTTATTTGAAGGTATATCTCTTTGTGTTAAATTTGTTGGGCTGGACAGATGTGGAGCAAGTGCTTGTAAGCATGCAAATTTCAGGTCGCATTAGGATTTACTAACAGTTTATATGATCTTATCCTGTCCTTGTTTGCTCTATGCTTTTGTTCTCATGTTTAAACATTGATCTGTTATTTATAACTTTCTTGTGACATATACTTTTCTGCCTGTCTTCAAATTTAAATTTCTCATCACACTCTCACACACACTTATCAGTCATTCTGACTCACATCCAGCCTCAGTTGTTCACACTGTGACTTTCCACTGCGTCTTTCCCGTGCACGTCTAATACTTTCCGCTTTCAATTTCTTTGACTCTTTCACCTTATGCTCTTAATACTTCATTCCAATAATCTGTGCATCATTGTTGTCAGATCTCCTGCTAATCCTCCTCCAGTCAGACTTGTCTCTCACATTCACATGATGAGCTAGGGCCCATGTCAGCATCTTTCCCTCTTATTTTCACGCACACGCTGATGTTCAGGAAAGAGGCAAATGAACATTCATGAGGCTCATTAAAACACCTCACAGACAGAGAGGAAAGTCTTGGGAGTAGAGATGGAACTTGTATAGTGCATAGAGAATTCCTGAGAGCTACTCAGTTTGAATCCTTTGAGATCGTAGAGTAAAGATGTCACATTTTTTGTCCATGTTTCTCTTTTACTTTAGTCATTACAGTGAACGGTATTAATATTCGAGAAGCTGCAATGGCATCAGTAGACAAAAAAAAAAATCTCTAAAAACATAGACCCAAAGTTAAAATGACACGTATACTACAGGCATCTTTTTCTTGTCTGTGGCCTAAAGCTAAGCATTGTTCTGGTTGAAACTGCATTTGAAACATTTGATATGAGTTGACCAGTGGACGTTCCAATCTATGGCTGATAATAGTCAGATGCTGAATTCAAGATGTCTTGCTGACAGAAAGTATAGTAAGAGCAAAAGTAGATTTGAGCAGCAGGAAGGGCAGAATCCTAAACCTAAAAGATTATTTGAGCATAAATGAAGCTTGCTACCCTACATTTGATGAGGCACTACATCACTCTGTGCTAATAAGAATCTACCTCTCACAGTGGATTGTTTGACCAACAGGGGGAAACAAAGATCAAAATTTGGAATCTCTAAGCTTAAAAAGGAGAAACAAAATTAGAAAAATCACATTTGATATGTTGGCAAAGCTTTTGTCATTTTCAGATTAGACTTATTTATCTTTTGTATGTGATTTCTGGCTCCAGAATAAGGAGTTTTTTTCTTTGTTTTTATTTTTCTGTTTTTTCAGACTAATTGTTTCTTCTGAGAAGAATGTTGGCCTCAGGAAACATATAATCCTATTATATGTAGATGTTTGGTTTACTCTCAAACAGCTCCACATGGGATTGTAAAAAAATGTTTCACGTGGTGCAAATCCCGTAAACAAGGATGAGTAAAACAAGTCTCAATAAGGTATTCAGTCAGTTCACAAGAATGTGCTTTAGGGCCAGTCTACAGGTATGACCAACTCTCTCAAAGCTGTGAAAACAGCTGAAGAAAGTTTCTTAAATTCTAATCTTAAATCTATCATTTCTTCTCCGAAACCATGCCTCGTCACCCTCAGTCGTTGGTCTTCGGATTGTGTTGTACCCAGAACAATTTTGTGCTAAAATCTTTTGTATATGCTCCCATAGGACACAATCACTGACATGCATACACACAGGCAGGTCCCATTAAGCCAGAATGTGAACAGATGATCTGCTTGGCTGTCAGGGCAAACAGGCTGAGCTCAGAACATTGGCAGCCACAGCAATGCCTCTACTAATTGCCTCACTCCACGTATTCTTGTAGCGTGTATGAGTGTGTTTGTGTCTACGTGTGTGTGTGAGATCCTCTTATACAGAGTCTGGTGTCTTTCACACCCACCATGTGCAGGATGTGGTGACTCACATGTATGTGTGTAAAAAATGTGATTTGGCTCAGCAACACTTGAAGGGGCTGACTTGTGACAGTCCATTGGCTTTGACATTTTTGGACATTTTGACCAATGGTTGCAGCCAAAACAGCTCATTTTAGGGTTGCGCCTACACTTTTTACAAGCAACAAACTTGTAGAGAGGCCAGCAGATCCACTATGACACTTGGGGTTAAATTCAGTTTCCCCTTGCTCTAACAGGCATTTCAGTTGATTTTAAGGCAGACCAACAGCACTGGTTTTCAAGACAGAAATCAATAATCGGTAGTAAACAAAAAATATAGAAATACATACAAAATGAAAAAAAAATTAAGATTTTAGAGCTGGATAATTTAATATGCTAAGTTACTGTAGTGATAGTGAGTGGTTTAATGTCACAGGACCAGGGTTCTCTTTGCAGCAGCCGTACCTTGATAGTCGCTGTATCTGAAATACAAAGCATTACTGCCACAAATGTTTAGAGTGCTATCAAATAGACACATGCTGTTTTAATAAACAATGCTGCCTTTTTCCATAATGCCATGAGCAATTGATTTTATTTGATTTCATGCCGCACTCAGGGGTGATTTAAGACCTTACCTTGCTGAAATCTTTCTGTCAGTCACTAGCAGAACTTAATTTAGCATCCTACTCTGGCTGCTTATTATTTTTTCATTATTCCTCTGTAATGTATGAAAACTGTATTGTTCTCAGTTTTCAATGTGAGAGGGTTGGTTTCTGTTTTCTTTTTCCTTGCAATGTGCTGTCATATAATATAAACATGACTATGTGTTATGTGGTAGACAAGCTTGCAACTGTGGTTGCAGTGTGTGCTAATGCCCTGTTTGCATCAGCTTTGATAGAAAGTACCCAGAGGTAATATAGAGAATGGGCAAACTGCTGTCAAGCCCAGTGTGGTCTGAAAGAAGAACCATCTTATTGAGAGCAAAAGTAGTATCGTTAAGCAACATGTTACAAGTAAGTGGAAGCCTTAACTAGGCCGTTTGCATATTTTCAGAGGAAGGAAAGCTCCAAACTTTCCTATTGTGATGCAATATCTCATGGTAAATGTGCTGAGGGTTTGTGTGGTTTTCTATCCTGCATGTTAAGAAGTGATTAGGGTCACCTTCATCTCCTCAGCCTCGCTGACCTGCTGGCTGACCTCAAATTAAAAAATATCATGGATTTAAATAAAAACAGTGCATTGATTTACAAAGCTCAAATACCCGTATTTTATTCTCAGTAGAAAATAAATGGGCTTCATTAATGCTGAAAAGAGCATAGAGGTTTTATAGCGACGTTTACTCTCATACAGACAACATCTCTTTTAGGAAAGCCTTACATATATCAGCAAGACAATGCTGAACTAAATACTGCATCCATCAAAACAGCATGGCTTTGCAGGAAAAGAGTCTACGGCCTGCCATCAAATCCAAAATGAGCTAAATTTTTCATTAAATAGTAAAATATCTCAGTTTAGGTTGTCTAGGTTCTATTGGGAATAAAATATGCCTTTATGAGGTTTGCAGATTATTGCATTCTGTTTTTGTAGACATTTTATACAGAATCCCAGCTTTTTTAGAATTAGGGGTATTTAGTTTGTATGTTTGGGACAGATGTTAAATATATGATATTTTATAAGTTGTATATGCATTTTTTTTTTACAATAATTCTCAAAGCAGTGTCATTACAGTCAGAGGGCTATTTGTTTGACTGTATTTATTTAATTTTTTTTCCCACCTCTGCAGAATATGGTTTATTTATTGTTGTGTCTCCCACTTGTTTGTGGTAATCAAAGAGTCTGATTGTAAATGAAGCAAGCTATTGGCCCGACATAAATTAAAACCTTATAGAAAAGACTTTATTTTCCAAAAGACAAATGTGCTTTAGATTAGAATTACATAAAGTTCTGTTTTACCTGATAGAACAATAGTAAGCGGCACCTCTTTTTAACAAAAAAACACTAATGTAAGGAACTCTGAGTTCTACATGTTCATTTAGATCAAATTTCCCTGTGATCAAAAGACTGAAGTAAATTTTTCTCCAGCTTCTCTTTCCCTTTGCCTCAAATGGAAGCTAGCTGAGGTTGAAAGCTGCTCTGAAAATGCAAACTAATTTAAAGTGAGGCTCACTTACTAGAGAAAAGAGTAGAGCCATTATTCTTTTGCTGAAAGATCCATTAGAATAGGATTTGGACATCAGATCGCTATGCCTCTTTGACATCTCCCAGTGGAGATCTATCTCAGAGAAAACATCAGGGCTGTCCCAGTAACACCAGAGGTATAATATCTCCTGCAGTGTGGAATTTCCTGAAGATTAACCAAGATTAGCTAAAGGTGAACAGGAAAAGGACATCTAAGCTTTACTTGTTGCTGCTTCTGCAAACTAAATGAGGTGAATAACATAAAGGTTTTTATTTTCTTTTTTTTTTTAAAGTATTAATATTAGATTAGATTCCTATAAAACAGGACATTTAATGATTGGTTTGCAACACTGATCATGATATATGTTTCTTAAGTGCTTATTGCATTAGTACTCAATAACAGAGTTTTGTTATACATATTTCTGTCTTTTCATTAGTTGTTATTCTTAGTAGAGGCATTTTTGATACTTCCATGTGGCCATTTTTGCAGATAGTATAAAGTTATCCCTCTTTCTTACTAGATACACATTTAATTTTAATATCTGCTAAAAGTAGAAGAAATAATACTCTGATCTATTTTACATAACACGCCTAAGTAAGCTGTTGTTAATGTGCATGTTCTGCATCACTATGGAAATAGTTGAAGGAAAAAAGGCTTATGAAATACAAGAAAAATTAAATAAAAGGACTCTACTCTTCTATGTTACATTTCACAAGTCTCTTTATATATATATATATATATATATATATATGTATATATAAAATCCTTAAGTCAGCCCCTGAAGTAAAATGGTATATTATCTTTTGTCCCCAGTCACATGTTTTCAGAATCAGAGGGACAGAGACAAACAGTTTTAAACTCAACCTGTTGGGAGCTGACTACTTTTAAAGCTTTTGGGTGGGGAAACGGGTGGACTGAAAGGGGCTTATGAGTGCTAAAGCAGAGTTTTGGACTGTTGTTGTCATCTCAGACGGCACACGTGTCTCTCTGGTGTGGAGTATATTTCTGAGTCCTGTTGTTCGTAATCATAATAATAACAGCAAATCATTTGCATTGTTTCTCTGCAGCTCTCACTGTCTCAGCTGGCAGCTACTTCACGCTACCCAACCATCAGCCACTCCAGCTCAGCGTTGCCATGGCAACAGTCATTTCCTTCTATGCTCCATCCTTCCCCGTTGGCATCGGCCCACCAGCTGTCACATGTCGTAAGATTTCCACCCCTGTTTGCTCACATGTAAAAACACACGCTCATAGCTTTACACTTATACTTCACATACATGATGAGGAAATTACACAAGCGTTAAGCAAAAGCCTGCATTTACAAGGAAGACGCATAGAAACACTAACACATTAAACACAATACTTTTAATGTTTCAAAGGATAGTCAGATAGTTTCATAATGCACTTACCTTTACTACACCGAGCTTATACCCATAGAAACACACACACACACGCGCACACATACATACACACATACACGTTCATGCACACAACCTGCAAAACTGAACTCCATATCTGCTCACTCTTTGTCTCTGGAGCTGCTGGAGCTGCTGGAGGTGTTGAAGCTAGCCCTTTTCATCTTTATAATCAAAAGAAACTTCATTCTTTCACTTGGCTTTTCAAATCTTTGAACAAAGGCTATCTCGGTTTTCTTGAGGTATCCAGGGTCCTGTATTACCTTATGTTTTCCCTTCTGTGTAGTTCATGACTATTTGTCTGATTTAAGTATTATCTGCCTAATTCATGTATCAACGCCTATTTTGAAAAACATTTAGTGTCTTTTGTAGGAGTCTCAATAGCTACTTTAATCATAGAGCTTAGTCATTTTCCCAACCCAATACTATAGTGGATTCTCAATGAAACACCTCAACTTTTTGTTTATTAGAAAATAATTTCCTGTCTGATTTAATCAACACAAATCCCAGTGAACTGTCATATAGATAATGGAAATTAGAAAGTGTGTAAAAAAAAACTACAGTCTCTAACAAGCTTAATTCATGTGAGATTGCCCTATTATTGCTGCCAGGGGATATTCTGAAGCAAAACTGAGGAAGTCAGCTGTACTGTACTGATTTTAATACCTCTGGTGAATAATTTCCTGAAATGATACAGGGGTAACCTGCTCCCCACAGTTGTGGGTCTTTGTTGCAGAAAATTGGCTGGCAGAGTCATTTTGCCTTTGAAAGCTGCCTCGTCTTTGCTAAATTAGACAATGTAACAATGCGGTATTTACTATTTCCCTTTGATGTGGAAAAAGATGATATAATGCTAATGTTTGAATGGTAAAGAGTTTGGTTTGACAGCCTGTAACAGTTTTAGTTTAGTGGCTGGGTGCAAAAGACTTTTCCCTTATATACTGTAGGAGGCATGTATCATTTCTGTTGCCCTCAGTTTTCTTTTCTTTTTCTTATCTTTCCTTTCATATATTTTTTGTATATTGCAAAGTAGCTTTACTGGAATACGATGCTTCCTTGCTGGATATTCGTGTAGTTTGATAATACATGATAATACATGATTCAGGCTCATCTATTGTTAACACTGCAAGCAGCTTTGTATCTTAAAAAAAAAAAGTGGTCCAGTCATTAAAATGCTAGCACAATTGCTACCAATGGTATATAGGGGACCTTTCTGTGTGAAGTTTGCATGTTCTTCCAGTAAATGCGTGTCTTTCTGGAGGTACTCCGGCTTCTCCTGAAGTTCAAAGAAATACATATTATGTTAATTGGTGACTCTAAATTCTCCCTAAATTCTTGGTGTGAGTTTGTTCGTGAGTAATTGTCTGTCTCTTTGTGTTGATCCCTGCAATGGACTGGCGACCTGTCCCTGCCTCGCCTAGTAACTGCTGGGATAGGCTCTAGCTTGCCTGCAACCATAATTTAGTGAAAGTATACAGCATAGTGAAAGCAGTTTTGTGAGAAATGGCTCAAGTAAACAGAACTGAATTACAAGTTAATAGTTAATCTCTAATCAAATATGTATTGTTGCAACATAGAATAAAGAAGTAATCATTAGTTATCGTGATCAAGTATTGAATAGGGATATTGTTGATTTTTTTTCTTTAGAAGAGATGAAGAAGTCTTTATCATCATGTATGAACATTCTACATTGTTTAATCACGATGTCTCATCCATCCATCCATTCTAAATCATTGTGTAGTTGGTTCATTGGTTTTGTCAGTTGCCTTTATTTGACATCACGGTAGATGCTGTAGTATACAGTAGTAGAACACAGCTGTGTTTATTGGCTTGCCTGCCTGCTTTTACACCTCAGTTCAACTAAAAACACTTTCTAACTACACAGCAGCGGCTTCAATAGGTTTGCTTCAATATTTCATGCTTCAAATCTACACAGCTCAAGCTATGAATCATATTGCAGGAATAAACCAGGAACAGTGGATCGGGCTTACTGGAGATAACGAAATAATCAGAAATACAATATGGCTACAAAAAAGGCACAATTCAATTTGGTTTTGAAAGACCCACTAAGTTGTGTTGTTATAAAACTGTCAGAACAACTTATCTATTTCATGTTTTTCTATGACCGCACTGGTAGCTGAAAGTTGAGACTATTTTGTACTTAGTTGTGACAGTTTTGTTTTTCTCATTTAGGTCACTGTAAGACAAGATGGCTTCCAACTGAGCTTAAGGTGTTTAAATCCCAAAGTGTTAATCAATTTTACATAAAAGAAGAGTTTGCACACTGTAGAAAAACAGAGATTAGGCCTGAAACAAGGGCTAAAACTTACAAAACAACATTAAGCTAAAGATTTTCTTTCTTTTTAGGCACCACAATTCTAACTGCTGCTGCAGTGTTCAGCTGTGTGTTTATGTTTAATTACTTAGGAACTCAACATTTTGTTAACTTACTGTCTGTGTTTTTTATAAACTAGCTTTAAGATGATACCGTGAGTGTTTTCAGCATTGTACCTTGAATGCAGGAAACTGAGTGAGTTGTTTGATTGAGGTTGCTTTTTTGCAACTCTGCCAGGGCTAAAACTTTGGAAGCCTGTCTTTTATTTCACATTAGAGGCATCAAAATTTTCCCTTAATCATAAAGTCGTGGAAAAGTACGACACTTAGTCCGCTAGCTCCCATTAGCTCTCAGTGATGATACAGTAAGTGGTGTTTTGAGTCATTAAATTGGTTTGCAGAATTTCAAATTTACACCTCAGGTGCCCTTGTAACCTCAAAAGCTGAACACACCTGTTTTTGAAAATCATTCACCCATATCTCACCACACGACAACAGCTTTGTGCCAGCAAGTTCAGACGCCATGTGAAGCCATTTTGTAAAACAATTTAAATATGTTAAGACATCTACATCATGCATAGATATCCTCTTAGGTTATCATCCTGCAGACTGTTTAACCAGAAGAAGAACATGCATGTGTATCTTGTACTTTGCTTTTGGTTGAAGTTATTTCCAGCAAATTCAATAGAAAGCCTAATAATTTGTTGTGACGTGTCCTCTGGTTGGCCAACTGAGCTTAGCACTTGTGTCAAGGACCAGAAAATTAGGGAAAAGAAAACACTTGACTGGAAAATGACATCTTTAGCACTTCATGGCTAATTGTCAGCTCTCTTACACCCCAGGCCTTTTGTCGTTCAGTGATGGTGAAGGCAGGATTAATATTATCTGCAAAAAAAAAAGAAATGAAAATGTTGAATTGATCCACAGGCATTTATTTAAGAAGAAAGAAATAGTTTAATTAATGAAATTTCAGTGAATAAATTGCAACTTAAATGCAAGGCAGCCTCTCAAAGTCAAAGGATGGACACTTAGTGTTACTTGGTGTTAATTCAATCTTGTTCACTTGAGTCCAAGAGATGGCAGTGATTCATGAAAGCCAACTTCACATCTTTAAAAAGCAATATTATTAGTAATAAACTTGAATAATACGGTACTTTTATGTACTTACAGATACTTACAAAAATGCCGCACACAGCAGAAAATGAACTTACAATCAAGTAAAACACGAAAACAAAAACAAGAAAACAAAACATTAACATTATATGGCATCATTCCAATCAGTCAATAAACAAAACTCTGAAAATTCAGAAAAAATCAATATGTTAAATGAACATGTTTTAAGATGTTATTTAAAAGAAAACGCTGACTCATCTGACTGATTTACATAAATTTTATGCGAAAGTATTAATATATTAGAAAGAAATTATTTGTGTTTTTATGGATACTCGACGGTATTTATAATTAAAATCTGTTTATTGGACAACATCTTTGAATTAGTAATTGTAGCCTTCTCCTGGTAGCTTTACACCGCTAAATACGATACTAATTAGGGACTGTCTCCGTTTATCCCACAGTAAATGTAACAAAACTTCCTTCATATTTGTTATTTTAAACATGAAAAGTTTGTAAGAAAAATGATGGAACTAGTAAAAAACATATTTTTTAAAGGAAAGGAGTAATAAAAAAGAAAGTTTCATGAAAAGAAAAAATTTGATGATGAACACAAATATTTTGTCTTCACAGCCTAATGTTGCTTGTTTCTGCATGCTATAAAGATGATGCTGTTGTCCCTTAATGTCCAAAACTATCAAAAACCCATCAATAAAAGGCAACAACTTAGTCCCCTGCTGTTTCTTCATTAGACTGACCGTGAGCATTTCAAATCAATACAACATGCTGCCATTTGCACTTAATGGTACTTAAAATCTATCTATCTAGAAATCTACTGTGGTAATAAAACCTCCTACAAATGCACATCTTATACCAGTTACAACATTTGTATCTTCACTGGGAATCAGTAGATTTGTGGCCCAGGGAGTAGAAAATGTAAAAAGAAAAAAAAAGATGATGTTTTTATGGGATTTGCTAACAAAAATTGGGCACAAATTATTATTATTTTTTTCCTTTTGCAATCTTTCTAAATGCTGTTTCTCATTCACTGTGAATCTTTTTTTTTTGCCAAAGCACCTGCTCTATGTTAAAGCTTCTTTTAGATGTCTGGTGAAATCAAGCAAGAACAGATCACTGCAGTTGATTGCTTGTACTGGATCACACAGAGATAAAAACATGCATATTCCATATTCTCTCCATTGCAAGGTCTATACTACAAAAGCTCATCCTTCCATACCAGATATTCTGTCCTATGATAGTGTTAGAAATTGCTGTGGCAACACTAGACCACTTTTTCTTAGTGACATATTGTGTTTATCAGTGTATTTATGGTCTATTTTAAAGGAAAGGTGTGTCTAATAAATATTTGTAGAAAACAGGTTAAACAGACAGATGAAATCTAGCAGCACTAAATCACACGGAGTGCAGTGCAGACGAAACGTGGGGAGTTATTAATAAATCCAGGAGGACAAATCTTAAATTCTTAAATTCAAAGCGGCGTCCTGCAAGCAGTATTATTAGAATTGGCCTGACAACCTGTATGGAGGCAGTCAATACGATGAAATTATGCTTCCTCTGCTTCCGACATCCTGTGGTTTTCCACACGTCATTACACAGAAATAGAATAGCAAGAGCGTCATTTCTGAGATTTACACCTAATTCTGCATCCTAAACATTAAAACTTACAGTCATTCATTGAGAATAAATTGTAAGGTAATGAATTTTCTGAAGCTTTTAACTCCGACTCATTTCCGTATTGATGCAATGATGATGCAAACACAGTGACCACTGAGTGTATTGGTGACTATGCATAGGTTTGTATATTGATGGACAAGGCTATTTAAAGCCTTGTAACACATGCTGTAGATAAGCTTTTAGAATCAATGTGCACACTGACACAGACCAAGTAAACCAAGACCAGGGTAAGCTCTTTAAGTCCTCTGTGACATATGCCTGCTGTGTATTAAAGATATGTATTTCTACTGTAAATGTGGGGTTGGAGCCGTCAGAGTATTACAGAAGGCAATTTCCAAAATCAGTTTTGACAAATCCACTGCAAACTTTTTCTCTTATTGCCTCATTGCTTTATTCCAGGTCTTCACAACCCAGCTTTACTTCAGATAAAATTCTCATGCATTCAGTTGTCAATTATTATTATTATTATTGCATTTTCCTTTGCCCACAGTTCTGATTACACTGAGTACAATTAAACTTGTAATTAGATGGAGGAATTTTCTATATGTCTGAGTAATGACTATAAAGGTACACTGAATGGATTGTGAGTAGTCTTATTAGAAACCAACAGAACATTATGCTTATGAATTGCCATGTTACAGCAATACCATTGATTGAAACAACAATAAAAATGTATTTTATTGTCTCTTGCATTTGTTCCAGGCCTGCTTGACTGTTAGCAACATTGCACACCTAGAGATGGACCTTCAGCGGGGTGGTGATGACTTACCTTTAATGCAGGATGAAGGAGACCCACTTCAGGAGCTGCGCTTCACCCCTGTCCATGCTCCTGTCATCACTGTGGGGATGAATGTGCCTAGGTGAGCGGCTCTTATTGTCTACTTGAGAAATGATCTGTACCAAAAAGTAAAGAGGGCTTACTCTGTACAATGCATCTATGACGGTTTCCACAGAAACACTGTGTGATGGTTGCACTTTAAAGCTTAAAACTAGAAATAACTTGCCCACTGAAATAAGACACTAAAGTTTTACCCTTGACGATCTTGTAGAACATTTTTCATGTTTTCTTGTTTGTCTCTGAATCGCCATTGCTCATGTTAATTATAGTTATTTGCTCTAGTCTTAGAGTGTGTGTGTTTATGTGGGACTGTGCTGCCCTCTGTAACTCAAAGCTGTTTGTAATAGTCTGGGAGGAGGATATGGATATTGTTACCGGCATCAGCTGTGCAACATGAGTTGCAATAAAGAGGCCAGCTGCTATGTGTGAAGCAGTAAGCAATAATAAATGCTCATGGTCTGCTGCTGTGAGGATTGTTTTGTTGAATGCGATTTTGAGTGGAATTGAATTGGTGGTCAAGACCTCCAAGTAGGAAGGGCATTTCAACTTATTACTGGCAATTGAAACCAATACATTTTGGCCACCTGATGCAAACGTAATATTTGAATTTGCAGCACATTTTCTCCTTTTATTTGCGTTTACTTTTTATCTACAGTTACTGGTGTGGCTATATATAATCATTTTGCTCCAGTACAGTACAGTAACATGCCTGTTACTCAGGTTTAAAAATAGAAAATTGGGTTATTTTAAACATCCTTTTGATACCCTACTACAGGGTTCTCCAATTCGGCCCTATGAGGGCTGCAATCCAGCAGGTTTTCCATGTATCCCTGCTTCAACACACCTGACTCAAATTAATGAGTCATTGTGCAG
>JBAMHW010000015.1:21591145-21602364 GCA_037177495.1 Rhadinocentrus ornatus
ATCCAGCAGGTTTTCCATGTATCCCTGCTTCAACACACCTGACTCAAATTAATGAGTCATTGTGCAGAACTTGATTGTCTGTTAGACCCATTTAATTTGATGCAGGTGTGTTGAAGCAGGGATACATGGAAAACCTGCTGGATTGCGGCCCTCGAAGGGCTGAATTGGAGAACCCAGCCCTACTATGTCTCTATATTGGTAACTCATGTTAACACTAGTACAGACATTTACTACCACATTTCACTGTGTTGCTTTCTACAGAGATACATTTTTTCTCACTGTTTGCCTACATGTGTGTTGGGCATTGTAATGACATTCCCAATAGGTGTCAGAAATAAGCTCAGAGGCACATTAAAGAATGTTTTTGTAAACATTTACATCCCACTTTAGGCATTGAAGCACTGAACATTCATTGCTTTAACGGAGAGCTTTTGACTTTGATTAAGTACAGCAGAATGCAATGAACAGAGCTCACAATTTACAAACATAATGTCAGAGGAAACGCAGCTAGCTTTATTGAGTTGGGACACTAAATGAGAAAGAACTCGGCACATAATGGGCACAAGGAAACAAGGCAATGCTTTAGTACAGGGAGTCTGTTAATAAGCAGCTGGCGCTGAAACACTTTCCCAATCCCAGAGTTTGGATCCAGACACAATCCTGTTCAGTTCAGTGGACTGAAACATCTCTGCCTCCTCACTCGGAGCCAAAACATCTCTTTGAATGTTTTCAGTGAGGAATGACCCACTTCTTTCACAAGAACAATAAAGTCTAAAGAAGTTTAATTGAAGTAGCAGTGCATATCTGATGGAGCTCCCTTTGAAATAAAAATGATGGCGTGAATATTAATCCACTGGGTCTAAATTAAGATGCAACTTGGAGCAATGGGGAAGAGATGGAAAGCATGAAATTGACACAGCTACAGAGAAAAACACAATTGACTTCCTTATTCACTGTTGTCATCTTAATTAATTTGATCAAGGCTTCATTCTGTGACAAAATTTTCACTGTGGGCTCCACTGTGGACAAAGGCAACGTTAGAGCTTTGATAACATTATTGCTCATTTTATTTTGCCAGCACTTTAGCCAGCTGTGTTTATCATACCCACAGTGTCTGGTGTCAGCGATGAAAGTATAAGTTATGACTGTTACCATAGTTGTGCAAAAACAGGTGGCCACTATGATTAGAGATAACTGGCAATTATGCTTTAAAATCCTAAGGGAGCACTTTGGCACCCGTTTTTTTCTCCCCCGCACCTATTATTGTGGTGCTGCTGCTTGACGGATTCTGCCAACATCCTTACGCTGTCTAATCATCATTTCACCACATTTTTGTTCAGTGGAGCCGGATATTGGAATTCAGGTTCAGTTAACCAGATTGAAGTGACAACATTTACATTATCTCTCAAAAGATAAGCATCTTGAACATGGATGGAACTGATCCAAGATAAAGAAAAGGGTTTAAAGTGATAAAACACTGTTCCCTTCCTTTCAGATTTCATCTTTTTTTCTGCCTCATTTAAAACAAATCACCCAAATGAGGCCAGTGCAGCAGGGACTCAACACATTACCTCCTGCTATTTGCAAAGCTTCAAGAACTCATTTGCTAAAGTCTGCTCGACTTGGTGAATAATTACTGTTCTCTGACAAATCTGACATTTTCCTTCGCTTCAACCCTTCTCTAGTTCCTGCTCTGCCAGCTCCAGGAGCTCATTGGCCCACCTCTTCTCTGCTGGCTTCCCTGAAATTGTGGACAGTAATGGGCAGGTAGCAGAAGTGCTGGACCCCACAGAACTTCTACCTTTTGATCTTCAGCGGGAAGAAGCCGACCTTTTACAGGGAAATGTGCTGGTGTTCCAGTTTTTGGCGTTTACCAGGTGAGGCCTGGAGTGTTTAATCTAAATGGCAGCTAGTTTTGTCTACACAGTATGCTGGATTAACAGCAACAGGATATGTGCCTTCAAAAAATGTCTGAACTGTTGTGTTGTAAGTCTATTAAAGCAGTCATTGATTTGGCAGTAGCTTACCAACATGTTTCGATACACTTAGCCGCTGGCTACTTATCAGAATTGAGAAATAGATACATCCTTTGGGCAATTTGTTTAAAGTCCAAGGACAATGCCCCCCTCCGTCTGCTTGGAGAGCTATTTTTCTGTTTTGGGCCTTGAAAATCTGCCAAAATTTCAATACACTTATACAAAACATGAAGTCCTGCCAGTCATCTTCTGCAAACTTGTCAAATACATATCCATTCACTGACTGCACACTTAAGGTTGCAGAAATACACATTTCCTGTCAGTATGATCACATCAGAGAAACCATTGGAGCAGCCTTCCCCTCTGACAGAGGCTGACAGTGGTGGGGGCGGCTGCTGAGCGATGGCTGCAACACACTCCACTATTGTGTCCTCAGCACTGTCAGCAGTCCTGACATTGTCTTGTTCGTCATAGACTGACCAGCATGGTGCCATGACCGTTCATATACTTAACCCTATGCTTTGCAGATAAAAAAATAAATAAAAAATAGTATGAATACTGTGATGCATATAGAGAAATTTCAATTAAGACTATCTTTCATATCATAACTGTCAGATGAAGATATATTAGCAGACTCATAACAATTAGATTTTTTCAGAATGACATTAAATAGGCTGTCTCGTGACTTTACGTACTCAGGTCAACTTTTTCTATTTTGTAATTGACACTTTACTTTTAGTCCTGCTGGAGAGCTGTTTTCTTTGGTAACCACACTAAGACTAAGACCACAAATCAAGTGTTTTTTGTAAGTGCATAGCCTTGTTTCTACAACAAATATTTTCCTCTCCAAAATGCAAATGTAACAAATGTTATCACTTAGTAACATTTCATTGTATTGATTGAAGGCAAGTTTTTTTCTGAGTCAAATCTCTTTAAAGAAATAAGATTCAAAAGCTGTGGGAAAAAATGCATTTAAACTTTTTTGAATGCATGTAAAAGACAAATGCTCTTTTTCATAGAACCCAGAGTCTGCAGTCTTATAATCTACTGTGTCCCTAACTTTTTTTGAATTGAAATGAATTTACCAGCCTCTAAAGAAATAAAACTTTCTAAAGTATAACTTTGCTGCTGAAGTTGCAACCACAGTAACACTAAAGCAAACTGTCAATGAATAAATAAACAAAAGAGAGAAGAAAAAAGTTGATTCTTGATGCAGTGAAATCATGAGCTGGTCTGTTTGATGTAAACTTTCATCAGGGTACAGGCTGACTGTTTTATTTTGGTGTGTATCCACACATTCAGTCAATGCTGGCAATTAAATCACATCTCTGCATGCGAGTTGGAGAGAAATTTGGTTGTAAAATTGTGGTTATATCATAATACAGCTTCAAATGTTTAAAGCTTGTGGGTTAGGATGTTATCAGCTGGACACAATGTAACTAAATATATGTAAAGTATGGATTTTTACCTCAGACTTTATGTCATGATGTTTAAGATTCTTCTGCTTCATTTTCAAGGCAATCTGATGTACTACCTGAACCTATACCCTCGAGCATGCTGTAAATTACATAACCATGTGGCTGTAGAGTGGGGTGAGAGTGGGTTATCTCATAACTATGACAAACAAGTACGGCAGGCGACTGTTTATGCCGTGGCGGCAGTAACACTCAGGCAAGTTAGGAGCCTGTTGATAGACGATGCAATTTCTACCTCACTCAGGCGCCGTAATAATCAATCTAATCTGTTTACATATTGAATACTAATGCTGGATCCTGTTTGTAAGGTACCAAGAAGCACCACAGCCTCCGTAATAGCGTATTACTAAAGTGTGTGATTAACAAGAAGGTCACATGTTGCTCTTATTAGTTTCCACTTTGAAACTTCCAGCTTTGACAGTCTTTCTGTGACCATGGAGGACCTCTCAGCACTTCCTGTTTGTTTTAATTAAATTTTTTTTTTTCTTTTCCAGTCATTATAGTTGAATACTTCATAACTGGTTGGTTCCCAGTAGATGGAAACAGAAAGGAGTACATAAATTCAGTGATTGTAAGCTCAGTGGGCTCACTGGGAGTCTTTCTTGGTCAAAATAAGCTGAGTTGAGGTTTTAGAACCTTTGTGTGTCTGTGAGATCACACACAGAAGGCGGGGTTTGTGTGAAAGGCAACACACCGGTTTAGGTGGTTCATAGCAACAAAAACTTATTTTTCTAAAAAGAGACTCTAAGTAAAGCCAATGACAACCTAGAATACAGCACTGGAAAACACAGAGATGATATCCTAACCTCCACAAGTCTCATTAGAAGTTCTCACACTTCTTTTAACTCTCAGAAAAAAAAGAAAAACAAGTCATCCACCTACTATCAATCAAAGATGTAGTGCTGAGTTTGTACCTACTCAATCAGCAGAGCAATTTATAGCCACTTTTGAGGTGTGATTTACCTTCTTAAGTTCTAATCCTCATTTTGCTTATTAGATTTCACTTTTAAGTATCTGTAAAGCTGAATTGCTGACTCTGATAAGATGTGCAAGACATGCATATTAAGTTTTTATTCCCTGGAACTGTCTGAGGTAAATTATTAGCTGAAATGTGATTTACTCTCTTAGGTTTTTAATGGCATTTACAACCATAAATTTTTAAACATTCATGCTACTCCACTTCACACATTGGTTTTGTGATAAAACAAATATCAGTTAATGGTTTATTAACATTCTAAGTGATTTATCAGAAATACTCAAATATAAATATTTACACTTTTCCTGTCTCATTTTGAAAAGTATTACCAGGAATCATAAATTAAAAAAAAAAAAGTCATCAAACTATGTGTTTTGGCAGAATACCAGCAGCGGGTGTTGGTCCTGACTGGCCTGAAAACATCTACGTTACCTTCCAGTTCTATCGTTTTCCTCCGGTCACATCGCAACAGCTCAAGCTGCTAGCCAATGACAAGGCTCAGTACAGAGCTAGTGAAACACTTCCCTGTGTCCTCGCCTCTGTCAGCAAAGATAGAATTGCTCATACCGGTAAGGATTTCTTTTCATTTCTTATGTAAAATGTCATGTAGTTACTTGAACAATGTTCAATGTTGTAATGTGGGGATGCGACTATGGAGTTTAGTCCTGAATATGTACCTCTTGAGATTGATAGCCACACTGAAGAAACGATGAGCAAGCCCTGCTTGGTTTACCCTCCTGTTAAGTCATTAAAAACTTCCAGTAAATAAATAAATAAATGGGACAGAAGGAAAGAATCTGCAGAAGATTCTTTTTATCAAGAAACTGCTAATGATTTCAAGCCTTGTTAGAGCCATACATATCTGGTACGGATCCAGATATTAGCTAGAAATTGATTTGTTTCACTGCTTAAAAGTTAGCATTGTCCCCTTACTTCTTACAGTCTACAACCTCGTTTCATGATGTTCTATGATGTTGCATGATACTGAAGCACCTCTCTGTCTGTCATCCGATTGATGTCAAGTCTATTCATGTAGCATCTAATGAAATGGAAGGGATATTACAGTGACAGAACATGATACTGAGTATGCAAATACCCTTCCCACCCTGCATCTATACGCCTACTCATGTGTCTCTACTCCCCAGTCAAACACTCCTATCCCACTCTGTCAATAACTCTTCCTGTCTTAGCATTCTGCTTTATTCTGTCTATTTACAAACAAGGGATGGACTACTCAATCTTTTCTATCTCATTTTCAGGATAAAATACTAAAATTTTCATTCAACAGATCATTTACAGCTTGTTTCTTCAGGTATCAGAAGTTATAGTCTTTAGCAGCCCAACTTATTGAACCACAAAAAAGTTAAGTAATATTTATTTACAAATGAATAACACTCATGTCAGGATATGTTCAGTTGTTCCCTCTCACACATCTACAAGTTTCACAACTGTGCTGGCATCACTGTAAATACCTTTAAAATGGCATCAGGGCACAAACATCAACTCAGTTATTTTGACTACGTGTATTTGAATTTATTTACTGCACTATCAAATGAACATAAAGTAATTCCTTGACAAATAAGATATTTATTAACAAACACATACATGTGAATCATCCAAACAACAATCTGCTCTGTTCACTAATAGGCTGTATGATGACTGTGCCACTGCTACATAGGAACATTTGATATATCATGATAAACAATAAAAATTGTACATACTCTGCAGTCCTGTGCATATTTCTATTTAGTTTTAAAACAATAGTTTTAAAACAATTAATAGTAATATTGTTTTGTTTTCATTTATGAATAAAATTTTGAATTAATAAGCAACGAGACAATAAGTTACTGTATGTATTAAATTATGACTCTTCTCTCTTTTAGTATGTCATAGACTACCCCACAGAAAACAGTGAACTCACTGCACCTTTTGGAGGTGTAGAATATTTATTATGTTCTGTTTGTAGACTTAATGCACAAAAACTGTGTCAGGACACATGTCCAACTAATTTAAGAAGATCTTTAACTGTAGCCAGGTCAATTGTCCATTGTACATAAAGACACAGACATCCACTCCACAGTTATTCCTGCCCCATCGCAGACAAAGCTTCTGGTGGAGTGAACTGATTGGACCCAAGCAAACTTTTTTAAACGTTCCCAGGAACAAGAACAAAGTATAAAGAAAGAGTATGTTACAAGCTTTACTCCATTCTATCATCTCTTCGCCATCGCTCTCAAGCGAGCCGCATTATAACCAGACAGGAAGTTGAGAAACCATTTTTCTTTTCAAAATTACATTATTTGCAGAGCGATGTCACATTTCCTGAGTACAGTTTCACACTGTTATTATGGTCTGTTAATGTGTGCAAATAGAGACTTAACGTTTTGGATCCATTCATACAATCTAATTAATATTTATATTACAGATTACTACCTTCAGTTTGTAATCTGCAGAATAAGAATTTCCTTTTGGGGGCATGTTTCTGTTCAGTCTTTCTCTCAAAGTGTCTTGAAGTTAATGTGTTAGTTAATTTTTTCAGTGCTACAGGAGCAACAAATACTGTGGTTATCACAAGCATACAGCGCCCCCTCGTGGCTGTAGATGGTAATGTTTACCCGGTAATGTTTACTGGCTTATGTTACTCATTATGATTTAATATTTAAAAACACGTTAAATTACACATAAGTCACAGGACCAGCCAAACTGTGAAAAAAAGCGTGACTTATAGTCTGAAAAATGCGGTATATTTACCGTCATTTCTTCTTTAGCTGCGATGGTACATGTATAGTTTAAATTCAAGTTTAATTCGAACTACTGTGCCAGAGTTGATTTAGAGTCATGATGTTGATTTTTGCCATTTCACGCAGCAAATTGTCCATGTAATTGAAAATCTTCTGTAAAATGTCTGATATTGAGCTCTTTTATACCCTGATGCAATGTTATGTGCTCCTGCCTCCATGCCTCATTACTGAAATGAGCTGTTGGTTTTGTTTCCTAAGAGGCATGTAATGAAAAAAAATTAAAAAGCCCTCATGCGCTTGTTTATCCTTTTTATTATTGTCCTCTATCTTAGTGTTGTTGTCATATAGAGATGACAGATGGAGTCTGGCTGACCACCTCTCAGAATAGCGCCAGCAAAGATCTAGAGCCGTTAATCAGATCCAACTGCAGTGAGTAACTTGTGTCAGACTCTCCCATATGAAATAACTTCATGTCAGCTCAGCTCAGAGTCTTCCTATAAGAAGCTTTCTAGTTTTTTTGTGTATGTAGTATATAGAGTGTCAGTACAGTTTAATTTTCTGATACGTCTGCTGAACATAATGTTACCATTGTTACTGTGATCATGGTAGGATGCTGACATTATAATTTAGGTATTTGCATCACATCACCTTTAGTATTTTAAAATGCCAAAGTAAAATAAAATGCATTTACAGACATTATTAAATAAGATTTATGGTGATTTTTACTTCACAGGACTGCATTATTAGAAAGAAATTACTGTTACAGTAATAAAACAGTGACAATAATTTCTACAATCTTGTTCTTATCCTGATTAAAAGAGTCTGTTTAATTCCCCTTTTCCATTAATAGTCTTGTAGTTTTCTTTTAGTCTTTAACAAAGCATATTAACACTGATGTAAAACACACTTTATTGGTTGAAGGTGAAAATATCTATAAAGATAATGAAGACTGAATCATCCATGTTTTGTAAGAGATCAATGATCCACTGTGTGTGTGTGTGATAAACTAAAAATAACATAGCAGACACACAGAGAGATAGAGACAGTAAGGATGGTGGGGTGAAAATCTGTAGTCAGACAATAATCATCTAGTTTTATGTAAAATGTTTTACTTTTTTTTTAAATTATTTTTTAAAGACAGATGGGTTTTTTTTACATGTGGTGCAGCTGAAAAGTAGAAAATACTAGATTAAATTTACAGTAAATACAAAATTATATCTACATTTGAGGTTTAGTTATACTAAGAGGAAGCACTCTTTTGGAAAGACTCCAAATGACATTGAAGAGATAATGAGAAAGTCTGGCTCAGAGCAGAACAAAAAAAGGTTGTAAAAATTCAGAACATGTAAAAAAAAATATGTCAAGATATCTTGTCTTTGTTTGCTGAGTCATTGGATGTTTGTTTTTTTCCCCCAAAGACACAATGTCAAAACTTCCCCTCAGAGCAGCTCTGGGCCTCCGAGACAATGACATGAGTCATCTGATTTCTTATGGTGATTAGTACTAGTGTATTGGTCTCTGATCCTTAAGTCCAGTGGGCTGTGGGCTGAAGCCTCTTGCCCTCTGATGCATGCAGCTCATGCTGGATTGGGTTAGAATCTGGAGAGTTTAGTGGTTTAAATAAAAAAAACAACATTAGAGTTGAGATGAGTTCCATCCATCCATTGTCTTTGGCTTATCCTTGGGGCAGCTGCCTAAGCAGGGAAACCCAGACTCAACTCTCCCCGTCTACATTCACCAGCTCATCTGGAGGGATCCCGAGGTATTCCCAGGCCAGCTGAGAGATGTAGTCCGTCTAGCGTGTCCTAGGTCTTCCTCGGGGCCTCTTTCAGGTGGGACCAGGGATGGTTCCAGGAGGCATCCTGACCAGATTCCCGAGCCACCTCATCTGGCTCCTCTCGATGTGGGGAAGCAGCGACTCTACTCTGAGCCCCTCCCGGATTACCGAGCTTCTCACCCTATCCCTAAGAGAGAGCCTGGCCACCCTGCGGAAAAAACTCATTTTGGTCGCTTGTATTCGCGATCTTGATCTCTCGGTCACTACCCACAGCTTATGAACATAGGGTGAGGGTAGGAACGTAGAAGGTAGATCGACCAGTAAATCGAGAGCTTTGCCTTTTGGCTCAACTCCCTCTTCACCACGACAGATCAATGCAAAGTTCGCATTACTTCAGACGCCGCACCGATCCGCCTGACGATCTTCTGCTCCATCCTTCCCTCACTAGTGAACAAGACCCCGAGATACGTGAACTCCTCCACTTGGGGCAGGACCCCAGAGAAGGCACTCCACCCTTTTCCGGCTGAGGACCATGGTCTCGAATTCTGGAGGTGCTGATTCTCATCCCAGCCGCTTCACACTCTGCTCCGAATCGCTCCAATGAGAACTGAAGATCACGGCCTGATGAAGCAAACAAAACCACAGAAGCCACCAAACCAGATCTTCTCAACATGTCGGCTGCGCCTAGAAATTCTGTCCATAAAAGTTATGAACAGAATCGTGACAAAGGGCAGCCTTGGCGGAGTTCAACCCTCACCGGAAATTAATCAGATTTACTGCCGGCAATGCAGACCAAGCTCTGACACCGGTCATACAGGGACCAGACAGCTCAAACAAGGGGGTCCGGCACTCCATACTCCCGGAGTACCCCCCACAGGAGTCCCTGGGGGACAAGGTCGAACACCTTCTCCAAGTCCACAAAGCACATGTAGACTGGTTAAGCAAACTCCCATGCCTCCTCCAAGACCCTGAAGAGGGTATAGAGCTGGTCCACTGTTCCATGACCGGGACGAAAACCACACCTCTTCTCCTCAATCCAAGGTTTGACTATCCGACGCACCCTCCACTTCAGCACCCCTGAATAGACCTTACCAGTTAGGCTGAGGAGTGTGATCTTCCTGTAGTTGAAGCACACCCTCCGGTCCCCCTTTTTGAAGAGGGGGACCACCACCCCACGTGATGCTGCAGAGGTGTGTCAGCCAAGACAACCCTACAGCATGCAGAGCCTTAAGTAATTCTGGGCGGACCTCATCCACCCCAAGGGCCCAGCCACTGAGGAGCTTTTTCACCACCTCAGCCCCAGAGATTGGAGAGCCAACACCAGGGTCCCCAGTGTTGGTGGGATTGAGAAGGTCTTCGAAGTTTTCCCTCCACCGCCTCACAACGTCCCGAGTCGAGGTCAGCAGCACCCCATCCCCACTGTACACAGTGTTGATGGAGCACTGCTTTCCCCTCCTGAGCTGTCGGATGGTGGACCAAAATCTCCTCGTAGCCATCTAATAGTCATTCTACATGGCCTTTCCAAACTCCCCCCATGCCCGAATTTTTGCTTCAGTGACCGCCGAAGCTGTGTTCCGCTTAGCCCGCCGATACCCATCAGCTTCCTCTGGAGTCCAGGCCTGATAGGACTCCTTCTTCAGCTTGACAGCATCCCTTACTGCTGGTGTCCACCAACAAGTTCTGGCTCATGGCTCCAGAGGGTGGCTGCGGTGACCCACGTCTGGGCAAGGCAAACCTGGAAATTCCTGAAAAAGCGCTTGCCATGTGAAACCGAGCCAAGGTGTGTGCTGAGCTGCGACAGTGTTTAGGCAGATTTTATGTGTCAAAGTTACATGCACTTGTTGGGATCCAAGGTTTTTCTTAGCAAAGTACTAATTGTATTAAGAAGATTGGTCCTCTTCATTTCATCTGTCAGTTTTTCTAATGTTAAAGCTGATTTGTGTAAACCAAGTGACCCTGGTAGCACAACAGTTTAATCTTCTTTTGTTTTAAAAGCTAAATTTATTCAGCCAGTTTTTCAGAATTATCTACAAACAATGAAAATTAAGTTATTAAGCCCCCTCAAAAATATTAAATAAATAAAAAAAAACTGATATAAAGCAGTTTTTTTGTGTTTAAATAATAAATAGTAAATTTAGGCCTTTAAGCAACATATAACTTGATTACATGCAAGCCTATTTGGTAAAAATGCTATGAAAACAGGTCAATATGTAAACAAATATAGACATATAGGCAGGTGCAACACACACACACACACACACACACACATATATA
>JBAMHW010000015.1:21608691-21619820 GCA_037177495.1 Rhadinocentrus ornatus
CAGAATCCAGAGATATCTTTGCCCGGATACCCTCAGACATGCCTCATGCATGGTGATATCTGTTGTGGATACTCTCCCGCCATGACAGTTTCAGATTTCATGTCCACATATCATAGCATATCAACTCCGGACGTGGGACCACTTTAATACTGATAGAATCTGTAGTTCAGATTTGCCCCGAATATCGGATACTAGCCAAGGCCCATGTCTGGAGAGTATCAACACACTAGAGATATCCTAAGAGGATATTTCAAGATTCTACTCAAGTCAAATCTGGGGATTTCTGATGCCAGAATATCTGTCATATCTGGAATCAGGATTCTGTAAATGTGGCCTGTAGCCATATCTGCAATCCAAACACAAGCCATATCTGTAGTCAGGATATTTCAAGATTCTACTCAAGTCAATTCCAAGTGCATTTCACATTTGAAGTAAACATCAATGTATACACCAGGTCAAAAGCAATTACAACCAAGTCTGTGGGCAACAGGAGGGTTAATAAAACCTAAATTATATTCATACACAGCAAACATAAAATGCTCATAAAAGCTTATATGAGACCTTTGAAAAACTGATTATATTGGTTTATTAGGTAAATCAACATACTCAATCCTATAGAAATCATGAACATGAACAGAGGATCAGATGTAGATACTAAGTTATCCAAAATGAATGAGCTTTTAAAAGTCTCTAATACTGAGGTCAGAATAAGCCATAACCAACCTGTGACAAACCCTTAGAATCATCTTCTGTCAGCCTCAGAATAGACTGCCTAAATGAATGTATCATGGCAATCCTGACTTGCACCAAAATAGACAAGTGTGATTATAAAAAGAAAAATTGTTTTCCTTCATTTCATGTGTGGAAAGAGTCTGACCACTTTTCTGGCCCCTTTAACAGGCCTGTCACTAATGATCCTCATTACTTAACTGAAAATACAGAGAACTGCTCTGTATTTTCAGCTTAGAAATAGAGACACATTGAGGCTTTGAAACAAGCATGAAGGAATGCAGTGAACACACACGCACTCAATTTTAATATACACATATGGCTGACATTAGGATATTGCTGCAGGTTGGTTTTGTGTTACGGCTCATTGTGTCCACTTAATAGCTAACTAATATCCCTGATTTGCTCTGATTCATTTGAATCAGATTTCAAGTCATTGCTTAGCTGTAATCAAAGAATCTCTGGGCATTCATTTTATGATCTCGGACTGCAGATAAAAAGAAAAGTATAAAATGCGAAAAAGCATAGTTTTGGCCACTTTTGTTTCTTCCAACAGCTTTAGTTCTCAAACTGTAAGTTCAGCACTTTCTCAGAAAAAGGAATTTTTTGTTTATTCGTCATAGTGATGAAGATGGAAATCTACTCCTTGAAAGATTCAATCGCGAATATGTTGATTGAGCCATAACTTTATCCCACTCTGGGTTATTGGGCAGAAGGTTAGAAGTCTTTATCATCTTGAATTATTGGAGCCTGAGGTGTATCTGATTTTGTGAAACAGCCTCACGCTCCCAGTTTATTGTACTCTCACACTGTGCAATCATCAGGCCAAATGACTCTCAGTTGATGGCTAGTGCACCTGCTTAAATGTCCACAGGGTAGGCAGCTGAGAAGAGGAATTATGGCTCTTCTCCTGAATTTAAATCTGTCAAGGCAGAGGGAAAAGACTAACTTTAAGATTGAAATGATATGAAACTCTGTTTTATAGGTCTGTGTATTTTTATTTACACCTTTATGTTTGTGAAGCTTGAATCCAAGCCCATAAAGCTCTATCAGTATCGGTGTTGAAATCTACAAACAATCTACAAACTGTGTAATGTTTCCAACTTGTATTCATACTTAGATGTTCGTGCACATAGTAAGATACATGAATATGTTTATATGTGGTCCCTATTTTAAAAAAATGTATTATCTAAAGTTTCTCTTCTTGTTAAGGCTCACCTGGCCTGCAGGTCCAATTCAGAGTTGATGACAGTTTCCTGAGGCCAGAAGAGAAGGGTTGCTTCCTTGACTACCTGAACAACCATACCATGCACATTGACATCTGGGATGCTGACTCTTTGCTCCTCATAGGTTCTACTGCCATCGGGCTCAAGGTAAAGGACTGTACAGTGAAGATCCTTGACTTGCTGAGCTGACATTAGCTGTAGTAAGAGAACTTCAATTCTGAATCAAATCTATCTGACATTTAAAATAACTTAATTAGTTATTCAGTATTCAAAAGAAAAAAATCTATTAACACAAGCACGGTCAAATACTAAAATGTCTTCATACTGCATTTTCTGGCTGTTTTCATTAAGCTGTTTAGCAGTTTCAATGTTGAAAAAGCCAGTATAGAAAACTGATTATAAAAGGAATCAAAATATAACACAAACAAATAAAAAAAGGCAGTTTGCCTCAAAAACACAGACATATCATGATGACTCCTATCAGTTCAGTCTGACATGTAGACAAACACAATAGCTCTTAGCGACTTGCACAAACATGAAGGGAGTTAAAAGAAAGTTTCATTTATTTTAACAGAAAAAGACAAGTAATTTAAAAATATTTTTCTATGGCTCAGTTTGAATGGAATAAAGCCAATAACTCTCAGTGCTGCTGATCAACACATTAAAGATGTTTAGTATATACATGTTGCAGTTATTGATTAGACAGATGCTCTCTAAAGATGTTTAATCTGTTATTAATTTGTTTGGAACCTTGCAAAATATGTGAAACATTTTATCAGGCAGAATTAATAAAGTTATTCACAACTGGGCAGAGTTGTTAACAGTGAACCTCTGCTGTCTGAAACCAAAAACAAACCAAAACAAAAATCCCAACACTCTAGCTATATGATCGAGATCCAGAATTTGTTGTCATCTCTCATGTTTTTCCTCATGTTGTAACTCCCTTGCAATGTCTTTTGTTTTTGAAATGCTTCCCATGTAATTTCCTTCGAATTTCTATCCGCAGTGCATGTTGCGTCAGGGTAAATCTGCAGTACAGGCGCTTCATGAGTTGGAAGCATTGACCACTGATTATGCAGCAGAGGAAGCATTACTCACAAGCTCAGATTTGGGTCCACGGTCAACCTGCTGTTCAGTAACTGCTCACACCTTGGTCAGAGGCCGGCTCCACATACGCACAGGCAATATAGGCAAGTACTAAAGGATTTTTTTCAACATTGAGTTGTTTAATGCTGCTTTTGCATATTATGTATTGAGATGGTCATGGCTGACATCACCATAAAATGTCCATCACTTAGATAGAAACATTTCTACGTAGAGGATTAGCAGGAGCCGACACGCGGGGTGATACAGGACTTAAATTACAGATTCTGCTAACTATTCTGATGGTATCAAATTAAAATGCTAACAATTACCACCAGAAACAATAAAAAGCAAATTAATTCGGATAGATTGTTATATCTCCTGCTATTCCATGTGCTAAGATATTCCCGTTTGTGCACGAGAATAAAAGTTGTGCTTGATAAAAAGGTGTTATAAAAAGGTCTACAAGTTTTTCATGGTCTTCAACAGAGTCCCCTGACTGTGTTGACCATACCACAGATACTTTTGGTATGGTGTACAGTAGGATGATTTCTTTAACCTTCCCCAAGTTGTCTTACCCTGTGTTACTGTTAGCACATACTTTTTAAAGCTTTTCCCTGCCTCCATTGCTACACACCAGGGGGTTGAGAGCATTTACATACCGTGAAGTGTGAATTTCTTTGTATTTTTTTATGAAAAGCACAGCAGTAAATGTAAGTTGTAAATAGTTTTGCTTATTTTGTTTTTTAAAATACATTTTACATTTGAAATATGCAGGCTGCATTTCTTTTAAGGACTTAGATTAGGAGGTAATATTGTCTGTTTACTTTTGTTGATGTTTAGAGTTTGGAAATGATTATAAATCCCAAGACTGAGTACAGAGAGATGTGGGGGTTTGCAAAGCAAACACTGTGCCAAAGCATAAATGTGATAGTTCCACACAGTTTGGCAACTGAGAACCTTACCTCTCCCCTTGAACTCATCTAATTTGGGCCTGGCGTGCCCCCGCGGCGCGATGGCATCTGACAATAGCTTCCTTGTCATTAATCAACTGCTGAAACGATACTCCCTCTCATAAACAATGCATCCTTCTCCAGACCAAGGAAATTCTTAGCAGAGCCATTGTTAGAGCTAAATATGCCAGCACTTTCTCATTGTGCTTATCACTCAAAGCAGGTTGAGAATGTGGCGGGTTATTGGGTGGGATGGAAGGGGGAGGCTTGTGTCTGGCATGTAAATTCCAATCAAGCCTCAGATATCCATCAAGCTCTCTGGCCGACAGTCAGAATCAATTTCTGGAGGGAATGCTTGCAAGTACTTTTCTTTGTTTCTGCTTCCATCTGCCGCTGCATTTCTCACATTCTCACTTCTCTCCTCACTCTTCATCAGTGTCTTTTCTGTTTTTCGCCCATTAATTTAGTTACCTCTTACCCTTCTTTTACACACTCTCTCCTCCACCCTCTATCAGGCTGTTTGTTTTGCTATCTCACTTTTCCCACATCGGCTATGTTTCTCTCATTTTCTCAGTGTCTGTCATGGATGTCATCAAGCCATAATGAATCAGCACTCTTTTTTTAGTGGGTGGCTAAGGATGTGAAGCTTAAATTTGATAGGAATGACACTCACAAACACACTCACATATGGGTAGTTATCAAATCACTCACGCATGTCAAGAAGACATCCACTCATGCGTATACACATACATATAGACAGGCAGGTGTAACAGAGCGTGCACGAGTTGTGTGATGAGACAGGAAGCGAGAAATGAGACGAGGACAGGTAGAGTATATCACTCATATCATGTGAAAACCCAACAACAAACATTTTTTGTGACTTTCAAGTTCAGTGGAAGGATTACGTGGCTTCTCTGTGGATTGAAACTTCTTCAAACTTTAAATCCCCTCTAGATGGCCTCGAAAAGTCACACACTGGCCAGACTGAGAGGCAGGCTGCATTTCTTTAATGCTCTGCATATACAGAGGTGAGGAAAGGTGGCTTCAAGTGGTTTATGGTAAAGAGTGCCAATATATATATATAAAAAGGGGGAAATATTTGTACTTTTGGAAGGAAGAGTAGTTGATCTGCAGGAAAATTTAAACTTATAAACGCCAAGGAGGAATGTGGGATTTAATGGCTCTCCCTTTATACCCATTGAGTTTATGCTGTGGAAACTCAAACTTTTTCTGCACTTACAAGGTCAGCCTCTGTGGCCACAATTTGATAGAATTACTGTATTATCATACATTTTTAATTATATAATCAATTTAATCTCCTCACCATGCCATTAAAATGAACTAGCAACAGAATCCTGACTATATACTGCTTTTTAATTTATATTTTAGTGATGCATGCTATTAATCAGGTCTTTATTTTGCCTCTTTGGAAATTTATCAGAATTACGCTGTATTGAAAAATATGAGTGGCAGACTGTCATTTCCAAATTGTAAAGAGTGAAACACCAAACAATATCCTTTTTAATTACCACAAGGTGGGATTGACGAGTAATTTATTAAATGGTAATGATATACACTGTCAGGCCTATTCAATCATTCTCTGAAGCAGCCTTCATTAATAACTGTATAAAGGACAAAAGGAAGTAGCTTAGTTGAATGATTGATAGTTGTGAAATCCTGGCTGGATCATTTGGGATTTGGTAATGTCGGAAGAGAGAGACAATTCTCCCACACAGACAACTGTACAGGCAGGAGGGGAAATCCCATGAAAATGACTGATTATTGAATACACAGAAAAGATTTGATGATTGAATTATTTTATCTGCTAAATTCAAAATAAACTCTGAGGGGAAAATAAAGATGGAGGCAAGACAAACATATTAAAGAGAGATATTTGACCACTAGTTGTCAAAGCAGAATCATTACTGCGCGCAAACAGCTTGCCAAAGATAGAGCCTGGTTAATATTGAATAATCTTTATAATCCTTGATGTCATTATGATTTAGAGCCCAGAGCTTCAGGGACTGATACTGTGGACTCATCCATGGCTTATTAACAGTGATTAATGTTTATTGTCTTTCTGAAACAGACAAGTGAAAGCAAACAGAACAGATGACAGATTAGTATCAAGTGAAGGATGAAATGTTTCTATATATTTGTTGCTGTGGAACAACTTTATAATGCACCACAGAGGTCTAAACAACTCATTAACACCTAGTTTGTCATTTCGTTTTTATTCCCGCTTGCCCGGAAGATTCCTGCATGATGTGAAGGGGGTTTTATTCAAATGTTGTTGATACATTTTCTTTCAACACTTTGTCTCAATGTGGGACCTGAGGACAGCGATTACAGTCTGTCATTTTGTTCTGTTTCCTTAAAGAAGTATATAGTATAGTAGTTTGAAAAATATTGATAAAGATTTTTTAAAGATATATTTAATGTATTCTAGATAATTCTAAATATTTTTACTTTGAAAATCTTAGTTATTGAATCATGTCATCATTTGATTAGATCAGTTCAGTTTTTTTTTAATCAAAACAGAAGAATGGCCATAAAATTTACTATTTTCATTAATTCAATGGCTTAAAATCTTTTATAATACTGATATATTAATAGACTTTTCTCACATTAACAAACAGTTATTTGATTTTTACCAATCTATGTCAAATAAAGAAGCTTCAATTCAACACCTTTGTGCATGTTTTACCTGAAAGTAACTTTAAATATTTGCATCAAAGTCCAGAGTTTGTGAGTTTAAGCCAAGTGAGTTTATTTTAAATGACTTAAAGTTGAACTCTATCGACACGTATATTGTTTGAGTAAAGCTTCATAAAAGGGTTATGTTTGCTACTAAAAAACTAAGAAAGTCAGTGCATGTGAAGTCCAAAGCGAAATCGTGGCAGCAATATTTACCAACGGTGAAAAAGGCTCATATGTGACAGAATGGAAAATCTATATAAAATTGTTTTGCTGACTGAGTTGTGGCTACCCCTTTTCTCTCTTAACTCTGCACAGTCTACACACAGGCACTTTCTCACAAACATGCACAAACAGAAAGCATGTATCTGCCTCAGCACAGTAGAGGAGACCGATTAGAACCTTCTCCAGACCTGACAGTGCTCCTCATCTGCAGCAGCCTGATAAGCCCTGGAGAGGCTGCCTGTTGGAGCAGCAGACAGTAAAAAGAATTTTCCTTAAAGCTGCCACAACTGGGATAGAAAAATCAGTTAAATTTACCTAACAATTAGCTTAGCTACAGGTGACCTAAAGGGTGCACATACAATACGTCTCACTCTTTAAAAGCTTGTTGCAACATTAATGCCTGACTGTATCAGCTTTGCTTTTAGCCTTGAGCTAAAGCAGAATCTGCTTATTCTAAAAGGTCAGTGGCCTGGAACGGGAAAGCAGAAGAAATCGAATATTGCAGTCTACTTTGAAAGCCCTATGGGCACTCGCTACCATTTGTTCTGGAGGCCAGTAAATCAGAGGTTTCTTGTGACCTTAACCTCAAAAACTGCCAACAGAGCAAAGAGTGCAGGCAGGTGGAGTAGTGCAGAGTAGGGTTATTGTCATGCAACGATAAGAGGGGGGTCAATAAATTTGAGCCCAGCCTCCTGGCACTTTGCTTACTAATACCTTTCTTCTTTCTCTGCACACACAATGCAAAGCTGTGAAAACTGTTCAGGATTGTGTCTGAAACAAGAACCTGGGGAATGTCAGAGAGATTTAGATGCAAATTAATGTGGTATCTGATTAGTCTAACACGATAGCCGATTAATCAGGGTCAAAATTGGGTTCCTCAATCTGTAATATATAATTTTTTTATCTTATCACATCCTTGATGGGACATTGTGTAATTCTATCCATCATCAAAGCATTTCTTGACTCAAAGATAGCAGACTGAAAGGTCCATAATGAGGAATAAAATCTTGGACTTTGTTATTGATTAGATATGCTTAATCAATTTCAGAAATAATATGTTCTCTGTAATATTTAGAAAATATTACTCAAATACATTTAGCTGAGTGTTGAGGCCAGGGAAAGGTGATGGATGATGTGGGGAATGCATTGGGATGGCAGACACCTCTCCCATTAATCTGCAGAACTCTGCTGTCTGTGTCTGTTTGCATGGCAACACCAGCTCCTCATTACTCATTTAGCTGCTGCCCATTATTGGTTTGTTGATGAAGGAGCTTGCTTCGAAAAGATTTGGAGGGTGCTTTTGGCTTCCTGTTCTGAAACTCCTGCAAGCTAACTGAAGTGGTCGTTCTGGACAGCAAAGGCACTTAATTGCTGCACTCACTATATTTCATCTTAAAGCATCCTGGACAAGATTTTGCACACTTTAGAAAACTGTAAAATGTCTTCTGTTTACCTTAAGCACCTCTTTTGGGAGTGTTGTGATTCAAAGCATTGACACTGAAAGCAATAATGTGATCAGTGTAAATAAGAGAAGTTAACACTTTTTGTTTTTTTTTCCTTTCACTGTGTTGTTATTTATGTATAACTGATCCAAGTTAGGGTTAGGATCCAAGTGGTAGCCTTAAATTTAACATTACATAAAACAAAATGTATGACCTGTGGTATTTAAAATTGAAGATGATGCAGAGTAGCAAGCTCGCCCCTAGCAAGTATGTGTCACATTTACTATAATGGGAATTTTGCATGTACTTTTTTGAGAGTAAACAAGCCTCTTCTACTGTGCTGTAGGGGCTCTGAGATAAAAGAAATGAAAATGAATGAAAAACACATCAGCAATTCCCTGAGGGAAATTATAATGTAGTATTAGGATTTATTTTTTTTTCTTCTATTATTTTATCTATTTTTAAATGATTGTCAGTCCAAGTCTTGCTCTGGAGGGTGAATGTTCTCCTGTACACTCTGTGGTGCAGCATACTTAAAGAAGCCTCTCACTAAACACTGTTATTTCTTCACTGTGTCGTGTAGAGAAAGTGAAGAATTGCTTATGGTTAGCAACCTGTGCAACACACAGCTCTAGCATCTCCAGTTTGTTGGTTAAATGATAATAATGGATTAGATTTAGTTAAATTTAGTTTAGTTTCTTTAAAGGTCTGACTCTTGCTGCTGCCCCAACAGATGGCTGCAAAGCAGATTGCACTTTCCAGAACAGACATATAAAAGAAATGCAGTAGAAATGCAGTTAACTCCCAGGTATTTATAGTCCTTAACCACCTCAACTGCTTCTCCAAAGATGGCAGTAGTGCTTTGCTTATTCTATTTCCCCCTAAAAATCCCAAATCATCTCTTATTGCTTATCTTGGTGGGCCAAGAACAGTCTCTCAAAGACTTTCATGATGTGGGATGTTAGATCAACTGGTCTGTAGTTATTTAGGGCAGATGGATGCAATGTTTTTAGAGAGATGAAAAATGCTGAAGGGCAACTCTGATGGACAAACCCTACCTGACAACAGGGCCATTAAAGCAATCCAGAATCAAGCATCTGGAGTGGCAAGACTAATATGAAACATAAATGATACTTTAGAGGTCTGGTCAGCATGCATCTACAAACATACAGGTAGCTGGTTGCAGCTGAGGCTTTGAGAACGTCTTGATGCCCTGCACACAGCCAAGCCAGACAGAAGCCAAGACTGCCCATCAATCAGCATGTCTCATCATGCTGCCAGCTTCTTGTGTACCTCTCTTGCAATTTCAGGTCACTAATTACAGCTGTAGGCTTGTCTCGGTGTATTGATCCTGCTTTGACTGTTCTTACCCAGGGTTTGACTTGGAATGAGTTGTTCGGCATCATCTGCAATAAAAATGGGCCATTATACATGTAACCAAAAACAGGGTTCTAGCCTTAAGAGATCTCTCTTTTCAACCTGTTCTTGCTTTGTATGCCAGAAATATTAACATCATTTGATGTTAAGCGTTAAAAAAGACGACTGATACATGTCATTGAAATTGAGAGGTTACTCTCTGGCTTAGTTGGACCAGTTTCGGTTACAAGCTTCTTAACATTTTAAAAAAGGACCTTAAAACAAGAAGCATGCACATCAGATTTAATAAGAATAATGGTGTGGTTGCTGTGTTTTGCCGAACAAATTTGCTTTGCCAAAGAGAGGTTTATGGGTATAAGTCTTCTCTTGATAAGCCGATTCATCTATTTCTTTTTTTACTGTGATTTATTTACTTTGAATTTTTGAATCCATGTAATCTTGCTGGACCTGACAGGAGGGGACAGAAAAAGGAGAAAGATGGCAAAAATAAGCAAAAGGGAAAGCAGAAAGAAGAAAGAGGAGACAAAAACACCACAGATAGAAGGCAATGACCCTTCTATCCAAACTATACCCAGACACCCAACTACTAAACTTGTACAGAAACACACCAGAGAATTTCCCACAGCTTTTACAAAAAGAAACAAACAAACAAAAACGACAGAGCTGATAGTAATCAAGAGTTCCCAAATAATAACCAAATCAAGGAACGTATCACAAATGTATCACAACAACAACTGAAGTACCAGATACTTACTCACAGAAAAGAAAACAAGCAAAAGCATCTCTTAGTGTTTAAACCCACTGGACAAGTCAGTGACTGTGTCAGCACGCAGAGGATGAGAAATAAAGAGTGATCAGTGATGAGGAGTCCTAAGTGTGGTCAAGCAAATGCGACCACACCTCTGCAGAGGCTAGAGGCAGAATAGGGTGGCCCAGGGACCCGGGCCATCAGCAGGAATCCCGGAGCACAAACTCAAGTCACCCCATCACAAAGATGACCCCGAGCCCACCCAGAGGGTGGCAGAGGGGAGTGTCAGCCACAGCCCCCCGCGGTCACGGAGCACAGGCCCTAGTGGTGCCAAGATCGGCAGCCGCCAACCCCGCTAGGGACCAGCCCTGGGCACCTCACCAAGGTAGAGGGCCTGCACGGCGCCCAGGAGGACCAGACCCCCCCCCAAAAAAAAAAAGAAAAAAAAAGAAAAAAAAGACAAGTGCAGTTGTACAAAAGAGCATAACTCAACTGAAAAGTGGTAAAAAAAAAATACTAGAACACCAAACAAACTACAAAAACGTTACTTAGAAGCTCAAACATTGCCATGTCTGTCATGATCTCACGGGGTTATTTCCGGGTTTTTGTCATGTTTGTTTTCTGTTTAGTTCATGGGTTAGGTTTTTTG
>JBAMHW010000015.1:21631902-21648933 GCA_037177495.1 Rhadinocentrus ornatus
GTCAAAAGTTTTCCCTTATTATACTGTATACAAGTTAGAAGACATAAGCTTCAAGGACCATGTAATGTTCGACTGGGTTATGGTAGGCCAGAAGCTCAGATCTTCACCTGGTGCTTTTCTTTATTTTTTTCACCATTAAAGTGACAGGTGCAGTTGAACAAAAGTGCATAATTGAGTAGAAAAGTGGCAAATTTGAAACAAAACAACAGACTGAGCCCAAGACTGATTTGGGCCTGAAGGGGCACCAGTCCCTTATCAACTACTGCTGTTTATTCTTACTGGATGTGGTCACATGCTGGTTTACGCCACATAACACAACTTAGCTGGTAGCAAGCTAACTGTTAGCAAGTGCTAACAATGCTATCTGAAATTATACAACACAATCTTAGCTACACAATTACACAAGCCTGCCAGATTTAAAAATGCAATAGAAATGCACATCCTTTGGCTGTGTGTACAAAGTTTATGCAACCTACCGTACACTCTTAGAAAAAACAGTGCTGCCTATAACCATATAAGGTTGTCCTCATAGGAGATGGTGCCTGTTAGAAACCTTTTTAACTGAAATCTTTTCAGAGGGTTCTGACCAGAACCATTCATAAAGGGTTACACCCAGAACCATAAGTAGAAGGTTTTACCCAGAAGCCCCTGTGACAGGTTCTTCACCAAACCCTGCAATGATGTGGTGGTTCCACCAATAACTTTTACTAGGGGTTATAGCCGCAACCCTTTTATATCCCAAGACATTCATCCAGATCCCACACAGAGAGTTCCACTGAGAACTCTTTTTTTTTTATCCCAAGGGTTTCATCCAGATCCCACACAGGGAGTTCCCCCAAGAACCCTTTTATTTTCAAATGAAAAAGCATTCAACTGCATTCAAATATTTTTTTTATTAATAAATATTTGCACAATGATGGATTGTGAGGTCATACTCTCTGAGGTGAGGTTATGTTGGTCCTGTGAGGAATAAAAGTGAGCATAGGCCAGTGGATTAACCAATGTTATAGACAAACGAGCCATGCACCCAAGATGTCCTCGTCAGGTGGATGAATATAATCTCCAGCAATGGTGACATAGATAAGACAGAGAAAAAGTCCACAGATGAATTACCTAGCTGTCTACCAACAGTAATTGATAGTTCAGTGAGAATAATCTGAGAATCGGCAATAATAGTGACAGTGGAAAACTGAAGGTGCTTGTCTTCTAACTGCAACACAAGCCACCTGCAACACAAGCCTCCATTAGCACACAATCAGATGGAAGTGAGATGACCTCACAAAGTTTTAACATTATTTTATGTTAGTAAATTTGAATGTCTATTCAGTAAATATATTGCAGATTTGTAAAACAAATTAAAATGTTACATGTTGATAATTCATCTGCAAATAATACGTAAAAGAAACAGATGTTAATATTAAGATATTCTACCTTTCCCCATGAAAATCCTTAGCTAGTCATGCTTGGTAAAATAAGATTTAACTTACCTTGATTCTTTGAGGTTTCACATGATCACATGAGTGAATAGTAATCACAACTGACATGTGACATCTGTTTTGTCAATATGCACACACTCAGCTCCCACACGGCAACCAACAGGGCAGCCAGCTCCCAGGCCCCACTTGCCAAAAATCACATCAAAATAGATTCCCAGTACAAAAATGCCCCTCAACCTAATCCCATAAAAAAGTCATTTTACATTAGACAGACAAACCTGTGAATATAGTTTTTGTTTGGAGCAAATGGACCCCACGTTTGACTTTTTTGACACAATTTAATGGTTCATTCTTAACCCCTACAGATTAAATTGATCATTTCGTTCAATATATTCTTTTGGATGTGAGAGGGCTCGGTGGTACACCTGTCTTACCCTGATTTGATTGAACTTGGTGCCTGTATGTTAAAGGTTTAGTGGATTGGAGCTTAGATACCATTGGAATAAGTAGTGAGAAATACACTACTTGCAAAAAGTTAGGGATATTTCACTTGTTGAATGATGTCAGAACAGACTTAAAATGTACAATGACCTTTACAGGTGAACGGAATCACAATTTTTCTACAATTTTGAATGCAAGTGTACAACTATTAAATGCCTAAGTACTAGCAGAAAAGCACGCAGTTCTCTAACTACGTGATCAACTGCAAACATCCATGGTGAAAATTGCAGCCCCAATAATATCAAATTCAGTTAAACAAAAGGCACATACATATTTCAAGATGGCTGGTCATGTGACTGATTTCTAAAACAATTTTTATGACAGCCAATCGGCAGCCACGCTGTAGAACACATGGTAACGTCCAATGAAGCTCATGCCAGACCACATACTTTAGCGTAAACACGTCATAAAATTCAACAATCAACATTCGGGAAAATGGTGCTTGCCATGACTGACCTCCTGGAAGTATCAGCACAGTCTAATCCTGGATTAGTTGAATTTACTAGAAATTTGCATGGAAACTCGTTGCCTTCAACCATTCTAGTTTTCATAAATGCTGAAACTAAACATGTCAAGTTATATCAACATGGACGACCATTAGACTCTAACCCATTAGTTCATTTATGTAATTTTCTTTATACTCTCCAGTTGTTTAAACTAACTCTCCTACATTAGTGTCATGTAAATTGTTAATTTCTTTCACTGAACTTTGTCAAACACTTTCCAATGATGACAATTCCTAGATTCATCTTTGCAACAGATTAGCAGTCGAGAACTGCCATATGGAGAACTAACAAGGTGACAATAGGTTATGTCAGTAACCATCACCTCTCTACTCATGATGCAATATGTAAAGGTTGGTGGTAGATTTCTTTTCCTGTACTCTACATTTCACTCATGGTACTTTTAAATTCAAACAGGGCAGAACTTTCTAATATTGTCTAAATGTTAACATATCACAGAACTGAAAGCACAGAACTCAAATTTAAAGCACAGAAATAAAAAAAAGGTATATATGTTGGGCTTTGAACGTAGCCCCTCCCCCTCTGACAGAAACACAATATTTTCAGTTTTCTTGACTAATCATTGTTATTCCACAGCAGGACGTAGAAGATTATTAGAAATAACTTTGTTGTTTAAGTAATAAGACACTTTTTATACGACACATAAAATCATAATTAGTCACTATTAAAGAGTCTGTTTAAATAAAATCTGGGCTAAGAGTGTAGCAAAGTCTGAAATTTCATGTCTTGTCAGTAAAATGAACTGATGAGAGCATTCCAGACACATGCATTAAAAATACATTTTAAGACATGAATATTTGAGGGTGATAATATCTTAACACCCATACTTTCAAAAAAATGTTCTTTGCACTAAAGGGGTTCCTATAGGGACCCTTATTCTTACCCTTAATAGACCCTTTCAATGAAAAAGGGAATTTTAGATGCAATTGGTTCTGGTTAGAACCTCTGCCATTCACGGAGAACCCTTTTGGAACCCTTTTTTCTAAGAGTGTACTTATTAGAAGACATTTAATGATGGACCATATCAGACACATGGCAAAACTACAACTCCGGGTTTACTCACCAAAGAGTGATTCAAATTCCATCTCCATGCTATAGCTTTGCTCTAACTATCAGACCTAACTGACTTCGTGGTGAAGCCTCACTGATTTTTTTTCCCCTCGGTATATCCTTAACAGTAAAAATCCAGTTTAAACAAAATTATAAATATCGGGTTGAAGTATTCAATGTGTATTTCAGGTCATTTCATGCCGATTTGTTGTTAAAATAAATCCTTTTAAAAGCACATTTCTTATTAACTCAGGTTATTGTAAATGTGTTAATTGAAAGACTTCCTGTGTTATTCGAACTTAAACAGCATCAGAAGATGTCAGTACTTTTTCAAAATATCTTTATTTCCTAGCTACTGAAAAAAAAAATGGCTGAATGCAAAAAAGAACCATTGAGGTGAAACTTTTTGCTTCAGAAGTAAATTGTTGACTTGTTGAGTAAAAAGAAGTCATTTTTGGTGTGTCTTGAAAATGATGACCAAGTAGAGTGAAAAGTCACTCCGGGTTTATCTCTGGGGAAATAATGGCAGGAAATACCATCCTCCAAAATGTTGTTTTCAACATTATTTAAGGTATGCCACGTTAACACCAGAATGATCATTTGAGATCATAAGTATGCACGTGTGACATTTTACTGAGGTTGTGGGAGTCTGATTCACAGTTTGCTCACAGTTATATGATAGATGTTTAAGTGTGTGTGTGTGCTGATGTGGGTGTTTGCATGTGTGTATTAAAGATTAGTGTTTTCTGATTTACTGTAATATTTCAGGTTTGTTATGTGGGGGCACATTTTTTTGTTCAGATCAAGAATTTATTTTGACATTCCTTGTGTTTTTCTTTTATTTGTTCACAAATTTCAGCTGTTCATTTGTTTGTCAGTGTATTCATGCGTTTATAGTCTGAGTAAAGTAGATAAAGTGTTTCAAAAAAATAATCTGTTGTCAACCACTTAGCCAATAAAGTACAGTTCATTTTATACATTAATCCATTTTATTCTAATTATCCAGAAGGGCAACAGATCTCATAAGGTCACTAACTGCACATTGTGAGTAAAGGTGAGCTGTGGGTAGTAAACCACAGCTGCTGCCCATCAATCTCTTGCTCTGTTCTACCCTTACTCATGAAAAGACTCAGAGATACTTTAACTCCTTCACTTGAGGCAGCAAACCGAGAAAGGGCAACCCACCCTTCTTTGACTGAGGAACATAACCTCTGTCTCAGAGATGCTAATTTTATCCCAGCTGCTTCACACTTGGCTGCCAACTGCTGCTGGAGGTCCATGCTCAATGAAGCCAGCAAGACCACATCATCTACAAAAGGCAATCCTAAGCTGCCTAAACCAGAAATTCTCCATCACATGGCTGCGCCTAGATTTTCTGTCTACAACAAACACCAGGCCAATCCATGGTGTCTTACTGACACTCAGTTTGCCTTAGTTCACTAAGTATATTCACAGTCTGTAACAACCATAACCAAGCTTTTTAACTTGACCCTTCAAATCACTGAACATAAATCTGGTTCTCTGAACTGGCCACATTTCAACTTTATTCTTCATAAAACTAATCAAATTCTAACATCTAGAGAAAATGCATTTCTGTGATGAAGACAGAAATGTCAGCTCATTAGCTAACTGACATTTAGTAGGCTCATCTGAAACTATTGCGTTGAAGCAGACCTTTATATGACATAATGTAAGGAGCAGCGTCAGCTTTTGCTTGCACTCTTGCATTGTGGAGTCATGATTTCAGACCAGCACAAAATCTCCTGGGCAGAAATTGCTGATAAACTTTGGAACAATTAAACCTTGCCATTTTAACAAATATGTTTTTGTTTATTTTTAAAAAGCTATTGCCAAAAACACGTAAAATGCACATCTCTGGAGTGTTTCCACTTGACATTATGTGTTTGCATCTCATTCTGTTAATCACACAAACACCAAAGACTTACAAAGATGATTCTCACACCTTCTACAGCAATAATATTTGTCCTTGACATAGATGAAAATATAATGCTGGTAAGATGCTAAATATCCCCTTTAATCCACACATAACAGCCATTATGGCTGAGATATCCTGGATCACCCTTTCTTAGTGTCCGTGCCGTGCGTGTTTCTTTCCGTTAGCATTGTTGTTAATCCCCCTTCTCTGCGTCTTTTGTTTTGGATTCTGCTCATGCTTGAGCTTCGGATTAACATATATCACGTTGATCAACAAAGGCTGCAGTGCACCGTGGATGAATCATTATGGCATTAGCCCGGCCGCCGGGCCTTTTCTAATTGAGAGTCATCAATCCCTGTATCTGTCCTCTCGCTGGCTTAGCAACCTCTTCAATTATTTATTTCTTGATAAGGCAGTGTGACACTTTACACAAAACTGTCTATCACCTCTACCAACTGCCTGAAATGTGTAAATGAGAAAGGAAGCTTATGCATTTGATGTGCTGCTGCTGCAGCAGGAGTCAAAGTCTGAGTTCACTAAGCACCACACTGCCAAGAACACTTTTATTATTTTATGATACTCTGAGTATTATAGATCACATAGCGGTACTGCTATACTGTAAGTGTTGTGCTGTGAAGTGTTTTAATATGTGTGGCTGCGGTTGCTACAGAAGATATAAGAGACATGAAGAGAGTAAAATTTTAATAGAATGAATGAATGAACTTGAAAACAAATCTTATATGCAGGTTGGTAGACAAAACAAAGGGGACACAGAGTGCTATGCTTCTGTACCTACACACAACACACAAAAAAGCTGGGTTAGTCCTTCCTTGGAATAGACTGTGTGAAATGGATGACAGTTTAGCTCTCTTTGATCAGGTTTGTGCTAAAAAACACATAGTTTGGGTTATTATTATTATTTAACAAAGTTTTGAGCAGTTTGAAGAATTATCCAGAAGGTAAACTGGTCTGACAAAGCAGGAGTATGGTACAGATTTGGGAATTTATGAGAAAGTGTGGCATGCATGAAATGACTGCTAGTTAAATGGCATATAACAGGTATATCAGTGGAAGTTTCACATCAATCTGAAGTTCACAGGTTTGATCCTTGTCTTCTCCTGCTGAAAGATCCATGGTTATAAACCTGAACCCCACATTTCCGCACCTCCACTGTGCTCCTCACTTAAAGACACTTTTAAATAAAACCCTCAGCTAAATACATTTAATGTAATGTAATCTCAAGAATAAGCATTCTAGTTAGGTTAGCCAAAGAGTTTAAAGTTCACCTCGTGGGATGGATGGATGGATGAAAAATTTAGTTGCTAATTGAGGTGTCACAGTTTGATGTGAAATGCAGTTATTTGAAATAAGAAATGAGACTTCCACAGGTAACTAGTCCTAGGTGTGAATTCTACCTTATCAGTAACTGTTATTCTTCCTGATTAAAAGGGAATTACTAATATTTTCTATTAAATAGAATAATGTGTACTCACTAGTAAGTCCTGTCCATTCATTTTCTATACCTGCTTAATCAAGTGTACTCTGTAATTGCTCTACTCGTCAATATTTCATCCAATATTTGCTGAGGACGTGTCTTGGGAACATAAAAAGGGCCTCCAGTCAATTCTTTGTTCTACAGAAACAGACAAAAAAAAAAGATACAGTGCAGCACATCAAATGTAATATTGCATTTCTTAAAAGAACCTGTGTCAAAATGAAATCCTGGGGGTGGCTGGGGTGGGGGCCAGATTTGGGGCTCGCTATCTTCTGGTCAACATAATATATTTTATATTTATAATTAAAAATAAATAAGATTAAATAAATAAATTAATTAATTAGTCAGATTCACAAAAGGAGCATTATATTCATAAAGCTTCCTTGGCACAACACAGCATCATTCTGCTTGCTATGATGCTGGACTGGACAAGTTAAAAAATAAATAAAAATATTTAATCCTGACAAGTTGAAATATCATCTGTTGAAATAAAAGAAAATTATATAGGGGCAACACAATGATCCGCAGCACATTACCTGTCCTAAAATTAAATGAACTTCAGCTTGGTCAGTTCACTCAGGTTACTGTGTTGTTGTTTTTTTTAAATATTTCATCCAATATTTGATGAAGACGTGTTTTGAGAACACAAAAAGAGCCCTGGGTCAACTCTTTGTTGTACAGAAACAAACAAGCAAAAAGTCTGACCCTAACCCAGAGTTCCAGCATCAGACTTTGAAGAGAGAACACTCAGTGAAAGACTAAGCTAGCTGGGGCTTTGATGTCTGCAATGGTTTCAAGCCTAAAGGCTCCTCTTGACGTGGAGAACATGTTTGATACCTGTTGCCATCTATTTTGTATGGATACCTTTTACACTTGGCCTGACAGAGCCCAGAGTTTGTCACGAGTCTTTAGACTCACTGAAAACAAAGTGATAGGATACTATAGGTCCTCTGTACGATGTCTGTCATCATTCTTCTCTCATTGTGCTATTTTTATAACTCTGCATTCTTCCATTTTCTTTCGTGTTGTCCTTTTAATCATCTCAGTCTTTCTCCTTTTCTTTTTTAACTTTAATCACAATCTGATTATCCTCTTCACCTCCTGCCATGTTTTCTTTTTTTTTAAATTGAATCAACCACTAGTTTTAGAAGGAGACTTGCAGGTGAAACAAACACACAATGACACTCTTTCTTGCCTGAGCCAAAGGCAAAATGTTTTATTCCAACAGCCTCAGTGGGAATCTCCAAATAAACTTCATTTACTGACTGTGGCATCTGTCTAGGGCTCTAAAAAAAATTCTAAAGAAATTCCCCTCTCGAAATGCCTGTGGCTCGGAACCTTTGAAGTCTGAAGAAGTACCTACTTATATGCATTTGTGCATGAAATTGTTGCACAAGGAAAGGAAGTAGAAGACGAAGAGATGAGGCTTCCCTGTGCTGGGATGCTTTATCTGTTGCTGCTTGTAATGGTACTATTTGTACTGTTTGTTTTATTTAAATTGATTGGTTTAGGTTTGAATGAAGACTTTACCAACCTTTTATCAGCTCTTTCATACCCGCTGTCACTAATTAAAGCTAAGTATTGTGTGTAAACAGTGTAACTGCTTTGCTGCAGACTTTAGTTTATTTCTACTGTTTGCATTGTTAGAAACTAATTGTTGTAATACTTCTTCTACTTCTTATTGTAATAAGAGTGGTCAGCACTGTTTTGCGTTTTTAATGGAAACACTATCGCTGCTGCTTTTTTATTTTGATGAATTTGGTATCTCAGAGGAATAGAATAGTAGTTTATTAAAAAGCTTATTTAATTTTTTTGAGGATATGATTATGTAATTTGAGGAGTTGCTGTGTTTAAATTTCCCTTTTCTTTAACTTTGCATTCAAGCTTAAAGACGCAAAACAGTGTGTATTTGAGTGTATGACATCTCACTGACATTCATGCTTTAAATAGCTTTACATATACGTGAAATTTTGATTGTTTTTTAAAATGCTTATGTAGGACCAGCAGGGCACAAAGTCAGTCTGAATGGATGATATTTAAGATAATATGGTCATATGTGAACACAGACAACTACCCAACGGGCTGTTATAGGGGAAAGGGACAGTAATGGGATGGTGGCTGATATTCCTAAAAACACTCACATATTTAGAAATTAAAACTGCACATTTATGAAGTAATCAAAAATTAGAATACTTATTAGATAAAGCTATAAACCATCAATACCCTAGGTAAGGTTTTTTGCTTAACTTCCAAAATGACTGCAAGGATTTAAATATTCTCCAGTCGCCAAAATCCTGTAAATACGGTAATGAAATATAAAAAATTAAGTGATGCAAAAAAAACAGCGTTAAATTCTTTTCTTTCTTTTTGGTTCAACATGTCAGATCAGGATCTTTAGATCATTGTTAGAAATCTTAAGCTGACTAAATTACAAGCAACATATATTTTGTACCAATGGGTAAAAATAAAAATGGGTAAAAGATAAAGATAATTTGCCTAAACAGTTTTTATTTGTGAATATGTGAATTTTTCTGAACTTTAATAGAGAGTTTTCTGATTGATTATAGGACTAAGATTAAGTCAGACAGTAATAAGCAGAGAGAAAAAGAAATAATTTTCTTGTTCTGTTTGTGCAGGAAACTTTGTGCTATACACAAGTGAAGTTTGTTTTTTTTTAGATCATGTAGATCATCCAGGATTGGAAATGATCCTGGATGGATCATCTACCAACATATGAGGTCCTGCTTTGATTACGTTCATGTCCTTTATTCTTCTCATCCAGTGTCCTCACTAACACTGAAGAGTGGCGTTACTTCAAAGCACTAAGCAGATCTCCTACTCCAGTGGAGGAGAACATGTTCCACGTGGAGGAAGGTGCTCCAGGTCCCCGAGTTTACCTTCGGCCCAAAGAGAGTATCCATATCCCCTTGAAATACCAGAGCTTCCGCTGTGACCACACCATGGCCCTGCAGGTAAAGAGCCTACCAGAGTGGGACTCAGACAGCACTTTTAAGAAGCTTTTTTTCTTCCTGTCTGTGATTCTTGTATGTTGGAGATGGTCATTATTACTTCCTCCAGCAATAATGCAGTCACCATATGTTTTCAACCCCCTTGTGAAAATGACTGCTTTTCATATAATTTGCTGTGTGTGCAGATGAAATATTCTCTGCATTCATTGCAGCTTTTTGATAGATTCTCAGTTTTGATAACAGTTCTGTTTCTTATCAAACCCTCACAGGGACCAAGCTACCTGCCTACAGGCAGAGCTTCTGAGATGGCCAAGAAAAATCTATCCAATATTATCACTGCCAAACCTATCAAGGTACAGAATGTCCTATTTTATATCCTCCATGATATTTTATGCATATTGAAATATATTTATCTTCATCTGCAGTCCTTTGCCTCCCATCTCAAATTTGTTGCCAGGCTAGAATTATTGAAAATTATGCTATGTGTGTTTTCCTGCCACTGCAAAAGCTTTAATGTCCAGCAGTCTGTTTAAGAAAGAAGAGTTATATAAAGTGTTTGTACACTCATATGTTGTATCAGGTCTTAAAGAGATGGGGATCAGAGAATGATTAAGACACCCAAGATCTGTCTACATAAAAGAGCTTCAGAGTTCGAGCTTCAGTGGGTTTTACCTTCTGCTCTGTCGCAAAGTCTAACATCTAGCACTGCAGACAACTCCCTGGACAGTGATGGTGCATCATCTCTTCTCTTAAGGAAAAGTTCTCTACTTAAAAATCTCATGATGGAGAATTAAATAGTTTCTGATTGAAATACATCACTTTAAGTTAATCTTGAAGATGCACTACAGAATTTTCACAGATTTTCTCAGTGACGCTCCCCCTATCACTGGCTATTTTGGCATCCATCTTGCATCCTACCTGTTCTTTGAGCTTTCAGCCTGTAAAAGACAGTCTTAATTTGAGTCCTTTCTTGTCTCTTGTTCTGTCCCTTTTTCTATTTCTTCTCTTCCTCCGATAATGTCTTTCTGCGTTTCCTCACCGAATCAGTTGCGATGCATGTACAAAACTATTGGTGTGCTTATCAGCTTGCTAACGTGTAACGTGGTGTGCAAAGCGAAACTCGGCTGCAACATCATGCAGCGAATACTCCAGAAAAGCACATAATAGATGCCACTGTGCCATCCAACGAGTCATGTACGGAAAGTCCCATAGTTTGTCTTTAAATGAGCAGTTGAGGTTTTGTGCATGTCAGTGCTTACTGAAAACTTTGCATCCTGAAGCTGCTTTATGCTGCAGCTCTTCCCAAAATTTAGTCCTTTTTCTCATGAATCAACGTGCGCTGAAATCTTACTACTGGTTTTAGCTTAGATCTTTCCCAACTAGACTGATTGAAATCTTTATTCTGCTGAAAACAAGCTATCCAGATATCACCTCTCACTCATGATATTCCTGCTGTTGGTCTACATTACCCTGAAACCTTCACATTACACAGGGTGAGAAAATATTTGCCAGTCTGCCAAGCATGTGTGTATCTGCCTCCAGTTTTTGTATACTGTGTGCCAGAGTCAGCACTGCTACTCTGAGCAAAAATCCTGTCAACAGGTCAAAGAGGTCAGGTCTGGATCAAATATGTATCCCGCTAAATCTGACAAGTCCCAACAGCAGAGCTGTCAGTTTGCCAGCTTTGGCACCATTGTCAGTCTGAACACATCACCAGAGCCAGAAATGGGCCAGTCCTGCAGGTCAGCATGCGCCTGCAACTCTGAAACATCAGACAGCTTCAGTGAGAAAACTGTGTCATGTGAACTCCTATAATACCTGGTTATTTGAATCTGTAATGCAGTTCATATTTATTGTTCAGATTTTTGGGGATTCCAACATTAAAAATATTAAATGACTATTTTTGTTCCATTTTTATCAATTTACTAAATTTATTTTGTATAATTTTAGATTGAATACAATGATTGGAATATCAAGCTAACATTTCTGCCATGCTGAAAGATTAAAGCACTTTGATAATGAACAGATGAATAGCAACAAATATTTTACTGTCAGGTGATACAACTTTCAGAAGCTTTCTAAATACCCCTCAAACCCCAGCAATCAGTATCCAGGGGCTTCACAGTTTTCCGAAAATTTAAAGGTGTGCTCACCTGTCTGTGTTTATTAAACCTTAAAAGAAATTTTAAAACAGGTAAAACAATTTTAAAAAATCAAAAACTAAAATCAAATTTTGGATTTAGGCAGTTAATTAAATTTATGCTGGCAAAGGTCGTTTAGAAAATGAAGGATGTAATCAGAGCCCTGTTCAGGTCTTTCCATAAATCCATAAATCTAGAGGTGGATTGATGGTTTGATGGGGTTCTTTGGCCAGTGGTCACACCACTGCGTCAGTCTTAGATCAGCAAAGACTAAATTCCGTAAGGACCTCTGAATATTTTACTGCATTAAGTCAAATATACAACTCTAACCGTTATATAGTGCTCACTAGACAATGTGTTTGGAAATCTTGGTCAGCAAGTGCCTGCTTGCTCTGTGACTGATTCTAACCAGAAGGCTCCAGTAAACACTCAAAGCATTTGAAGTCCTACACAGTTATCAAGCTACAAATACTCTATTAAACATGTGCTGGAATATGATGAAACATGAGATAGTTGGAAATTCCAATGCTTTTGCATATATTGGTATGTATGTGTAGAGCAGCTATGACCATATGGCATCATTGCACATGTATGAACACATTGTGTTTATTTGAGCAAATCCTGGCAGCAATTTTATACAGCTATCTTCAAAGCACATTTAGTTGGTCTATGGAGATTTCAGCAGTCAGATACCATCCAACTTATTTATTCTAATGTACAGCATTCTCCATCATCATCCAACTCTTTCGTAAGCAAACCTCAACCACTGCCTTTTAAAATTTGTACATTATTGTGAGGTGGAGTGCCCTAGGAAAAAGGCATGATTATTCCAGTTTTGCATGCCTCTGAAGAGAGTTACAGGATTTGAAATGTAAATATTATCTAAATTCAAATATGAGAGGACCAGAGATGTTTTGAAGACCTATAACAACAGAGAAAGCTGGCAAGAAAGCTCAGGTCCTGATGCTTCTTAATATGTATTATATATATATATAAAGCATTAAGACTCAGTCATTAATATTTCACTGATAACACAGAAAACAGCGCAGACTTTGAAGTTTGGTTGAATGAGCTTAAAGAATGAGGAGGGAGAGCTTCAACAAGTGTGAATTTGAGCTATGAAACATTGATTGTTTCACTTTTGTATTTTAAGTTAACAGAAATAATAAGGAAAAAAGATCTTTTAAAGGAGTCATTATGAAACCCTACTGTTTTAGGCAAAATGGTACTACTCCTTATTGCTGTGGAGTGGATTCTGAAGAAGCCTCTGACTGAAGATACTGTTTTTTAATTGCTATGTTGTGTTTTGTCCATTATATATATTGTCCATTGTGTTAACCTGAATAGGCAATATTTGTTTGTTTTTTTGCACTTTTCTTTAAAAAAAAGTTTCTTTGAATCCTTGTCTCGGCTGCTGCCCCAACCGATAGCTGCAAATAAATAATACTTTAACAGATTTAAAGAAGGTGAAGCTAAAGCATTTTTCCTCATACAGCTGCAATTTTTCTGCCATGGAGGCAGACTTGCATAGGAAACAATTTTGTTACGTAATCTGGCAAGAGAACATACATCAGTAGATCAATAATTCCTTTGCTGACTACAGTCTTGTCTTTATTAAAGCACAAAACTATCTAAAATAAATTTTGAATTAATTAATTAATTTTGATTTTTCTCATTGCAAAGCTTCAAACCAGACTGCTGTGACTGCTTTAGTCATTTGATGGTTAAGCTGTAGTTTCATTGCAAGGGTCTAACATGAAGCAGGGGAGTAGCTTGCTGATGCTGCTGACTTTTCACCTTTTCTCCACAGGTTACATTCAAAGCTGAGGATGGGAAGCCAATGGCCATCTGCCAATTAAACGTGGAGCCAACACCCCACGTTGTGAATCAGGCTTTCCGGCTTTATCACCCTGAACTTTGTATCCTCAAGAAGGCAATCCGCCTTCCACCCTGTCACGACCCCACAGGTTGCTTGTGTTATTCCAGATATCCACGTCATCCATTACGCTCCATGTCACAGCTTCTATTACTGCTTCCCTAAGTTTGGATTATTGTATATGAGAGCAATTTATTCTTATATAAATAATTTAATACTTAATAAGAATACACAAGTATCTAAAAACAGAGCAGGAACTGAAAAGTAAAATACATAAATAAATACATACAATAAAAACGTGCATAGCATAATAGTACATTCACTTATTTGCATGTTTCTATTCTGTTCATGTACATATGAATATATCACCAGAGACTGTGACTCTTATCTTATCACTATTTTTTGTTTGTTTTTCTTGTTTTTGGGATAAACAGCTGGAAAAACAGATTCCAGGACTCTCATCTCGGTGCGCTGTAGTGATCCCAACATTATCTGCCAGACGAGGATATTGGTGAGACAATATCTTTTCTTTCAAGCTGCAACCTCTAATCAGAAAAGCTTGGGATGGGTAAAATAAGTAAATACATTTATTTTATTTATTTTTTTTAAAAAGCAGTCATAATCTCATTTAATTATATTGATATAGATCTTTTTTTATTTCAAGTCTGCCACAATTTTTAAAAAATGTAATGTTAGGTAAGAAGAGTTTTTCCGCTTTGAAATGTGACTATTTCTTCTCACAACTCTTCAAAGGCTTTCTGACATTGAGTAAACCAAGCGATGAATAGTTTTAGGTGTTATTTTGTCCTATTCCTCCTGCAAGCATTTTTGATGTGCACAATCGTATGGGCTCCTCACAGCTTTGTTTTTTCCCCCCTCATTTCAAAATACCTCACATTTTCTCTATTGGATCTAAGTCAGGACTGCAGGCAGGCCAGTGTAGTACATTTAACTTCCTCAGTGATAACTTTGTAATGCATGCAGAATTTAATTTGTGTTGTATTGTTAAAAAAAGCCACGAATGTTCCTGGATGTCATATTTAAGGCTCTAAAATCCCTGCATTAATGCTGCCATCACATAAGTGTAAGGTACCTTTGCTAAGTGTGATTTACAGTGATTGACTGACTGATGACTGAATGAGTTTTTGATACAGCGCTGTCTTAGGGATGGAAGTTCATGGATGCCCAGCTTAGGCTTCCACCTTTCCCATTTACACTCTCGGATTCCTCCAGATTGATTGAATAGTGGAATGATATTACGCACTAAAGATGAAAAAACAGGCTAATCCTTTTTTTTTTTTTTTTTTTTTTTTGATGAACATTGTTTCCAAACAGTTAAATGATTTTCTCACTCATTAATAGGCAAACTGGAGGTTATCTGTCCAGTTTTGCTTCTCACAGACTCAGACTTATAGATGCTGGAATTGTACCAAGTCATAGTTGCTGACATCACTTGGAAATAGGGATTATTTTGCCATTAGAGCTTCTAACTCTAACTCTGAGTGCTTCTAGTTTTAAATAAAATAAAAAATAAGAATCACTGTTTTTTCATTCCAAACCATCTCTGCTTTCTTTGATTTGGGCTCATTGTACAAATAACCCACACTTAGGCACACTAATATTAACAGGGGACTGATTACTGAACTGATCTCTGTTCAGGTGGAAAACACTGCATTAACTCTTAACTCTCAGGTTGCAACATTTTTTCTGCCCTTACATCATGCTGTACATGATACAAATGTGAGGTTTCTTTTTGCCACTTTCTACTCGTCTATTTGAACATCTTTTGCTTTATTACTGTGTTCCTGTCTAGGTGCCAGGGGAGCCTCAGGATGTGTACTTGAAAGTGCCCGGGAGTCCCAGTCCACAGATAAAGATGTTCTTTTTAATGATTTTCACGTATGTATCATTTACTGTTCAGGCCGAGTGAAGACATTGAGCAAAAACAGCTTAGCCTGAAGAATCTTTTAGTTTTAACTAATTAAAATGCTTACGCAGGCTTGAATTGATTTACTAATCACATAACAGTTTAATGGTCTGCCTGCCTGAAGTCACAGGATCTGTCTCCTACTTTTAAAATCTCCATCATTATTATGTGCTGCTTTGTATATATATTACACCAGTGTTTTTGCCATAAGGAATCTCAGGATTTATTATTATCTCGGATCTCAGGGGTATGATGGGGCTTTTGAAAAGTTGCACATTTACAGTCTATCAGTAAATGAACATGGCCAAGGATTGTGTGTACGTTTAGGGAACCTGCTCATAAGATCCATGCTAAATCTGTCCTAGTGATTAAGAACTCATCTGAATGCCTTTTTCAATATAATGCAAATGTGGCTCAGGTGGTAAAGCAGGTATGTTGCTGTTAGTGGAGTTCTCAGCTCCTTCTCTTCATGTGCAGAAGAGTCCTCAGCCAAGATGATCAACCCCAAGTTGCTCTCAATGGCCACTTTGCATTTCAGCTCTGTCATCTGCTGGTGTGAGAGTGTGTTTGAGAATGGATGAAAGAGAGCCAAAAACTGTGAAGTGCTCTTCAATGTGTTCTCAGTTACTCTGAGGGGCAGATTTACAATCCCGGGAAAATTAACATGCCCGTTAACGTAGCACCCATAGGTACGTTAACACATGGATAATAATCACAAGTTTACCAATGACAGAGGCACAGTTTGAGCAGTAGTGTAAATATGAACACAGATTTTCCCAGTTTATGGCATTTGCTTGCACATAAGTGAGGAAAAATCATTAAAGTAACTTTAACGTATTGCCTAAGAAAACTGATAAAAATCTTTGGACTTACAAAGTAGTTAACATTTTAGCCATCCTCTTTAATGGAGAATTTCTTCCTTCACACACTTTCTTAACCTGCCTTTGTTTAGTACCACCTGGCTGCGTGTCTGGCATGTGACTAAAACATTTCACATATTGGTCAAGTGTGTAAAAAAAAAAAGGTCACTGGTCACAACTAGCCGATTGAGCCGCAGAACGGGCAAGTGGCTCTGTGACATACATTACCTCAACAGCTCTAGGTAGGTAGGTAGATAGATAGATAGATAGATAGATAGATAGATAGATAGATAGATAGATAGATAGATAGATAGAT
>JBAMHW010000015.1:21651347-21665716 GCA_037177495.1 Rhadinocentrus ornatus
AATTTCATTACAATTTACAGAAGTAATGAGTAACTAGTAACAAATTACTTTTTTAGAGTAACTACCCCAACACTGGTGAACTCCATAATTGGACGTCAGTTTGAGAGCATGTTTTTTCTGGCGTGGGTTACATTCCTCTATCAGGACATATCTAAACATAAATTAACTAACTCTTAGTTGTGTGCAGAGTAGAGGTCTGGAAAGGTTTTGTTTAACCAAGGCTTTCAAGAGGTCACTTTTCTGTGTCTTTCTATGCCCATAATTACCCAAGTGGCTCCAAGTAGACCTTTACCAGTTGTAATCCTAAATGTGTTTTTTTTAGCAGATATGTGAGCTGTAACTTATGGAAAGCCGTTTAATTCAAAATTAAATAAATAGATAAATACCTAAATTAATTTATATAATACATAAATGCATATATATATATATATATATATATATATATATATATATATTGAATAAAACGGCTTTCTATAGTAACTTTTCTCACTGCTTTTCTTTGGAAAGCAGCAGCCTTTTAATTGGTGGAGCATCATCCTCCTCCCAGGACCAGTGCATCTGGGTCAATAGGTCTTTTTTCCTTCGGGCTTGTTTGGATTGAACTGGTTGGGTAATTTGGGATGGAGCTTTTATTCGTAATGAATTTTAGCACTATTTTTTATGATTGTGTATGAATATGTGGAAATGCCCTTTAATAATGTGTCTGTTTTCTCTTCATGGCTTTGGTTCTAAATTAGCTCAGGGTTCAACATAGTGATTGCTTTTTAAACAATGATGTGGTTTTAGTTCTTTTTGCTTTAAATAATTAAACTATTAACTAATTTATTCTGCTTTCCAAAACATGTTTTTTGTGTAACTCGGTGTAATCAATGCATCTGTTGCATTTTCTTTATTTCAATTCAACGAACATCTGTTTCCATCTTATTGCTGCACTATGATGTCTATACAAGACTGATATGGTATTAATAAGACCACTGAAACTTATATTTAAATCATTGTGGGCCAATGAAAACAGCTGAATGTATTTACAGACTGCACCCACAGCCCGTGACATTAGTTTGAGCCAATTTTTACTCATACACAGCCATTGCAGTAAACCGAAAAAATATAAAATAGATGAACAACAATACGAGATGATGCACGGTGGAAGGTTTTATTACCATAACAATAGCCGTGCAAAAATTACATCTACGTGGTGGTGATAAAAAAATATATAGAAAATCAATTTAAAGTCAGTAGTTCTAACAGAATGTGATCCATGTGCTGATAGTGATAAGCACAACATTGTTTGTGGCGATGAAAAGTGAACAGAATGGTGTCTTGCTCTCCCTGCAGTCTTGGCAAAGCAATCCAAGATGATTTCACTTCATGTACTGGTGCAGTCAATGTTTAAAATTTTATCTTTCCTCACAATATTACGATATTCATGACCGTGAACCTACATCATCACAATTTCTTAAGGGGTTGGATTAAATTTTTGGAATATTTGAGGCATGCTCGAGCTAAAATGAAGCTCTTAATTCATAAATCCTCTATTGTCCTCTGTTGGAGTCTTTCAAGCATCTTTTGTTTTATACTGTTTGTGCCTCTTTGTTAATTTGACAAAGCACATCTGGCACAAAAAAAAGAAAAGGATGCGCTGCACTAAAGGCACCAAAAAGTAGAAATTTAATCATAACAGCGAAAGCCATATCTCTATTCTTACATATCTAATGGGAAGTTGAAAGCTTCGCTCCTGCCAGGTTTCTTTCAGAATGAGAAAATGATTTTCTGCTAATTGTTCTCCTACCAGCATGAAACAATGGAAAAGCAACAGTCTCCTTTGTAATAGTCCCAGTTTAGGATTCAAGCCATTATCAAGAACATACAAATGCTGACTGACAGCATAATGTGTCTTCTCTTGTCATTTCATTTAATTTGATTTTATTAGGTTCCACTACTCTTTGCAATTATGTGAGATCTGAGTTTGGCACATTTAAAAAATTAACGGTGGCCTTTGTTCTCTGAAGACGTAGAATTGTGTTTTATGCTCATCAGATTGCCCTCTCTTTTTAATTAATTGTTTCTGATGCCGAAAAATGTACAAGAGCCGAGAGTTTGATAGTGCTTCTCACTCAGAGTTACAGTAATCATTCAAAAAAAAGTTGATGGACTGTTACAGTTTCCATGCGTGCACACTGTACGACCCAAACATGTTATCCTGTAAAAATAGGTAACTGTCCGAAAGAGTGACAGACGTATTTTTTACAGATTTCACCGTATGCATCAGTAGTACCTTTGACCTGACTCTGCAGGTTTGGCTCAGAGTGGAATGCATTGGAGGAGTCTTACAAAACAGGATAAAGCTCAGCGTCAGAGAGTAGCTTTGCTTTTCTCAACAGATTGAAAAAGAGCTGCACAGTAAATCTCATTCTCACATCCTTGTGTCTGCCACATTTCTGCCTCTACTTTCTCTTGTTTCTTTGTCTGCCCCCTCTCTTTGCCTTTTTCACTGAACCTCATTCAACACCCTCTTCAGCTGCCTCTGACTCTTTTAAACACCCTTTGTCATTAGTTCAGTCCTTTTTCACCTCTTTTTTCCTTTCTGTGTCTTGGTCAATTACGTTATTCCCCCTTTTTTTGTCCTCTTCATTCTCACAACCAACCCAATCAACAACAGCTCGTCACCTCGTTGCCAAATCCAATCCACCTTTAATACTCTCACTGTTCTGTAGGTGGACCCGGCCGGTGTGTTTGTGTTGCCTCCTGCAGCAGTGCAGGAGCTTCAGCTGAGAGTGCAACCATGGCGGGCTGGAAGCCGTTTCCTGTATGTGAATGCGGTAGATGTGGAGCAACAGCAGCTCGTCGCTGCCTGGCTGCTCTGTCTCAACGTCCACCGTCCCGTGCTGTCCAAGGTAGCTGTTCTTTCTCTGACCTTACCTCTTAAAAGTAATATATGCCTTGTTTTCATGCTTTCATCTTCAGGATAAGATTTTGTTTTTTTACTCAACAGTCCTCCCCTTCCTACTGTTGAGGATTTAGTATTTTCAGACGGTACCTTTTACTTCCAAACCAGCGGTGTACCATATCCACCTTCATGTATGGTGTCAGTTTTACATTTTCCCTCTTGTAGCTGTGGCCTTATCCCAACAGAGGAAGAATGGTGCTTTATTGGGATATCAGCTTGTTTTCCTGTGTATCCTTTGTCTGCTTGAATAGGAAAAGCCATATCCACTCATCTGCTCAACATCTGGTCAGTCTGTTTATCATTTTATGCTACTGCAACTCACCTTTATATGTTCATAAAGCCTTGATATTACCTGTTCTCAGAATATTTTACAAACTTTCTCTACTAGGGACATCAAAGTCAGTTTTGGGTCAGGCAGTCTGAAAAAAAAGTGGAACTGTGTGGAGTTTAAAGGAGGAGTAAGAAATAAAACACGAGACAAACTGTGTGTACATGCACTCACACAGACACACACACTTGAATCTGAACAGTGGCATTTGCTTGTGGATATAACATGATTTGGGAAAGCCCGTTCACAAAATAAGAAAATTGGATCATTATTTTAACTGTATGATGCGAATGCTGTTACGAACAGCGGTATGACGAATAGCTGCCTTAAAATGTCTAACTCAGACTCAGAGCAGTTGGTGACTCAGTACACATTCAGTGCTTAAGTGCTTGAATCATCTTTGTGGCTCTCTGGGGCAGCTAGACTTCCCCCTTTTATGACTTTTGCCAAGAAAAGGCTAAGTGCAGCAGAACCCAGGTCAGCTCTCACAGTCAATCCAATCTATAACTGCTGCCTCTCTTCCTGAACAGTGCGTCTAACTGGCCGTGTACCTGACTGGCTGACCAGCTATGACCTATTATGTTCACCAAATTTTAGCATTTACCATGATCTTTCTCTCCCTCCTTTCATAGGTTTGCCACTGTGCCTTGGACTTTAAACGTCTTTGCTAAAGACTTTAGTGAGCAATCCATGTGGCATAAACTGTCTACATGTGTGTGTGCAGGCATTTGAAGTGTGTGTCCCAGTTGGGAGTGGGCGTGGCAGCTCCAGGAAAATCACCTACACAAACCCATACACCAGCAGCCGCACATTCCTGCTCCGCTCTGACCATCCAGACCTGCTCCAGTTCAAACAGGACAAATTCCAGGTAAGACAAGGCAGGTCATACAGCCCTCCACCTCTCGTTAAGAGTCAAATCAATACTTTGATTAACATCTTGACAAAACCTTGTTAGTTAGTTTCCTTGGATTAAGGTCTACGTCTATGCTGTCAACACAGTATGAATAATGCCACTAACATTAGTTTAAACGGACAGTTTAAGGACAGCTGCTGACCTTGCCTGATGTGCATGCTCATAAAATAAACAGCAGCTGTTGCACTACCTGTGTGTGAAGCTGTATTTACAAAAAACAAGCATCTCTGTAAGATACACAGCAGAAAGATGAGGATGAGGCAACTCCCATTCAAACCTGTTTCTGTGGACATGAAGTGGAAGAGAAATAACATTGGTGCAGGTGTAGTTAGACTAAAATATATCATTATTGGATGTTTCAGCAATGTTCGACATGTTAGTCCTCACACTGTTAAACTGTGACAAACATGCTGATTACTCATTCCTTTATGCCTGAGCTGAGAGATGTGAATACCTTCCTTGCCTGTTCTCAGAACAAAGATATAACAAGGTCATCATTGCTGCTGTTTTATTAACAAGAGTCTTTGTATTTCTTACTGGTTCACTCACATAAAACGCTGAAATCACTGTTTTTCATTAGCTTAAGATGTGATTAAACGGCAAAACAAATAGGACAATTTCCTATTTGGACATAAAACAAATGAACAAATAAATTTATGAGATGCAATTGGCACTTATGTGCAAAGAAAAACACTTAGTCTTGGTGCCTTTGCTTGAAGATGTTCATCATAAAGGATGTGGACAGCCAGCAAGTCTCCAGATGCCCTATAAAGAATTTATTGTGCCCCTCATACCAAGCAAAAGAAGACAACCTTTTTTTTCTTTTTTGGCTTAATTACCTCACCATGATAAAAACCAGCCTTCAGGTGGAAAAAGCAAAGAAGAGATCAATATGGCCATGCTGTTAGAAGGGATTACAGTATAAATCCTCAAAATTGACCCATATTTCTACTGTGGCTATTAAAAATAAAATACAAGAAGACAGTTAATGTCTGATTGAAATACTGTGAACACAAACAAACAAAAAGAGCAAATAAAGACCTTGTGGGCTATGAGCCCTGACAAGAAAAGCATTACAACATTCTGCACTATCTCCCCTTAATTAGAGAGGAGAATAATCCAAATTGCAGGCTGCACAGAGAAACCGGTAATTTAGACCAAAGCAAGAAAAAAAAGTGATATTAGTGGGTTTGAAACTCTGGGAAGGCAAACTATTTTGCCTTTCCTTGTTAAATTATTTTTTCATTTCAGACTCCACTTATGAAATTAGGCAGGAGATATCCTAGCACTGTGTGGATAAGCAATTAAACATCCTTCTATATAAAATATTTATGTCCTCAATTAAATAACTGGCATGCAACTTGGGTATATTTTTAAGCAAAACTGAATTATTTATTTAATCTCAGGGTAATAAGACATGTGCCTATCATTGACTGTTAATGGGCGAATAGAAAGATTTTTTATTAGTTATTTAGTCTTTAGAGGCAGGTCTTTGTAACCAGAGCTCCATTTGGCCAGAGCTCTTTTTGGGCTCACCTGACTTAGCAACATTATCAATGTGTTATAGATCACTGCAACAAGTTTGAGGCACCAAATCATGGCTTGATACTGACTACAGGTTTTTGTATTAATATAAACATTTTTACAGAAGCCTGTAAGCCTCACCCTGGATAAACATGGTTGATGTTAGCTCAGCAGCTAACGGTGGAATTTAGAGATGTTGGCCACATCAGTCCATTAAAGGCTAGTGTGAAACTCACACGGCTGTTTTAGAACGTTTCAGTTCCCAAGCGTTGTACAAAGATCAAGACAGAGTGAATAACACAAGAGGTGTCAGATGTCCAGGATAATTAAGCCTCTCTTAGTTTTCCAACCTTTCTACTTGTTCAGCCGCAGTGTTCCTATGGCTTACTTCCCCGACATAGATCAGCACCACCAACACCATGGAGATATTCCTGTGTGGGGCTGCTCAGATTTATTTCTATTCAAGAAAGGCTTTGAATTGGAGGGCTTCTTATCAGTTCAGTTTCCCATTATTGGGAACTATGTGGTTTTCAGACGAGTTTGCATTTTGATGAGTTTTATTTTTTATATATAGCATTGCCGCAAGTGCTTGGTGCAAACAAACCACGACGATGGTTTCTCTTGATCATGGTCAAGCAAAAACATTAGCTCATATTAAAATGAGCCCAACTTACATGTCTTCTTCTTGCCTAGCAACTGCAATCTTTTCAAGCTTTTATCGCCCCTTGAGCTTTAATTTATATTTAAAATACCAGAAGCTAACAGAGAAGGATCCTAACCAACTGAAGTAAAGTGGCTTGCAAACCTTTATTGAAGTATTTACTGCGAGCTCTGGCATGAATTAAATCAGATCCTTTTGATTCCAGCCAGAGGAAGCCACTTTCTTCAAATTCTTCTCTGAAAATCCTTAGCTTGCTCTCCTTTTTTTTTACTTCACAAGGAGCCATGAAGGAATCTCCATCACCTTCATGAACCTAATAACTGAAGTAGTAAAAATCTCTTAATCTTTACTGTAATCAAATTTTACAGGGTTTTTCAAAACAAGAAAGCATGTAGACCAAAGTTGGTTATGTTCACATATGTTCACTGTGTTCAGATCGATGGAGGAGAAAGTTACACCATTGGACTGCGATTCGCCCCCAGCCAGAGCCCCGGCTTCGTGGAGATCCTGGTCTACGTGAATAATCTGGAGGAGAAGACTGAGGAGACGTTCTGTGTCAAAGTTAGCTATTCATGATCAGAAGCATCTGTCCTGAATTACAGACTCATCTGTACTAGAAATGTGTTTTCAGAGTGGGAAACTAACTCAGTGCTGCAATTTCTCTACATTGCGGTTGTAATATTTCATTGGTTTGATATTTTAAGAATAAACACATTTTTCATTGCCTGCTGGTTTATTTTTTTTTACTTTTGTACAAGTTGGGTTACTTTCTTATGACTGAATAAGCAGCACGAACTAACTTGGGTTATTTTCTTGACGAGTTAGTTGCAGACAAGTCTATTTTTAAAGGCTTTACACTGCAGTGTAGTGGAGTAAATTTTTTTTAATCAGCAATGCAGATCAAAATTTGTAATTTAGCTGAGATGTCTAGCACATGTTTGACAGTTGAAGCCCAAACCATCTGAATGAGGCATTACAATTTCATCCATTTTAATTACCCAGCATTTTAATTACCCTCATTAACACCAGCACCTTTTTAAACCCGCCGTGCTCTCCCTCCTGTTTGTTCTGCTGTCTCTTGCTGTTTGAGCTGAAGAGAGAGAGAGAGAAGGCCATGCATATTGTGTTATGTAACACAGTTACACAACCCCCCCATTCCCCAAGCCTCCCTCCCTTCTTGCTTTCTCATTAAAATGCAGGCAGCAAAATAAGCCTCAGCGCAGCAGGAAAGCCTAATAAAACAAAGATAGCTACTAAGCCTCATGTGCTTCATCTTTACCTTCTCTAACATCTTATCTCAAGCAGAAGCATCAGCGTTGTCTGTTTCTTGGTATTGCGTTTACAGCTAACAGTGATGCACATTTTAGCTTTATCTGCTCACTTATTGTCACCTTTATTTTGAAATTCTGCTACAACGCTAAAAATTCACTAGCCATTTCTGGACATTTGGCTGAATGGATGGGTTTGAGTTTTGGATTAAAACAATACTTAGAAGCCTTATGTATGGCACGACTGCTGAGTAATAAGACAAAAACAAAAGTCCTAATTTTTCTGCAAGAAATACAAGTTTATTATTTTTTATAACTTTCGGTCTTCAGGATAAATTAAGCTCCAGACAATAAACTTGCATAATGAATAAGCCTAAATAGAAACCACACGGTTTGACTAAAGACACCTCAGATTGTGATGTTGCAGCAATCTCGCGTGCAAGATAAACTTTTTAATGTGGTCCTAATGCACTTGGGTAATGAATAATACTGTTTAGTCAGAATTTAGCTGCAGTTTCTTCATTTCTGACCCATGAGCCTCTTTGAGTGGCCAAAATAAAGCTAAAAGACATAACATTGACAACAACACTTGACCAGGTCCTAATTTTTAAATTTAGATCCACAACATTTCACTTTGCTTTCTTCACCTTAGAATATTACCTTTATATGTTAGAGGGGTTTATATTTTCCTCACAATATCACCAGTATTAAGTTGATATGCACATCTTTTCACGGTTTATTGCTGTTGATTCATTAGCAAATGTTGGTCACATCATCTGTCACATTTGCACTGTCTGCATTGGTTACTGACAATTACAGTAACTGTCTCAAACTGGGTTTGACTAGGCTTGTTAAAAAAACAAAACATGAATCACTTTGTTGTGTCAGCCATGACACAATTACTAAAGGATCCAGTTTGAACTGACTGATAAATTTTAAAGAAAAAAGAAAGAAAGAATTTAAGGGGAAAACTTTGTCATAATTGTTCTATAGTCATAGAGTTTCTACATAGTTTCTTTGCTAAATGCATTTTGTTTTTGTTACCCTGCACCTGTATTTAAAGAGCAAAATACAAGAGAACAGCCAGAATGCAGTCATGAAGCATACATCCAAGTAGAGTGTCGTTTAGTGGGCAACAAAGAAGAAGAAATTGGAATAATTATTCCCAGTGTATCAGTGTATGGGTTGTGTCATAGCTTACCTTGTCCTTTGTATTTTCCGTGTTCTGTACCCCTGTTTAGCTTACTTCCTGTTTTAGAAAGCTGAGCCTGATGAATTCTGGCATTGTCGTCTTGGAATATTCCCAGGCCCTTTGAGAAAAAAAAATGTGTTGGTGGGAAAAGACCTGGCCATTCAGTATATTCAGGTGGTCATAACTCTTCTTCAAGCTTGTATAGTAGGTATTAGGCTTGATGAGTGCAACACTTCATCCACTGCTCATTTAATTCCCGGTGTGCCCATCACTCTGATACATGACCTTGTTTTGTTGCTCCTGAACATCAGTCTTTATGCTCCGTAACAAATTGAAGCACTTTTTATTTATTTATTTCAGCCTCATGTTTAGTGATTTTCTCAATTCTGAACAACTGTTTGGGCTCAGTCTTTGATTCGGCAGAGTAGATGCTATTTGTTTCTGGATACTGGGTGAAATGTTTGCAATCTCCAACATGACCGCTAGCTGTCAAAAATAGTCTCTACACTGGTTTTTATTTATTTACTTACTTTTTGTAGTCAGTGCTATTACAGAAATAAACAGAGCATTAAATGGCCTTTATATCTGTTGCAAAACATACAGTTGATTTCCACGTGAGAACGTTCAGATTATGTTCACATCAGTACTACTGACTCATTGTTATCAGACTGTGTTTATTCTTTAATTTACAATATTGATTGCAGTCATTAAACCGACGTTTTAAATAGGTCTTTGTCCTGGTAATAAGGTTAAACAGATTTACATTTCAGAATTCTCCCATGTGTTTCTCATTTATAGAGACCAAAGTTATTCCATTTAGATGTACTGTGGAAATGTCACTGACTAAATCACAAATAAGTATAAGGAAATGCATATGTTCCACTTACTGGAAGTCTTGTCATCTCTCCAAGCTCTGATTATTTCTCCATCTGTGAGAGTATGTGGGGATATTTACAGGTGGTTGCTTTTTTCTGGTGGGGGTGAGAGGGAGACGGTGAGCAACCGTCATGTTTCTATGGGCCACTGCCTGAGTGTGGAAGAGATTTCCTGCTGCCATCCATTCTAATTTTGGGCAAATGACAGACAATACTTCTGTCAGCAACATTGTTTTCTGTTGTAGCTCTACCCTGTGTAAAAATGTTGCCCCATTGGGGTATTAATGCCTGGATCCTGGTCCTTGCAGCAGCCTCAAATGTGAGCTGCATGATTGGCCTCTCAACGAGGGGCAGAGCTGTGCTGACACCCTATTAGCGGTGCCAGTTCGGTTGTTGCTGGTTCCTCCTAAAGGAGCACAGACACCCCCCACAACATTTCAGTGTCTGCTCACCTTGTTAGTGTGGTTAGGCAACTCCTGTTTTGCTGCTCATTGGAGAGGCTGCCTTGATATTTAGCTGGGTGGAAAAGTGCCTGCTTTTCCTTTGATTTGAAGAAAACCAGGGCTACACGCTGGAGTCTGAATTTCAGTGATCCTTTTTGTGTGTAGGTGCCTGGCCTGAGCCATGTTAGTGGGTGCATGTCTGTGAAAGCATAGAGCGACGCACGTATCAGAGGTTTGCAGCTGAAGGAATATGCAACCTAGCAACCAGCCCTCCTCATCGTGTATACTGCTGGTTTAGTTCAGCTCTCTTGCAGAGAGGAGAGTTTGTTAATCATGTTGCAATAATCTTCAAACTGAGAATAGAAATTGCAGCAAAGGAGTTAATGACATTTTTCCTCACTGAAAATTTAAAGGAAACTTTGAGGCTCAGAGGAGACATGAAGTGAGAAGGACCTGTTTGCAAACTGAAATTCATTTACCTTGTTACTCATCTCAGTAGGAGCCACAACTGCTGAGCACAAAGAGAATGAGTTTGGCTGAGAGAACGTCACTGCTCCTGTCGCTGCATCCAGCTTGAATATTGTTTTCAGTAGATGGCAGCCTTACACACAAAGCAAACTCCCTTTGTCTTTACCAGCCATCTTTTTCTTCCAAGGCTGTAGAAAATTAAATATTTTGTCAAAGCGCATCTCCATCCTGACATTATCACAACAGAAATTTTCTCTTCCGGTATTATCTTCTGTATCTTTTCTTTTGTTTCACCTTCCCTCCATAAATAGATCAACCCGTTTTTGCCTCATGCTTTTCTATACTCTATGCATTACATTGTGTTTAATTTAAAACTTAGCCAGGCCAAATTTAGGATAAACAATGGGTTTTTTTTTTCCCTATTTTTGCTCCTCGTGTGTTTGATGTTGCAGCACTGACATCCAAAGCTTGGCTCTTTGTCCTGTTACACGTTGCCAAGCTGTGTCACAGGACATTTTAAAGTCAGCTGCTCAGCTCTGGGAACATGAAAACTTTCCTTAAAGGAAGTCAATCACGGCCAGACACATGAGCATTTACTTAATCTGACAAATATGAAGGAGAAAATAATCACAGATGCAAACTGACCACAGTGATGTATATTTTAAGTTCTTTAAAAAAACTGGTTCAGCTATGGACAATATGGCTAGGTTCTTGACCTGTCAGCCCATTTTTTTTTGCCTGTTTGACTTAGTTAAAATAGCTCTCCAATCTCTCAGCAGTTGCTTATATGAGCTATAATTGCTTTTAAATGTTCCACCAGATTAAGAGAGGTTTAAGCTTTTTGACTTTCTGTCTTGGCACGATAAATAAACGCCTTTATGAATTTAATTCTACAATTACATAGGCCCTCCCTCTGGAGCCAGACCTGGAGGTGGGCACGGAGGTGGCACATGGCGGCCGAGTCTTTGCCATGGGGCCTGGTCGGGCTCAGCCCAAAAGGGTGACATGACCCCGAGATTTTAAATTCTATTCTCGGAGAGCAGCCGGCGAATCAGACTACCAGGGCCCATAACTCTACTGCAGCTAAGTCTGTCCTTCTGACCATGGTGGACGACTCGACGGTAGAGGCTACAAATCCCATTGAACCCGGTAAGTGTAGCTGTTTTTAATGGTGTTTTATTTTTTATTTATTTATTTTATTTATTTGTTTATTTGATAAGGACAGTGCACATTAATGAACACTTTGTACATTTTTATGACATTGTGTAAATATGCCAGATTTAGCTAGAAGCTACTTTCCATCTGTAGTCCTCAGACATTTAAAAAGAACATGACAAACAATAACAAATAGCCTTTACAAGAAATACACAAAAGTTGACCTACAAAACACTATATACATTAAACCTCACCTATGTTGACAAATTTGGTACTCTCGTACAGTTTTTGGAAGATTATTCTACGTCATGCAACCTCTAATGGAAATAATGTTTTGTCCTGTAGCCGTTCGTCTAAATGGCACATCACAGTCCCCTCTAGAAGCCGATCTGGTCCTAAGGTTGCTATCCTTATACTAACCTTATAGTCTTATAAATTCCTCCAGGGGAGAAGGGGCTAGGCCATGAAGAGATTTATACATGAGGCAAGCATATTTAAAACTTTTAAAATTGTCAAAACTCAAAAGATGGTATTTCTCTAAAATCTCACAATGGTGACTTGAATTTGGCTTTTTTGCAAACACCTTAATGGCTTTTTTATACAATTGCTCTAAAGGTTTTAGTACAGTGGTGCCTGCAATAGACCATATTATGAAACAATGTTCAAAATGAGACAGAATGATGCAATGAAGGTATGATTTTGCAGCGTCATTTGAGATAAAATGCCTAATTTGTTTAAAGTTTTGAAAATTAAATTTTTGTGTTGACAACATGTTTTTTTTTAATCTAAGATCTGAGTCCAAACTGATTCCAAGGTATGAATTGGGATACCATTTCAAGTGTCTCTCCACCTATAGACACCTTAAGGTTGTTCTGCTTTACTGGTCATTTTGCAAATGTCATGCAAAATGTTTTATTTGCATTAGGCATAAGGCAGTTGTCATTAAGCCAATCTTGCACTTTCTTTAAACCACTGGTCAGTTTGGATTAGAGGCTGTAATTTTTTCAGGAATTCCTTGGGTTACAGGACTCTCTGGGGGTTCTCACGGGTCAATTTTACTATTAATTACACGATTGGGACAGTACAGGATAAAAAGTTAACGGGAGCAGACAGGAGCGGGAACCAAACGAAAACAAAAGAAAATTAAAGACAGGCGCTGCCCTTTTGTAGTTTTTGCTCAATAAACCCACGCTGTAACAAGTAAAAAAAAAGAACTACACTACCCAGAAGTCAACACTGCTTTCCGGCCGCTGCTTCCCCACTGGGGAAGAAATAAGAATAAATAAACAGAAATTGAAATAAGAAAAGGAATGGAGTTAGCAAACACCCGTGGAGAAACCGATATGGCAAAAAATGATTTACAAGGCAAAGTTAGAAGTAATGCTGTGTCTATTAGATTGGCAGAACTGGTAGGAAAGGCGGACATATTAATGAACTTCACAAGAGTCGAGTGCAACGGTATCATCGCAATGTATGCCGCTTGTAAACATGTTAAGTTAATGACATTTAGAAATAAGTGAAATACAACTTTATATGTTGTGAACCATGTAGTGTTTTATTGTTGTTCCCTTTTTTATTGTAACTGACTTCCAAAAATAAAAAAACAAAACTAACACATAGCAGCTGCTCTAAAAAAGAATGGTGAGAACATTTAATCAAATTCAATGTATTGCCTAAAGACTAAATAAATTTAAAAGAAATGGGAGCGGGAGTCATTCTAAACGGGAGCGCAATAGTAAATGGGATAGTAATTTTATCGGGATTGGGATGGGACAGATCACGGGGTTAAGTCTTCATTTCTTAAAGTATTTCAAATAGTTTAACTAACAGCTCCAGCTGTTCTATAATTAAGAGTCTGCAAAGCATTTTTATCCACACTCTTTATTATTAGGAATTTATATCCTCCTTTATTGTCATAGCAGCAGGCGCAACAAAATAATTTTTCCAGTACAAACCCGTCCAAGAGTAGACAACAACAACATATAAACATAAACAGGATCAGGCAGACTGAGGAGGAGCAGTGTGGTTTTCGTCTCTGTCGTGGAACAGTGGACCAGCACTACCCTCCTTCTTCAGGGTCTTTGAAGGGGCATGGGAGTTTGCTTAACCAGTCTACATGTGCTTTGTTGACTTGGAGAAGGCGTTTGACCGTATCTCCCAGGGACCCCTGTTCGACCGGTGTCAGAGCTTTGTCCGCATTGCCGGCAGTAAATCAGAATTGTTTCCAGTGCGGGTTGGACTCCGCCAAGGCTGCCCTTTGTTACCGATTCTGTTCATAACTTTTAAGGACAGAATTTCTAGGCACAGCGAAGCGTTGAGGGCCTCAGGATTGGGTCTCTGCTCTTTGCGGATGATATGGTTCTGTTGGCTTCATCGGGCCACGATCTTCAGCTCTCACTGGAGTGATTTGCAGCCGAGTGTGAAGCAGCAAGGATGAGAATCAGCACCTCCAATCTGATCGGATCGGTGCCGCATCTGCTGTGTGACGCTGCATCGGTCTGTCGTGGTGAAGAGGGAACTGAGCCAAAAGGCAAAGCTCTCTATTTACCGGTCGATCTACGTTCCTACCCTCACCTATGGTCACGAGCTGTGGGT
>JBAMHW010000015.1:21694915-21708349 GCA_037177495.1 Rhadinocentrus ornatus
GTGCAAGGAGGAACAGGAGAAGCACTGCCAGAGCCCTGCAAAATGACCTCCAGCAGGCCACAAATGTGCATGTGTCTTCTCAAATGGTCAGAAACAGACTTCTTGAGGGTGGTATGAGGGCCCGATATCCACAGGTGGGGGTTGTGCTTACAGCCCAACACTGTGCAGGACGTTTGGAATTTGCCAGAGAATAGCAAGATTGGCAAATTGGCCACTGGTGCCCTGTGTTCTTCACAGATAAAAGCAGGTTCACACTGAGAACATGTGACAGACGTGACAGAGTCTGGAGACGCCGTGGAAAACGTTCTGCTGCCTGCAACATCCTCCAGCATGACCGGTTTGGCATTGGGTCAGTAATGGTGTGGGGAGGCATTTCTTTGGGGGGCCGCACAGCCCTCCATGTGCTCGCCATTAGGTATCGAGATGAGATCCTCAGACGCCTTTGTGAGACCATATGCTGGTGCGGTTGGCCCTGTGTACCTCCTAATGCAAGACAATGCTAGACCTCATGTGGCTGGAGTGTGTCAGCAATTCCTGCAAAACAAAGACATTGATGCTATGGACTGGCCCGCCGGTTCCCCAGACCTGAATCCAATTGAGCACATCTGGGACATCACGTCTCGCTCCATCCACATCCACCTGTAGCTGCACCACAGACTGTCCAGGAGTTTGCAGATGCTTTAGTCAAGGTCTGGGAGGAGATCCCTCAGTAGGCCATCAGCCACCTCATTAGGAGCATGCCCAGGCATTGTAGGGAGGTCATACAGGCACGTGGAGGCCACACACACTTCTGAGCCTCATTTTGGCTTGTTTTAAGGACATTACATCAAAGTTGGATCAGCCTGTTTTTCCAGTTTAATTTTGAGTGTGACGCCAAATCCTGACCTCTATAGGTTAATAAATTTGATTTCCATTGATAATCTTTGTGTGATTTTGTTGTCAGCACATTCAACTATGTAAAGAACAGTGTTTAATAGAAAAGTTCATTCATTCAGATCCAGGATGTGTTATTTTAGTGTTCCCTTTATTTTTTTGAGCAGTGTATTAGCATGCATTATATTTCTCTGTGATGATCCTTTAGAGCGGTCAGTGATTTCCCTATTTCTAGCAGCTGATGGTGAACTGCTTTACCAGCTTCATTTCTGTACTGGTTGCTGACAAGGCCTTTTGCTCTGGCTCCAGAAAGAGTGGTCCAGCAGTGAAGTGGGAAGTTATTGTAAGTTATCAAAGAAGCTGGCTGTTGTCAAAGAAGACTTGGCTGCATCACCAACAACATGGTGTGTGACACCCACAAGTTCTAGCACTCTCATTTGAACCCTCCGCTTTTCACGCAGCTTATTCCAGCTTAAGAGAGAGTTGAACCGAGTGCTTTAGGTGTCCTAAGACAGAATCAAACAACCCATTTCCTGTTGAATTTAGTGCTTGAAGAAAACCAACAAAGTGCTTTTCTGAAATCACAGTTCACAATTCGCACCGTCGCTGATAGATGCTCATTGTAACTGAAGTCTGGAGTGCAGTCCAGTTTTACTGCAAAATATTTGGCTTTCTTTACTCTCTCTATAATTGAATCAGTTGTACTCTTTGCCACAAGTGACATTTGATCATTTTAAATTTGGTTGCTTAAATAAGTATTACTAGACTCTTTGGCCCAAATTCTCCTCAAGTGCTCCAACCTGAGTTGGTCAAATTAAGCCATCAGTTTAACTCTCACATGGAAATTTCCATTTGCAGACTCAAAGAATTTGTCTGAGTAGACAGAAAATGTAAGATTACATCCTGTGAGATGATTCAAAATTGCAATTAATCTTTTCATAATTTCCAGTGGTTTGCCTGAGCAAAAATGTCTGGGTTTATTGCTATGGTCAGATTTTGACAGGTGTCCATGTAAGGATAAGTTTGGTACAAATGAATGAGGTCTCAACTAGGCTGAAAAGTTTAGCTACTTGTTGAACCCATCTTCACTTAGCTAAGTAGCCTCTTCTTGGTTAATCAAGCATTATCTTTTCCACCACTTTTTTCATTTTCAAATACCATTTAGTTTATTTTTTTTTTTCCAGATCTTTATCTTCACAGTCATCTGTGGTAATGAAGCTATCTATGTTCTGTTTTGAAGTTGTCTATTGCTTTTGTGATTTCCTGCCAGTTGCAACAGTCCTTTTGTTTTCTTAGTTTTATTAAGGGTCATTTTGTTTTTCTTTACACTGCCTCTTGCCTGTACCTGCATTTTGGGTCCTCCTTTGTACTCCATGTGACACATAGAATGTATTGATGTGATTATCAGTGATTGTACTTTTAACTGTAACAACTGTATATTAAAAGAAGTGACAATTATATTCTTGAGTCATTCTTTTATAAATTTAACATGAGTTCAGGTCTCTATGTCTGTCCTAATGAAAGATTCTGTGTACAGCTGATACAGTTTATGCATGAGAAGAACATTATGAAAAGACTTGCAGGTGTAGTGTGAGGAGCAAGCAATCAGATGTGTTACAGCAGAACTGTCAGCTCAAGCACAACATCCACATTTTGGAAAATGCTGTCATTTAGTTACACACATAAACAAAGAAAATATATTTGAGTTAAAGTTAAGATTCTTCTCTTCAGCTTAAAGCCAAACACTGTTACATTTACATAGTTTGAGTGATTAGTGTCCAACTCCAGTCCTCAAACGATGATGAAGATTTCAGTAGTAAAATGTATATTGCGCTTTTAAAGTCTCAATACTGAACTTTCTCTCTGAGCTACTTCCAGCCAATTAAAGTCAGTCTGGTGTTAACTCTTGTCTCTGTTCTATTTTCTTTGCTGTATCAGCCAGTATGAGCATCCAAAACATCAGTGATGTATAGTAGCTGGTGTGTCACACAGTCCCATAGAGCAAAATACACCTGTCACACGATGACCCAGGCTGGAAAGAAGAGTTGTGAAGAGCGGCTACTCAGCCTTGGGACACTACAGGGGAATGATGGTTCCAGGAATGTGCATAGTTAAAGTCAGTGTGCCATCAAAATAGGTCAGAAGCACAAACATTAAAGGTCAGGAAGTTGTGAAATGTACTTTAATGCTTGACCACATTGTTTTCCTAGCCTTTACAAGTACCTTTTACAATGCAGTAGTAAAGCAAAGGAAGCCAAAAACAAAACTGAATCCAAAGGAGGAAATTTAGAGTAGCAGTCCCAAGCTTGGCTTTGAAAACAGATCCTATGTTTGGAACACCCCCACTTCTCCTGAGACCAACTTATATCATGTGTGACTTGTTGATGGAGGTGTACCTTGCGGTGATGTTTCACATCACAGTTTACTATTGGGGACCTGGTGCATCACATACTACAGCAGAGAGGCAAGTGTCAATGTGCATCTGCAGAGCAGTTCCCTTTGTATGTGATGATTTAGGATTTGATAGCTGTGGACTGCTGGAGTTCACATGCACTAAAAGGCACACAGGTCCAGACCTGCTGCCTCAGCACAGAATGCATGAGCTGCAAATACAGAAGGGAGGGAATGTACGCTCAGAAATCATTTCTCTGCTTTATCTTCACATAATGAGCTGTTTTTGCTGCTGTTTAAGTTTTGAAGTGTTGAATATTGATTCTTTTATTATGGTGTTAAAACAACTCAAAAAGAATTTTTGTTTCTGAAGGCAAGTCAAAGGTTTCTATGAAATATGATTAAAGAGATTACAATCTCCAATTCTTCTAAGCTTTTAAATTACTGTGAAACATCCTCAACTAAAAGCATAAAGAAGAAATAGCTAAAATTAAATAATACAATTAAAGCACACATTTCCTCTGAATCTAAAACAATTCTTTCTTTCTTTTTTGAGCCTCCAGTAAGAAACCAAAATACCAACAATGGCTTTTCTCCGAGCATCAAGCTTGTCTGTAACAACTTCTTCTACATTTAAATCATTATTTCACCTCTGACATCAGGGAGAGCAGCACCAAACTGTGCTGTTGAGCAGTGGGACCCAATTAGATGTATTTATATGGAGTTTATTCACTACAGTCCTCTAATGGCCCTTTAGATAAAAAAGGAACCGGACAATTTCCCTTGGGCAGCGTGACAGTAGAGACAGAAAAAGAAGAACCTTTCCTTTCTACAGGAATAAACCTCCGGCAGAAAGCAACTCTGGGATGGCAACCATTTGCCTTGACCGGGTGGGGTGGACAGAAAGAAAGGAAATAAATTCATGAGAGCGAAAGATAAAAAAATGTGGCAATAAACAGCAACAGCAGATTTAAAACATGCAGCTCCAAAGCCAGAGATTAAGGATAAAAAAGAAAGACTGAGATAAAATAAATTAAAAAATAAATAAAAACAAAGTAATACAATAACAGCACTTCAATGAATAAATATTGAAAATGCTGATCCTACAATTACAAAGAAAAAATGTATAATGTCTCTTTATAATTACATGAAGTTTTTTGTTCATAATTTATATAAAAAAAGAACACTGCTTAAATATTATTGAGATTCTGCTGTAAATAATAAAAATTATTTCATGAATCATATTGAGATTTTCAAACACTTTCATATGCATAGTAATAAAAACCCGACTCTACTCTTAAAAATATTAAATGGAAAATTTTTATACCTTTCAAGCGTACTGTGCATGTTATAAACTGTTATTACACATACTGCTGTATATATATAAATATACTGCTGTATATTTAATTCCCAACATCTGTGATATCCATCCATCCATCCATTGTCTGCTGCTTATCCGGAGTCAGGTCGCGGGGGCAGCTGCCTTAGCAGGGAAACCCAGACTTCCCTCTCCACTGCCACTTTTACCAGCTCATCCGGGGGGATCCTGAGGTGTCCCCATGCCTGCCGAGAGATGTAGTACGTCCAGCATGACCTGGGTCTTCCCTAGGGCCTCTTTCCAGTGGGACGTGCACCTCAGATAGAGCTTCTCTCCCTATCTCTCAGGGAGAGCCCGGTCACCCTCCGGAGAAAACTCATTTTGGCCGCTTGTATTTACGATCTTCTTCTTTTAGTTACTACCCACAGCTCGTGATCATAGGTGAGGGTAGGAACGTAGATCGACCAGTAAATTAAGAGCTTTGCCTTTTGGCAAAGCTTCCTCTTCACCATGACAGATCGATGCAGCGTCCGCATTACTGCACTGATCCTTCTGTCGATCTCCATCCTTCCCTCACTTGTGAAATATTTATTTATTTATTTATTTATTTATTTATTTATTTATTTATTTATTTATTTATTTATTTATTTATTTATTTATTTGTTTATTTAATTATTTATTCATTCATGCAGCTAAAAGTCATTTTGTGAGCCTGAACATGAATTATAACTGTATAAGTGATCTGTAATAAAGAACTGTAGTGCCTGCCAGCCAGTTGTCCTCATGACAAACGGATCTGAGCAGTTTCCAGTTTTCAGCATGGGATTAATCAGATTTTCCTCTGAATAATGGAGGAGAGCATCAACTTTAGGTTTGTAGAAAAGTTTGTTTAGTTAAATGAAATACACAGTGTCTGCAATATTGATGACTAAGCATCCTAAATAGCACTTACAACCATTTACTTTCTGGACAATAAATACGTCCTGTCAGGATCTGGCTTTGCATCATAAAAAACATTGGTAGTGACTACTTTTTGAAGCACTCTAACTCCTGCTGCAAGTTTTCAGCAGAGCATAAATTTTGGGGAAGTTGTAATTTTTGTCTTGAGCATTTGTGTTCTGCATAACTATTTTTCCTGAAAGGCCTGTACACCTTCCATGATGCCTCTAAAATGCCCTTCAGCCAGAATTTTACTGGCTTTTGTGACAACAGTAGACAAGTAATTACATGAAGTTGTATAAACCAGATGTGTTAAATCTTTTTTCGTATCTGGATTCATTTTAATAAATATTATAAAATGTTTTTGGAATACTTTTGTTTGACAGTAATGTTTAAAGGTGCAGTGCTTAAAAAAGTCAACGGTCAATGACAGAAATATTTACTATATCATTAAAAACTGTGTTTCTATTGGTTATATGTTATGTTTTCAATCTTTAGTACGGTGTCTCCGAATGGACAAAACAACTCTAAATGTAAAGAGAGATCCCTCTGAACTGTAAAACTGTAGTACCAGCTTTGTTTAAAACATAACTAGGTGCACCATTTGGGATTAATAATGTCGTCAAAGACATGTACACAATTTCGAAGTAGTTACCTGTGGTGGAGTTATTGCTCATCGAGTCCAAGTTGATGCTGTGCCAAATGTAAAAAGAAACTTATGAGAGAAGTAAAGATGGATGGACAGCTTTAAATTATTACTTATATCACCCATCTTAGTGTCATTAAAACAGAACAAGGTTAGGGCAATGAGAAGTCTTTGAGCACATATAGAACAGACTCATATACCCTTATCAGTTTTTTCCTTACAGCTCTTGGGTTTGCCAAGGTTTGGTCCCCTCATGCTGCTGGTCTTTCTGCATTATAAAGTGTTGATGAGAAAAATAATGAGGCCCAAATTGCTCCTGAAAGCGAAGCCAAAAACTTGCATGGTGCTACCAACTGTCTGAGAGACAGAATGGATGAACAAGAGGCAATTAGACAAAGTTAAAACATGAAGCAGAAGAAATGCATAAAATAATGTGTTTCTACTTACTATTGTGAAAAGTGTGTCTATTTTAATCAAGTGACCCAATAGAAAATAGTAAAATGATCAAAAAAAGGTTTAGGCAAGGCAAATTTATTTGTATGGCACATTTTATGTACAAGACAATTCAAAATGCTTTACATTAAAGCAGGGTGCAAAAAGCACTACAAGTGCATTAGAAAAAAAACAATGATTAAAATATATACAATAAATTAAATGAAACAGAAAGTTGAAACTCAAATAAAATAGATAAAATGTAAGAAATAAAGTTAAGATTCCAGCTTGAAAGAAACAAATGCAGATCTGGACTTCTAAATAAAAACAATCGAAATGCAGCAGGTGGGTCTTCAACCTGGATTTAAATAATCTGAGTGTTTCAGCTGATCTGAGGATTTATTTTTGTTTGTACCAGACATGTGGAGCATAGAAGCTGAATGTAGCTTCTCCATGTCTGGTTCTGACTCTGGGAACTGATAAGAAACTGGATCCAGATGATCTGAGGGTTCTGGTAGGTTCAAGAGGTCACTGATGTATTTTGGTCCTAAACCATTCAGAGCTTTATAAACCAGCAGCAGAACTTTATAGTCTATCCTCCGATAAACTGGCAGCCAGTGTAAAGAGTCAGAGCTGGACTGATGTGGTCCACTGTTTTGGACTCAGTGAAGACTCGAGCAACTTTTTAGATAGAACCTGTAAAAACAGTTACAGTGTCAAGCCAACTAAAGATGAAAGCATGGACTAGTTTTTCCAAGTCTTGCTGAGACATCAGATCTTTTACCCTTGATATATTCTTAAGATGATAGTAGGCTGACTTTGTGATTCCCTTAATGTGTTTCTCAAAGTTAAGGTTTACACACACACACAAAAAAAACAACAACACACACACACAGCATACAAAACAGAAAAACACTAACATAATTTAGGCTTGGAAGTATTGACAGTTTTACACAGGTGGGATTTTTCATTTTACTTGGATCAAATCCTCCACCTACATTCTCTGTTATTTTGGTGGGATTCTATTTTTATTTATACATTTTTTTCAGCCAGGAATAAAAAAAAAAAAAAAAAAATCCTTCAGGGCTTCTGGATACACAGAACAAAATCATTTTTCTGGAGATGTCTTAAAGATTGGGGGTAAGGCAGGTTAATCATCCCCTGAAGTGCCAAAAATGTTGGGAGGGATCTGAGGTCAACACCTACAATAATCAGTTTATTCCACATGGAGGAAGGGGTTTAAGTTCAAAGAAACTATGAAAACCATAATTCTTGGACAAAGTTTTAAGAGGACAAATGACATTAAACTTCCAACGTTTTGTCAGTCGTACACACCACGTGAAGCTAACTTCACAATGCACTGAATTCTGGATGGATGTATTTATGCACCTGAATGAAAGCATCCCAGTACGACTAAGGCTGTGTTTTGTGAACTGAAACCTTGCATATGAATCTTATGCATCATGTTATTATGCACATATTCTAGCTCTAGCCGCTAGAATGATATGCCAGCCCATTTCAGCACCAAATAACAAAATGGTAAAATGGTATCTGTCCACCGCAAAAAGTCCAAGCTTAATTAACAATATAGTGACTTCAAATATCAACTATTAAAAACTCCACACAAATGATGGATGGATTTATGAATGGATGAGACAATGGGTGTTTTTTCAGCCTGTTTTTAACCATTGTGGTTCTGGGTTTTCCAAATTCTCTTTGTAATGTGCAAAATTAAAGGGACATAATGAGGACACTTACTCTTGCGTAAATTTAATCTTCCAAATGTTTTGAGGTGTTCTGCAGACAATACAGACTTACGATGTCCATATTCATATGTAATAAATATCTATCCAATTTCACAGTAAGCTACAATAAATTCAGCCCAAACTGTTGTCAGCATGGCTGCATTGAAATGACTTCTTACTGAACTGCGACTACTGAAAAGCATCAATGGTTTCATTTTCTTCAGGCAGGAGGCGCATTGAACACCACGGCCTCCTGTGATATAGTTGTAACTGAAAAGATTTCCTGTACATTTTTTTTCTTCAGTAAGTGATTAAGCTTCCTACTATTACCCAGCAGGTCTGTACATAGACACATCACCCACCCGCTGATATTGGCCCATAGAACTGTTGCCCTCAGGACCTGATGGAAACATACAGAATATTTCACCCATGAGGTTTTGCTTATTTGCTCCTAAACTCCGCAATAACAGGACTGGCCTGCTTTAGCTTAGTTCCTCAGCAGCCATTAGGGCCCAGTCCATGCCCAAAGCAATTAGTACGAGGGGAGCAGATGGACAAGCTAAAGGGGAAGACTCTGTTGGCATTTTTTGTTTGTTTTCTTTCAATCACTTTGCGTAGGTAGCCATTTGCCTCTCAGCAGGATGCTTCTGCAAATTAATTCTTTTAATACGTTCAGGGTTTAACTATGGGCTCCTGGAATTTCCTCCAATTACCAAGATGAGAAGAAGCTTCTCTGAATGTCTTTACCTTTTCTGTAATAAGGAATTTAGAGCTGACCATACTGGAATAATATTAGGACACAAAAACATGGTAACATATATGTTTGCTGCACAGGATGATGACGCAAGTGATTCTTTAAACAGCCCTCATTTGTTGATTTTTGCTTCACTTTTTTGCGCCTTTAGAATATCCTAAAAGTTGGATAGTTCTAAAGATGACACAAGGGTTATTCTGGGAATTTCTTTTCCTTGGATAAAGGCTGATGCATTCACAATAATTAATCTCCTTACTTGGCTTCTTTTGCCATCCAAGAATGTTTTTCTCGAATTTTAACATTGAACTTACAAACTGTGCAACATCATCAAAGGTTGAACAGTTTCTTAACAGCTGTTGCTGCATGTAAACAGACTCCGTTCACTGCGACAGGGAGATCTGGATGGTTCTCCTCGATTTTCCTCCATGTCTTCCTCACAGTCAAATCAACTTGCTTTGCTCATAACAACCCGTGTTTCATGCTTCTGATCAAACATGGCGTTATATGTCACTGTTCTACACTTTGTGTGAAGACAGCTCTCAAATGCAGAACACAGATGTGTGTTTTGACTTTTTTGGTAATGTCATACTAAGCTGATCTCTCTGGCATCATTATTATTTTATTTTATTTATTTTTTTCCTTATTCCATGTACTTACAGTTTTCTGAAAGTGTCACTTGTGTTGACAGGAGGTTGAAACAGAAATGCTCACAGAAGCTCCAGATGAGCCTTGGTAGCACTTCCTGAACAGGTATTATTCGATAACTTAGGATTAAATGCCTCCCTGTTACTCTTGACTCAACTTGACTGTTGAACACAACACTACTGTTCCACCAGCTTTGACTTTAACAAAACTGTGAGTAATGATATTCAGATGGTTAGTGACCATTCTCACCAGCTTCTGTTGAGTCAAAGGTGACAGTTTTGGTTCTTTTGCCGGATCTCGTTAAAGTGGCTCCATCTTCAGTAACGGGATAATAAGTGCACGTGTATCAGTTGATGATTTTCTTCAATCTGTAGTTGCTTAAAATGTCTCCGTGTGACAAAGAGACTTAATTGTGAAAATCTATTGTTTACCTTTTTATGAAAACCGGGCTCTTTTAATGGTTGCTCCTTTTAGAAAGAACACATGACAGATTAGCTCATCTTTCAGAGCACAAGCCTAGCTATGTTTTCCCACACAAGAGATGGGACTCCTGCTGTGATTTATTTCTATCACGAGGGTTTGTTTTAGTCTATGCCAAAAAATAGGCTCTTGGTGAGAATTACCAAGTACAGGGAGAAATTATTGATCGTTATCATGCTATGTCTGGTTGTCCTATTTATGACAAAGTGAGGAGTTCCAAATGGAGCTGCCTGTCACCAGCAAAGAGCTCTGACAGTGTTTTAATATTCATGTATGTTCTTGTAATGAGGTAGTCCAGTCAAATGTCAGTGTTTCACAGATGAGGTTCAATCTCAACTGTGATACACATTCAAATGGGAGAACACAAACAAACATGAGAGGGCTTGTTTGTTATGTGTGATTTTTACATAGAGCTACTGGCTCAAGAGCCTGTGCTTTGAGTGAGACAATAGCCAGCAGTGGCAGGAAATCAGGTGAGACTTAAAAAAAACCCTACCTACCTAAATAAATAAAAGTATTTTATCATTAATATCATAAAGGTCAGTTTCAAATGTCCAGTTTCAATGGAGTTTTCTACAGTTTCAATGGAGATCTGTTATCTACTGGCCTTGTAGGCAGCCTCAGGTTTGCTGTTGCTGTCCTGCCAAAATGACAGGCATAAAATAACTTTATTTTGCCTCTTTTCACTACATTCTTGGTTTAGGGCTGGACGATATGGCAAAAATATTATTATCATGATAATATCTTCTAAATTGATTGATCTCAATCTTGACAAAATGCAGTATTTGGTAATGCTAATCTACATTGCACATGATTACATAAGCAACATAATGTCATAAATTTTCTGCCACATCCTTGTCAGCCTCAAGACTGTTACAACTTTTATTATGTGAAATCGGACTCCCACATGTCTTTTTTGCGTAGTGATTTAGCGTCATTAAACATAAAAAAATGTTTAAATAAAAATATTAATTTTAATAATTACATAAAATTGTGAATTATTAATCCCATTAAAATTAAAGCTATCTGTGTATATATTATATATATACAGATATAATCAGTTATCCATCATTCTCAGGACGCTAATAACGTGAATTCTTAATTTGAAGGGACCCGTGATGTGATTTAAAGGAGAGCATTCACAAAACCAGACCAGTTTAGGATAAATATCAAAAATTTATTGCTAGTATAACCATACAATAATGTCAAAGAAAAATATTTACAAGGTTAGAATGGGAAAATGTATCCAACATTGTGAAATGCAAATATGATGTTCAAACCAGAATCTTATTTCAAGACTATGTAATGTGTCAGAAAGAATTAAATGTGTGCAAGAAGTGAAACAAAAGTTAATTGACCTGTGATGTTAATGTTAAGGAAAAACTGGAAAGGATTTCTATATCCTAAAAAGAAAAAAAACAAAACTGGAAGTTTAATTAGGAAGCAAATAATTTCACTAGACCAGTAGTGAATGACCCGGGCAGGACTAGTCCGGTTCTGTTCGGACCAGAGACCACTTACAACCGCTGTGGTGACACTCAGCTCATCAGGATATGCTTGAGTTTGTGGTTAGCTCTGACTTGCAGCTTCCAGGGAGAAAGGAGGTTTGTCCCATGTGCTGGTTCGCAGGTGAGGGTCTGAAGTCTGCTGGTGCGGTCAATTTTTGCAGATCGGCGGGTTCAGTGGCATCACAGATGGCAGGACAGTGAATGGTTTGCGATGGGTTGGCAAAATCAAAGAGTCCAGCTTTGAATCAGTCCCAAAAGAAAACTCTGTAAACTGGTTCTGAAGCATTTGTTGGCCTGAGTTAACCAGTTATTAAAATTAAAGATCAAAAATAAAAGAAATATCCTAAACTAAATTACAAGCATCAACTGGGAAAGGTATAAACTAAACAGCGTTGATTCGGCAAAAAGAACAGTCGATCATGCATGCTAGGATGCAGGCCCAAACCTAATCTGGTGATGCTCTTTACATCACGGCAAAGACTCAATTCTGCTCTGGGCTCTGAGTCAGAAAAAGAACATAAGTTTAAGAAAGTTGATGTAGGAACGTCCACTTGAAGGATTTGTCTTAAATTATTTCGACCAATGAACATTCAGGACTTTGGTGGTCAGCTCAGACAGCAGACGTGGGCAGTATTGATGGGAAGTTCGGCTCTTTTCAGAGAGCCGGCTCTTTTGGCTCCCGAGCGGCTCTTAATTTAGCATCCTTTTTAGCCCCATAATTTACCTTAACTTCACAAAAATGAATGAATCGTGTTTTGAAAACCCGTTTGTGTTCAGTATTTTTACAAAAAAACTTTGTCTCCTTTTAAGCATTTATTCTGATACAAAACCACTTACTTTTGTTTACTATTTCAACAAAAGTCTTATATTGCACAAATGGACAAAAAACAGCAAACAACTCCACAAAACAGAACGAGAACCAAACTGAAGAAAGCAGCATTAATGTCCTCAGTGCAGGTTGGCATTCAGAACAATAAGATGCCTCATCTTGGATGGGCTGATCCGGTTTCTCCTCTGTGTGACAAGGGTTTGATCACATGACTCACTCACGTACTCTTCTCACGGCTGTCTGCTGTCTCACACAATGTAGTGCCATCTACCCCCCACCACCACATTTCTGTTTTCACATAAGTGTATGATCCTATATCCTCACATGTGATTGGCCGCCTGTCCATGCGGGCCAATCCAAACAAAGCAGTGCCGAGGGCAGACCTGGGGCTGAGCACTGAGGGCTAAGCACGCAGTAAAAGGAAAAATAACTGATGGGAGCCGGCTCTTCTGAGTCACTACCAAGTATCGGCTCTCAGAGCCTCTCTTTCACGCATGGCACATCACTAGTGGGCGGTCTCAGTGTTACGCTTCCTAATCACTTTGTAAGAGTAACAGATTAAACATTGTGTAAACATCTCTATGTCCAAGTTTTAAAGTCTTAAATGCAACGTGATTAAACCATAAATCACACATTGTAAAGACAATCCCACAATATAAACAGGATGAAGGTTGTACCTTAAAAGGATACACATGTTGATAAAGTTTCAAATTACAAATTAATCAAGCTTGTTGATTAAACCTTGTACAAAATGATAATTGTTTACATGGTATTTAATATCAAAATAAACACACACACACACATACAGGACTGTCTCAGAAAATTAGAATATTGTGATAAAGTTCTTTATTTCCTGTAATGCAATTAAAAAACA
>JBAMHW010000015.1:21708449-21727933 GCA_037177495.1 Rhadinocentrus ornatus
ATCTGTGTGGAGGAGTGGGCCAAAATCCCTCCTGCAGTGTGTGCAAACCTGGTGAAAAACTACAGGAAACGTTTGATTTCTGTAATAGCAAACAAAGGCTACTGAACCAAATATTAACATTGATTTTCTCAGGTGCTCAAATACTTATTTGCAGCTGTATCATACAAATAAAATGTTACAAAATCATACATTGTGCTTTCAGTGTTTTTTTTTTTTTATTATTATGTGTCTCACAGTGGACATAGGGTTAGGACCCCTCAAAGATTTCTAAGTGGGAGAACTTGCAAAATAGCAGGGTGTTCAAATACTTATTTTCCTTACTGTATATATATATATATATATATAAAATAAAAATTACTTTAAACTGACAAAGACAAAATCCTTTGCTCTCTTTTAACACAAAGGAAATTATTTCTTTCTGGTTGGAGCACAGAACCTTAGAAGATGCTTTATGGCACTTGGGAATGTGAAGGACATCAGTTCTGGTCAATGGCCTGGTCTCATTAGAGGTTGAACCTGTGGAGGGGGTTTTAAGCTTATCAGCTTGAATAAGACAGTTTCAAAGCAGACAACATTCTCGGGTGATGAGTTCCATCTGAAATCCATAAAACATTTAGTTCGCTGTGAGGTATCATGAATTTCAGAACTTTACCAGGTGTTGAACATAACTGTACCTGTGACCTGTGGAGCTGGAACCAAGTCATAAATATTCCTGTATGATGTCTTAACAGTCAGAACCCCCACTCCTTGCTGGGAGGAGGAAGGAACCGTCCTGTCTGTAAAGAGGAGAATTCCATCAAAGGTGTTCACAGGTGTCAGTCAGGAGAATAAACTAAAATCCCAATGTTTATTCTTGAAGATGCTGGAATCTGCTACACAGTCTACAACTGCTAAATGTCTTGCTAGGTGTTTTCTTGGAAAAAAAACCCAAAAACGTTCTACAAGGATTTAAAAAGGCAACATTGTTGCATCAAAAGTAGTCAAGTAGCAACAGTGTCATCCAACAGGCTGATTGAAATTATATAGCGTTGATGTCACATATGTGTGTTTGGACTGGTGGCTTAAGATAAAGAAAGATTGACTGCACACAGCTGGTCAAGGGAGGCTTGTTAGTTTGGATAGTAGAAATGTAAAAATGCATAAATAATTACCGCAATAATTATAACTTCACTCTCGGTCTGTCTTTCCCCTGCTTTTGTGTGGATCCTTTCATTCCTTCCGCCAGGTGTATTCAGTTCCCTTCCCGACTGCTGGCTCAAACAATGTTTTGTGTGAATAAGTGTGTGTATTTTGAAGTGATGACCAGACACATTGACTGTTGTCATGTTTGACTGTGCTGTGCAGCAGGCGCTTTGTCCTATCCTAAAAAATCGCCATAAAATGAATTTCAATCTGTTTGCCCAGCCCAAGCGGCTGGTAAGCTCAATTGGTAGCGCAATAGTCTCCCAGGGTTCAAATCCCCCAGGGGACAAACATTAAGACCTTCCATTGGCAAGACACTTAATGCCACTGCCTAACCATTGTAAGTCGCTTTGGATAAAAGCGTCAGCTGAATGACTGTAATGTAATGTAACTTTAGTTACAAGTCAAAATTAGTAAATAACTAAAATAATGCAGTCTTCTCTTTACATTCAGCATAGCTTGTCGCTATACACAATACATACCTGTACTTACATCACCTTGTTTCAACATGGCTACATTTGAGTCAGTGAACATTAATATGCACATGTTTGCTTTGGTAGGGCTCATGTTTCCCTGACAGTTCCTTCCTTTTTGGTTGTTACTTTCCACAGGGTACACGAAGATAAGAACAGTTTGTATCCCAGTACTTTGTGCTGCTCTGATGCCATCCTTGACACTAATTGTACAGTGCGTGGTAAAGCTGTCAGACTGGGTTGTCGTATTGGCTTGGAAGTAATTCTAAAGTCATCCCCGTTAATGTAAAAATACAAGATTTCAGTGTCAGTGCCATTTTTCTGTCTTGAAAGTGGTCAGTCTCAAAGAGACATAAAGAGGTATGTGTAACCTGCTATTGTCCAAAAAAAGAAGAAGTTGGCATCAGAGTTGCTCTTCAAAATCCATTCGTCAATTTCTGAATGACTCCCTGGATATCTTCAAGGTAAATTTTCAAGCATTAGTGGAATAAGGTGGCCATGCAAACAAAAGAATCATTTCCAAAAAATAAACCAGTTTTCTTTTCTATGCCAAGTAGCAATAGCTTTGATATGGTATCTTTGGGAAAATAAGAAAATAATAAAAATGCTTCAAAGGTACACTGTGTCTCTCAGAAAGCAGCTATCATCTTGTGGACGGGCAGTTACGAAGCTCTTTCAGCTGTGGCAATCACAGACTCCTTTTCTGCTGCTCCTTCGCAGTAATCACACCCTGAGTGCATTCAGTCAGTTGTGAGCTATTGAACAATGACTGATGCACAATGTCCTTCTTCTTTATGTGGAGTGATTTGATGATCATTTTCCGCCAATACCTTCAGCGGGTGAATGATTTCAGGAATTCAGTCAAATGTCTTGACTTCTATTACAAAAACTGGCACAGAAACTTGTTTTATAGAAGGTCAAGGTTCCCAGAAATCCAAGAGAATGCTGTGTGACATCTAATATACTAAATTTTATTTGAGTAAAGAATGATTTTACCTCTGTTATTAAGGATCGGCAGGAAATATTCATCAAATATCCCCAGGCTCACTGTCTCTAAGTCACAAAGGTTTTGCTTTTGCCAGCCTTTAACATGGTCTAGTAGGCCAGCTTTCACAAAGCATAAACAAATAGTGTATCAAAGTAAATGTATGCTGCATGAATAAATTTAGACTTGTAAGGTTTTGACACTTATTAAGTAGATGTAATTAGTCAGCCCTTAGTTAAAAGAAAATGTATTATAATTTACAGCAGTTTTAAGCTGCAATTAAAGGTAATAAATGATAAAGTATTCTTCTGACTTAGTTTGTAGGATTGTATTTCTCTGTTGTTTTTACACAAATTTAATTTAATTAGCACAGAGTTGCTCTGAAACTTCATGTCCATGACCGAAGACATTAAAACTTAACTTGCACACTATGAGGCACATGATTAAATAACCCCATCATGTTAGATGCACTTCCCCCATGCTTCAAATGACTTTTACTCTTCTTATTAACACAATTTTTTACATCTTGTAAACTAATCACAGACTTACAGGGAATTTTTATGAACACAGATTCTTTGCACTATATCAGCAAGGTCACAATTCTCAAATAATGAAAAAATATGGTCTCACATTCAGTTTTCTTGCTTTGCCTCATTTACTTGGTAGCAAGGTTTCCTTTCTTTCAGTTGCTTTTTATTTGTAAATGTTTTGACCAGTTATTCCTCTATACACTGCAGATGAAGACTGATTTTAAGGAAGGAGACATATTTTAAACTCAATTTTCTGTGTGAGAGCTTTGTTATATTTGAATAAATCTAGTCATAATTAATAAATAAATAAATAAATAAATAAATAAAAAATATTTGGGGCTCGTCCATCTGAAGATCAGTGTCATTAAAGGAACCATTCAGATAGAGGAGAAGTTTGTCACAACTTTCAACTCATAGTATCAATGTCCCACCTCCTCATCTTCATCTGTCCAATGTTTGAAGTTCATATCACATGGTGCTTGCTGTACCTTGGAATAGGAAAATTCCCAATTTTTTTTTGCTTTGCTAAAAGAAAATTCTTGTACAGTAAAAAGATAGAAAGCCAACTTCTAATTTACATTCCTTAGTTATTTATTTTCCCTGTCAGAAGTCAGAAATTGTAATGTTAAATCTGTCATTAATTTTCATTATGTCTCATTTTAAGTTGAAAGTTCAGTTAATTTTTTTATTAATTAAATGGAAATTACCTAATAATATAGTAATAGTAATATATTAATGGTAAATTATAATAGCAATCTAATGAGCTAATAATTAACATCAACCACCAAAACCTTCAATATAACACAGAAGGTTAAAGCAACAGTGAATCTCAGCGACTGTAACAGAGAGATTCATGTAACTTCCGCCCATCATCCAGTGTTTTACTAACCGCGGGCCAGTTCAACCCATTACAAGACCATGTCACTACCACCTGTTGTTGTTGTTCCTATTTTATATGAGACACATGCAAGTATTTAATATTAAATCTGCCAGTCAGTGATTTTCTATCAGTAAACTGTGCTAGTGTGAGTTCTCAGGCTATTTACTTTCTGTTCTTTCTCACACAGCAACACAACATCGGTCAGACAAGAGGTATTGAGTGCATTTTGTGTCCAATTTCTCTTTGTGAAGTTGCTCGAACCTTTAATTAAGGCCTACCCAGAGAGCAGCTGGAGTCTAGTTGCTCAGTCCACGCCATGAAACATGTTGACATTTCAGTGTGGAAGTAAACCGTTTGTTTTCAATGACAGATGTTTTTAAAATCAATCTTCTCCAAATTAAGTTTTATTTGATCTTGATAATTAAAAGAAAAAAAAAAGAACACAGAAAACACAAGTTAACAGAGCAGTTCATGACTAAGTTTCCCAGAATTTAACATCCTTTCCGTGACTTATTTTCACAATTATTTTTGTCTTCAGTAGAACTGCACAAAATATAAATATGGACATGGATCTATGTATAAAACTCTCTCCTTGTCACAGTGCTTCTCATTTAAACACATTTGGGGGATTAATTTAATGCAATTTGCATTCATTGTACTTTAAATAAATCTGACCTGATGCCACTCAAACTATATATTTGAAAGAAAAAGACTCAGGATAGAGTATATTTTGTAGCAGATATTTTTAAAATTATTATCACCTTAAAATATTGATGCAAAATTTATATTTAAAAAAAGTCTCATTATATGAATTATTGGCTTTTAATACATGAAAAATAATTTTCCTGTTCAGCCACCTTGTCATAATTATCAATAAAACATCAAGTAGTGAATAGGAAATAATTAACTTGAAATAATTCTCTGTTTTCATTATTAGGACAATACAGTGCATCTCAAGTGTTCATGGAACTTTTTTTTATGGGTTAGCATTAGAGACACCCTTGTCTGCATGCTGCTGGGATCTTGTACATCATCGGTTTTCCTCCTGCTGATGCTTTCATTTAGCCATTGCACTACCATTTGTGGAATAATTGCATCCTTAGGCCACCTAGAGATGTGCCCTTGTTGCAAAATCCATTAGCACACCACAGCACTACACCCCTGGGAACAGACCGGGGGTTTCCAACAAGGTTTGATATCGCTCTTTGTGAGTGAATAAAACATGGACACTTTCCTATTCAACTGCCCTTCTTGCATTGTCTTGCTGTGACAAGAAAAACAAGGACTCACTTGGGTTCAAAAGTTGGTGAAAAAAATGAAATATTACCCAAAGCTGGTGTGTTTCTCAAAGCTTTAAAGTTTTGAGAAAACATTTAGCAACTCATCAGATGAGATGCTTTTGACATACGTTTATCATAGCAGTTGTTGAAGGGGATTTATTAAAAGACCCACAGTCTAGCAATACCACTCTATAAGTTTTAAATCCAGCAATGTTCCATTGATTATGCAAAACAAATACAATCCCTTCTGTTTTCTGATTGCAGAAAGCCGTCATTTGTAATATCAAGTCTTTTTCTGCTTCATCCCACACACTACCTTATATTTTTTATTATGTAATCTTTATAGACCCCCTAAGGCGACAGCTCTTCCAGCAGCATGGGAGACCTCATAAACAACCACTTTCATTTTTATTTTGCATTAGGCATGATATTAACCTCTTTACATACAGTTTGAAACTTTATACCAGAGTTAAAACTTTATAAAATGAAAATGAGCTATAGAATATTACAAGGACATAAGATCTAAATCTCCATAAGATTATCTTTGGTTCACAGTGCTCATCATACAACATACAGGAAATTAAAGTTGTCCTTTTTTATATAAATGCCACACTGATGCAGTGAAAGAGCAAAAATCCGCTGTGCGGTCCAAGTCATTATAAAGTAAACACAATATCTGACACCTCAAATAAAAGAAAATAGATGAGCAGCAGCCATTATACAAGCCAGGGTAGTGGCAAATGAAGTCATTTATAAATATTATTTATAAATTGTTTGCTAGAAATAATGACTTTAATATCTGACCTTTAAAAACACTTCTGACAACAATAATGCTGACTTGCCATAAAATACAAGTGGCTCAGTATAGAAATAAAAAAACACAAACAGAAACAAGCATCACCTCTTGATCTGAACACTTAATCTGAAGAGACTTCTTAGTCTCACCATGGTTTAGAAGGACAAATAACATAATGTGAGGTTTCACAGATCTTCTGCAGCTTAACACAAGTTTGGATATCCAAAATCTACTCATGAAGCCAAACAAATATCAAGGAGCTGAGAGTCACATCCAGAAAATACAATACATAGGAAGTGTTAGCCTCAAGCTATAAAAGGCAGGGAAATGTGGGATTTAGGCTTCTCAGCTAAAGCTGATCAGCTGAATGATGTGCTGTCAGTGTAAGAGATGATTGTTTCTCAGCATTGAAGAAAGCGAACAAAACCACAGTTGTCTAAATATTATCCTTTCTATGGATTTGGTAATTGGACAAAATTGAATGATAAAAACAAAAGTAATATACACTGCTCAAAAAAATAAAAGGAGCACTAAAACAACACATCCTAGATCTGAAAAAAGAACTATTCTTACTAAAGACTTTGTTCTTTACATAGTTGAATGTCCTGACAAAAAAATCACACAAAAATTGATTGTCAATCAGTGTTGCTTCCTAAGTGGACAGTTTGATTTCACAGAAGTATGATTGATTTGGCATTACATTGCGTTGCTTAAGTGTTCCCGTTATTTTTTCGAGCAGTGTAGTTTGTGTAACTGATGACTGAGAAGTTTGATCAATCAAGGTTTAACTCAAAGCAAATATGTCCAGTTGAGTTACCTTTTTGGTGTTGATGGAAGAATGATTTCTCACCAGGTGCCTCTCTCCTCATTGAGAGAGACATGATAACTGTATGAAGGTAAGCTTGAGAGCACTACATTATATTATTACCAACATTTTTCTGTGTAGTTGTTAAAAGTACCTTGTGGATTCAGTTATTTTGTGTCTGTTGATTGTTTTATCTTCAGCCCCTCCCAATGAATCTAGAAACTAAACTGGTCCTACATTAATAAGCCTCTGCTAACCTTAACCTGGGTTACAGGGTAAAGCTTTTGGCGAGCCAGCCTGGAGGGGTTAATTTGCATTTAGACTGTGTTTTATTTTCATATTATTGCAGACACTTTTAAATGATAGGAGCCATTTGATTAAGTTGACAAACTGGATGTACATTAAATTTGTGGTCAGTTCTACTTAAACAATATGGAAGTTGTCAAATCAGAGAATATCAAGATTCATAGTGCTGTTTTGTACAGTGGTCTAACCACCAGTGAGGCAGATAATTAAATATCTGGCTTCCTCAAACAGTGTGGGCCTGTAACACGATTAGTTGAAGTACCATCAGTGGATAAAGAAAAGAAAGCTATTCTTGAGTTTCAGCATGACTTTTGATCATTGTTGGGCTTGGGAGCACTACATTTATTTATTTATTCATGTTTGTTTTTTTAAACCTAAACCTTTCAATACAATTGTTAAAAGTCTTTTGTGGCTTCAGTTCTTTTGTATCTGCTGATGGTTTTATCTTCAGCTCCTCCCTTGGAACCTAGAAACTAAACTGGTCCAACATATTATTAAACCTCTGCTAACCTTAACCTGGGTTACACAATCTATCTCTCCATTGTTAAACTGATGAAACTTGATGATACTTTAAACAAAAATTATTACTATTTTTTTGATTGGAAAGCCATAATCTGTGATCAAATGGGGAATGCATTAGTACATATGCAAAAGGTAAGTCAAATTTAAGATCAACCTTAATACTGGATTTGTGCTGATATTTATCTTATTTATCTTAAGGGTTTGGTCAAAGACATAAAGTGGAACTACAAGAGTTTCAGGGAACACAGTTTGAAATATTTCAGCAAGTGAACAAATGCATTCACTTCGGTAAAAAAAAATAAAAATCATATTTTATTTTATTTTTTTAACATTAAAATCACTTGTAAGCAATTACAAGAACAGTGACATGGAGAGCCAGTGCAGTCAGCTGAAGTTGCAACAGAATTGTCTAATGACAACAAGAGTTAATCTATTCCTAAGAAAAATAAATAACTGTAAGTACGTCTGAGTACTCTTACATACATATATAGACACACACACACAAACATGCACATTGTAGTTCTGTCTGCTTTTTTGGGAGTACCTGCTGCTCCAGTAACATCTGGTCACTGAAGTCCCTTGTGGCTCTCTGCCAAGTGAAATGTGCAGCCCACAACCAAACCAACCCAACACTGTGAGGTATGTTTGGCACAATGATGAGTGTATTCAACAATTTGTCTCCCATGAGCATGGCAGTGACTGACACTTAAAACATTAAGCAAGGGAGTTTTGGAGGAGGGAACGAAGGATGGGGATAATTGTAGAGAACCTCTGGTCAGGGAGAGGTGGAGGTCCAACAGTAAACAGCTTAAAAAAAACAAAGGATTATGATGAAATGAGCTGCTTGTATGACAGCATAAATCAGTGGGAGACATTCTTCCCTAATGGAAAGCTGGGTCTGTACTGAGGACCATATCAATCACACAGATAGAGCTGCCACCATATTGACTATACACCAAACAAACAATATCTAGGATGAGGTCTAAGTGCTATTCCCAATAGGGGCCACATTGTAGATCATTCCTCTGCATCTCTTCTCTTGGGAGAATATTGAATTATTGAGAATACATATGTGTACGAGTGCAGAGCATGGTCCATTGGAAAACAACAAGGGGAGTTCTTTTGCAAAATGAAAAAAAAACCCGGAGGTTTTAGCCAATGTACATAATCAGTCTGGAACAATCTTTAAAGAGAGGACGATTTTACAAGGCTATGCAGTTTGTGGGAGACTGTTTTGACTTCATGTTAATGCCATTTGTTTTATGTAAAAGTGCTTCTATTATGGCCAGTGGCAAAAACTAAATCTCAATAAGAAGTCACATTTGTGTATTTACACATTTCTACTGAATTTCACAATTTATATTTTTATTTTTGCAAAAGTATTCCTTCAAATCACCTTAGATACCATATGTAAGCATATGGACTGAGCTAATCAGCACTCCTTTCTCTCTCCCTCTTGGCTACTACCTGAGCCTACCACTAGGCCCTGAATGAAGACTTACAGCTGCGGACAATTGCTTATCAGTGCATCAATTAGCGGCACTGTAAGAGACTGCTCCATTTGTTTTAGCGAGAACTGTTCAAAGAACGACCAGGGTATAGGTGGCAGACGACGACGTACAATGTACGACGACAACGGGTAAGGTATACACCAGACCTAGTTATTGGGTGTAGGGATGGTGAAACCGAGGCCTCATGAATCATCGAGCCAACTTTGAACCAAATGCATGAAAATTGCTTGCTGTTCTGAACCATTTGACCAAGTCAAAGAGCTCCATCTGCTGGCTGTGGGCATCTGATGCATCGGAAGGACAGCGTTGACACTTCACATCTGTCATTACTCTCTCATCTTGTAATAAGTATTCAATAAACGATACGTATTCTACCATGAGTAAATATTTATTTTCTGTCGTTTATATAAAAAATATTAGGTAGCATTTGTTTAGGTAACAGAATTATAGTGCAATTTAAAGTATACCAATCTGTAATGGCAGTAGTGGTCTGCTCACAGTTGGGGATAGGGAATGTATGAGGGAAGGGGTGCTTGTGCAACGGGGATAGTGATTATGTTACTGATTTTAATCAGTTGTATCAAAACATATAATGAGACCAATGCTTGTGCAACTTTGTAATGTGTCAAGATTTTTATTTAAAAGCAGTATTTTTTAAACAATGTTAGCCTTTAGTCTGCTCCTCTTGTGGCACACTACCTCTCCAGCTTGGAAGAAGACCCGCTCACAAGGCACAGATGTGGCTGGCTGTGCAAATACTGTTTTGCCAGCCTGAATAGGCTGAGGTACACAGTCGTGCGTGTCCTCCAGTATTCGAGCGGGTCCTCTCCTCTGGAGAGGTAGGGTTCAGTTAGATAACTCTGGACTTCCACCGTGGCATCTGCCATTGCACTCTGAGTGCTCTGAGTTGCACCTAAACAAGAAATAAATAGGTGATAATAAACCTATTTCAGGAGGAAATTGTCTCTGGGTGTTTGGAGCGCAAAGGCCGCAGCATCGCTGACGTGTTACCGCTGTACACTTGTAACACTTTACTTTTTTTGGTGAAATGAAGTCAAAGTGTTCCCATGCGTAGGAATGTACATGCTTGGGTGACACTGGCTCTCCCTCCATCGCCCTTCCTCTCTGTCTCACTCACACACAACACCTTTCACTCAGACACAGTCTACGCAAAATCTCTTTCAGCCTCTCAAACACTAAACTTATCAGTATTTATATGTATATATATTAACCTAGCTATATTTATATGTATATCTATATTTCTATGTGAAGATGTGTGTGCTGTCTGTCTGTATGTAAGTGTATGTATGCAGAATATCTCCTCTGTGTTGGTAACTAAGTGTGTCTATATAAATTTTTGTCAGCTAAATGTGATCTAATATAAGCTAATGCTAATATGATGCTTTCCCTAAATCTGTTCTCCAAATGTCATGTAGCACACTTACTATCAGATTTTCCTCCTCTCAAAAACCCACGATCTTGTAAGCGTTTGGAATCCCTTTTATTTCATTACCAGATTGAAAAGCCCCACCCCTTCGAACTTCCTGCGGGCGGCTCGACACGCGCTGATAATGTAACGAGGCCTTGTTTGGTCTATCACGTGACATTTGGCATGGTGAATCAATGCTCAGAGACAATGCTCGCAATACTTCTGTGTCACATGCTTGACACGTGATCGAGCAAACTGCTCGAGCATAACATCCCTAATTGGTAGTACAGGTGTGCCAGTGTGTTTTAACTGGAAGCTTGGAGTAGTCTTGGGGTATTCTAACAGACCAGGTCGCTGTAAGTCCCGTCGCTCACTCTGGTCGCTCATGGTGAGGGTGGTTTATGCGTGCACACTTCTATTATTGAATGTACTTGGTTTTACAATTTGTCATTGTGAAAAATAGTCTTTTAACCTGTGTTATCCTCTTTTATAGTGCCTCTTCTGCTGTTCCGGATTACGACTGCGTGCCTGGTGGTTGTGGAACTGGTACACTGAACTGGTTTTTAGTAATAATTGCATGTGTTTTAGGGTTTTACTGCTGTGATTGGTAGAAGGTTCAGTGTATAAGTGGGCCACATTCCATTGCAGGTTGCAGTCTGCTGCCTTTATATGGTGTTAAGCAGGAGGCAATAAATACATTTCTCAATCATCTAGTCATCCTGTCTTGCTCTGGCTTATCAAGGTGCTCTGCCCAAGGTTGGTATATTTAGGTGAACGAGAGGGGCCCACTGCCTCTCTTCCCCTACTCAGGTGTTACACAGTATACACACCCTTTTCGTCATGTAATTAATATTAACTGCATGAACAGATTTTCTACAGCTTCACACATGGATGTGAATTGTGGCTAAACTCAGAAAATCTGAGGAAGCAATCAGAGGCATGATCTGGATGCTCCTATTTTTCTGGCTGACCTGTTTTGGCTGGGAGATGTGTGACACAAAGCGGGGCATTCACTGCTTAATTTAGAAATTTGCTGTGCAGTGGAAGACTAACAACTTGTGAGCAGGATAAAGAAATGTGCTTGATCTGGACGTGCAACTGGGTTGCATCATTTGAAATCCCAGTAAGTTCTGCTTTTATATAAATGACTGGAGTTCAGACTTGGTGTTGTGGTTCTATTGACCTTGTCACATAGGTTCTCATTAAGTACAGTACAAACGGAACACAACACATGACATTTCATGACCTTTGCGTTATCAAGAGAAAGGGAGAACTAGTCCAAACTTGAGGGAAGCCCCTTTAGGTCGAGGTCAGGGATTGAGAAGCAGGGGCTGCAATGAAGAATCTAACACACAATGCATGTCTCTATGTAATTTTGGTCATCAAGTATAAAAGAAATACACTTTTGTTTTCCTTATTATGGCAAACATCACAATTAAAAATTCATGTGTGAATATATACAAATTATACATACATACATGCAAAATATTGTCAGTTATGAAATAAAAGCTTGATTTAATTGTTTTAAAAATGGATGCCAACGAAAGTTCAGTCTCCAGCTGTTAACAGTCGCTGCATTTCACACTCAGCTGGAGACTGTCAGTGGTTCATAAGGTTATGAGCACATGATTTTGTGCTCTATCAAATCAGATTTATTATCTGAGCATGGATTAATTTGTCATTATTGTGTGGCCCATTAAGACACTACCAAGCAAAGCCTTAATTAGAAGACCGTAATTGCACTGATTACCACTCTTCTCTTGAGGCATGGTAAATAAGTGGAGAAGAAATCACCAATAACTTTTAGGAGTGATGCAAATTAAGCTTGGTTCTCTAAGAAGTCGTACTCTGCAGCATTATGTGGAGCCTCAAACTCTTTATGTTTCCTCCAAGATATGATTTTCTTAATCTCTTTGGATAGCCTAAACAAAATTACTGAGTGATTACTCAAGTGTTGTTCACATAGATAATGTTCTGTGTGGAAAAATCTCTACAAATTAAATTTTTCTTACTGATGGAGTATTGTATTAGAGGCCTGGAAGCGAGTGCAGCGACAATCTCTTGGAAGAAAGACAAAACAACCCAAAAAACGCAGTCAGCTCTGTAGGCAGCACAAGTGCTTGTTTGTCTGTGACACTGATATGCATACGCAATCAGATGAAAAACTGGAAAGCTGCCTTTGGACTGGAGGGCAGAGCTGAGATACAGCAGCCAGAAGCACATTACCTTATCTCACCCTCTGCTCAACGTTGTCTTTCTGTGGGCTGTTCCCATATGGTAATGCTTCACTGTCCTATCTTTCTGCAGGTAATGCTGAAAATACAAGCTGTGGAACTGCTGCTAATCTGTGCTGCATTTTCAGCCTAGATTATACTGCATTTTATACAGATGCACCCCCTGTTAGGCAGTACTGAAATCCTAAATGTGGCAGGTTTAGAAGATGCATTTGGATCTGCACAGTAAAAAGGACCTTTTTCCACAAATCAATCCATCTTTCATATGCTGTTTTATTTCATTCAGCATTCTTACTGCAATAATTTTCAGTCTTATCAGCTGAACTATTAAGTGTACAGTACCAGTAAAAGATTTGGGCACATACTTATTCAAAGTCAATGGGTAGATTTCTAAACCTTCAACTGGTACAGTATGTTCCCAGGGGCCAATGATGGCCTTCTGTCATTCAGTATGGCATATTATGTTGCAATGGCATTGACAGCATCTACAGATTATCCTATATGATTCTGTGATGTGATGGTATAAGGTATAACATGGCACATAAATTTCCATTTGAAATAAAAAAGTACTGGTGAAGGATAAAGTCCTACTCTGGCAGTTAGAGCTTAAAAAGTCATATGTGAACCTTGAAACAATACTGGTTTTCTCAAAAAAAAAAAGAAAAAAGGAAAAAAAGAAAACTAAAACTCTAAAAGGTGGAGAACTATTCAAGCTGAAGCTGCTTGCTCCTGGTCCCGGGCCTATCAAGGCCAGTACTCCAGGAGCCAATAGCTTCTGCAACAAGCAGGCTTCTGATAGGTTTGCATCAAGTCTTTGCTCTGCTATTGCCCAGACTAGACCAGCACTGAATTGTGAAACATAAAATGGCAAGCTTTCATTTTGTCCAACCTCTGTAGACACATACCATAGCTGACAGACAAGTTTACAGATAAAGATGATAAACCTGAGGTCGAAGCATTTCAACAAGACTATCTGTTCAACCTTCAACCATCACAAATCTTGTCAAAACAGTGAAGCTGTAAAACATGACAGTTACACATTAAAGAAATGCATCATAAATATCTGACCTTAAAACTCTGTGTCTCTGTCTTTGCAATAGTGCAATGACATTCATTATGCACGTTCCTGGAGCCATAATTGCTGTGCAGCATCCTGAGGCTGAGAAACAGCACTTCACAACTTTTCTAGCCTAAGGCATCATGAGTTTTGCTTTATGGCACAGTATCACACGTTAGCAAGGACATCAGCACACTGGTCTCGGACCATAGCTAATTCATCAAAGAAAGCCAAGAGGACATTGTTAGAGGAAGAGAAAGGGAGGAAGTGACAGAGCCAGAGATAAGACATGGTGGTAAGTGGTGAGGCTTTAATAAGCATTCAAGTTTTAACATGCTTTCAATTCCTTAAAAAGCACGAGATGAATGCAGTACTTATTAGTTGCAATAACTTGTAATACCAACACTTGTTAATGCCCAATTTGACAAGTATCATAGCCTGAAAATATTTTAAAAAGTGGGTAAGAGTTTATTCTCTAAGATCCAGGTTATCCAAACGGCTACTCTTTTGAAGTCTGTACATAGATTTTCAGTGATGTGAGGCAAAACCTTTAGCCTGGACCTGTTGTGATCACTTTTGACTTTACTGTCTGATCAATATTGCCTGGAAGTCTGTTGTTGTATAGGGTAGTTGATTTGCCCTTTACCAGTCATGATTAATATTTTCTTAAATTTATTTTGGTTTTGAAGACCTTCATCTGATCTTTATAGCTTACATTAGCAGCCATATCTACGTTAGATTAAGACTAAAACAGCTTCCAGAAGGTGAAATGCAAGCTTATTGTCTTTTCCTGCTTTGTTAGCATCAGTTATTAATTTCTAGTGTAAGGAAGCTGTAAAGGAAATTTGTTCTGCCAGTTAACTTGGACAAGGTTTGGAAAGTCTGAGCCCAATGTCAAACCTTTTAAATTAAGGTTTGACATTGGTTACCTGACCTTACCTTATAACGATTCTTCACAAGCTATAGCAAAATCAAGTTAATTACTTTACAATAACTGTAGGGGAAAGAGGCCTAGACGACTGGTTCACATCAAATCCTCTGCATGACAGGTTTACGACCAGCGACCGAGATTACCTTGGGCCCGAACAAAGTACCGTTGTTTTAAGACAGAAACTGCTTTAACCCCTTCTGGGAAAATCAAGAACATTGCTTTATTAAGACATAAAACAACCCAAAACTCTGAACTGTTATCTTCAAAAAGAGACTTGATTGAATCCAGAGGGAAGCTGAGGTGCCAGATGGCGAGGAAGTATCAACCAGTGTGTGGGATTAATGACCCTCCCTTTTTTTCTAGAGGCTCCCTCTCGGACGTTTCACACCCATAAATGAACTTAGAAGATAACACTTATTCCACAGCTGGTCCTTCATTAGAAGTCGGTTGGAGTAAAGGACGTTTTTAAACCTAGTTCTGAAACTACCCTAAACATTGAATTTCTGAAAGAAGAATTAATTAAAAAGGATTTCTCACATCAAGAAAATATAGATGACTTTTTGATCCAGTTTCTGAGATAAACACTAGCAAAGTTGTAATTAAACTGGATTCTAACATGGAGTTAGAACGCCTCCTAGTGGAGTTTCATATAAACACTTTTTGGGCCAAAGAAGACTTTTCTTGCTGCCTAAGACTTTCTGGAACTTTAAAATAGTATGCTTATCATTTTATGTCCCTAACTCAAGAGAGAATGTATCATGTTTAACTTGTAAAACTTCTTTCCAGGTACCGAACTCCGGAGTATATTTTTGATCTGATGATAAATGTGTGTTTCATTTCTGAGTAACTGATTTTCCTGAAGTAAGATCTGAAGTGTGTTTACTCTTAAGCCAAACTATTAACATGGGTCCTTATGCAATGTGTTTTGATAAGTCTGTACCGTTCAACTGGAATATGGGAAAATAGATTTAGAACTTACATACGTAATTTGATCAAACTTATTCTCTTTGTATATAAATTAGTCTTACTGGCGCCAATAGTTCTACGCAGTGATTGGATTAGCAGTGTAGAACCCGCCTCGTTATGAAAGACTGCCCTCGACTTAAAAAGAGAGTGTTGAGGAGTATTAAGTTTAGTGTGTGTTGAAATGGTAAATGGTCCGTACTTATATAGCGCTTAACAGTATACACCACATTTACCCATTCACACACACATTCACGCACAGATGGCGGAAGCTGCAAGGTGCTCACCACGAGCCATCAGAAGCAATTAGGGTCTTGCCCAAGGACACCTCGACATGAACTGGACTTGGCTGAGGATCGAACCGGCAACCCTTGGGTTACAAGACGACCGCACTACTTTGCCGAGCCATGGCGAGTGTGAGTGTTTTTAGTTTGTGTTTTTATAACGATTTGAGAAGAAAGTAACAGATCTGAAAAATTAACTCCATGGATTAACTTCAGAAAGTTCGAACTTATTTTTTTTTGTCTTTTGATATTTAAATATTATGCAAAAGTAACCCGAAAGCGTTTCTACGTAACAGAGATAAACCTCCAGCAAGCCACCCTAGATATATTTAGTTTTGGGAATTTTTATAACTTTGCTGTGTGAAGGAAAACCTCTTCCTTCACCCACGTAAATCCGAACCATCTAACCATTAGGTGGGCCGACCAAACCCAACCACCGGCTCTGATATAATTGATGCCATCCGGCACTGCTGCTTGGCCACCGCCAGCTTCGCCATCCGGCTTGCCAGAGGGGAGGGCAAAAGGCTCCTAGGTTCGCACTTTGGGAACACCGGACCTGGGAGGTCCAAGACGGGCTGCTTGTCGCCTGATCCCGAGAGAACTCCAGGAGGTCCACCTGCACATCTCTCTCCAACCACCCACGACTGCTTCCTGATCGCTCTTGGTAACCCCAAAAGGTAAAACCGAACCGAATTCCCCTTTGGATCATGGCTGGTGTGTCTTTTTAGAATCTCTAGCAAAGTTAATTCTAATCCCAAAGTCCTGTCCTCATAAATTGAATCTAATCTCATTTTGGCTACTGCTAAATCCCTGTACAAATTATCCCTTATCTCACTCCTTTTTTCGCTGTAGTGTTGGCCTAGACTAATTAAATTCAACTCAGTATTTAGGTAATTTTCCCATATTCCAAGTGCCAATATTACCCTACGATAAATTTTCTTTTGTCCTATATTATTCTAAATCTTCTCTTTGTTTCTGTCTTTTAAACTGAGTTACACCGTCGACTACCCTTAAAACGTTGCCAGAGCCGTTGAAGCGATATTGATAAATTCCATAATTTCTGACATCTTCTACTGCTTGCTGTTAATTAATTATTGGTGGTTAATAAATTGTATACATTTATTTTAATTTGGAAGTGTCTGTGGTTTATTTTAACGAGTTCATAGTCCCTTCAAACGAAGAAACTTCATGGCTGCAGAAAATGAGATGTTTTAGTTAAGAATACTTTCTTAAACAAATTTACCAACTTACAGTTGTCTCTTCTCGACTGTATCAAATTTATTAATTCTCTACAGAAGAGTGGTGCCCCTAATCGAAGCAATTAGACCTTAGAAGGTTTCATGAGTAATTTTAATAATTACAATAAGTTACTATATTAATATCGAGGTATATCGCTACATAACTTATCAGGGAGCTCAAACCTCTTGGGGTGCTGAAGCTTACATTTGTTTAATAATTAAATTGCACAAAAATAACAATAGATTGTTCTTTCTTTAAATGATTCATTTTTGGTGTCTTGGAAAATAGTTAATCTTTGCCTAACTTCACAATTTATAGTAAGAAGAATTTTAAAAAAAAGGGGATGACCAAACTTTTCCATACCAGTATGTTGAGATTTTTAGTTATAGATCTTCACTATACACACTTAGCCCTATGGGTAAAGTGCTGACTGTGACTCTTATGTGTCAGAGACAAAAGTGTGTGCCCGTATGTGTGTGTGAAGATCAGTAGGTGTAGGGCAGAGCAGAGGGTTGATTCACACGACCCAACTGATCAGAACAATTTTTCTTCATATTCAGCAGCAGCAGAGCAGCTAGTCTTTAGCTTTATTCCCAGCTTGTGTGGGATACATATCAATTCTGACCTTTTAAAGCCATCCATTTTCCACCAGTAGGCAAAGGTGGCCCTAGCCTCTTAACTTGTTGCTTGTATTTAAGCAGTTGATAGCTTTCACATGTGATATACTTTCATCAACTATGGACAGCATTATAGCGCATAATTCATGGGGCTGAGTGCAGCTAGCATTTAGCTATAATGAAACAGGCTTATTTGCTTACTTGAACAGGCCTTTTTTGATAGCAGGCTGGTGGGCTTGGGACCCCACTGAGACAAATAGAGATGAATGTGTGAAGGTTGTGAATGGTGGATTGAGCATAGAGATGTCAAGTTTATCGTCAGTAAAAATATGTCAGATACATCTAATTGACAGATCACATGTTTAGGCAGAAACCTGCAGTTGCATCCCTCCAGGTGTGCTTTACATGCCTTTTCCTGTTGGGTGTGTCTGTGTGCGTGCTTTTGTAATCTATTGCTGTCTAAACTAATTTTTAATTGTTGACCTTTGGAGTGACAACACAAGATCAATCTCTTAAAAGTACCCCATGATTTTTTTGTCTGCTGTGCAGAGCTGGAGGGGCTGATTGATGAAAATATTATACTTATACTATATAAGTAATGTACTGCTCCCTACAATGAATAATCTCCTTTACAGCTTCATCACAAATGTGACTTATGCATATTTATACCTTTAGTCAATTAAGTGCTGTAATGTGCAGCAATACAACAATTAAAGAGCTGATAAGAGAGGTCTTTACAAGATATAGAGTGAGCCATGCATGTTTTAAGAGGGAAGCTATTAAGGAGAGCTTCCACTTAATTCAAAGCTTGGCCATAAAAGCTGGTGGCAAATTGGGGTATGGATGAAGACAGAAGCTGTGGAATTAATACAAATACTGGAAAATCCTTCCTAGTTTAAATGGAAATGGATATGATGAATGCAAATTTAAATGTTTTCATGGCCATAACGCAAAACTCAGCTAAATCTGCCTTTCTTAGATCAGTGGAACAATACATGCACCAGTACTCAATTGAACTAAATTAAGGGTTTAAGAGAACTGGTCAAATTAAAACCTTCAGAAATCTACCAGTCACATTGTATTTCCAGGGCTTCAAGGTCCGAGAGACAAGTTTATCCCAGCCCTAAGGGTTAATATTGAATATTGTTTCTATGTACTTTAAACAGTGGCCTCTAAAAAGTTCAAGAAATGTTTTTTTTCCCTCCCCCTTTATTTGTACTGTTAAATGGACAGAGACAAAGTCTATACGTGATCAAGCAAATGTTTTAGATCTGCAGTAAAGTCAATTAACTATTTGTTTTGCTCTACTAAGGCTTTATATTAAGACTAGATGACACACATTATGGGCTATGAGTAAAAACTTAAAAATAAAGTGATAAACAGAAAATGTCAGCAATCAATCTGAATCTCAGCATTGTGGCCGTGTGGCCGTTAATTTTATGTTGAACTTCTATGCTGAG
>JBAMHW010000015.1:21748637-21758659 GCA_037177495.1 Rhadinocentrus ornatus
AGAAGGAGCTGAGCCAAAAGGCAAAGCTCTCGATTTACCGGTCGATCTACGTTCCTACCCTCACCTATGGTCACGAGGTGTGGGTAGTGACCGAAAGAACAAGATCACGAATACAAGCGGCCGAAATGAGTTTTCTCCGCAGGGTGGTCGGGCTCTCCCTTAGAGATAGGGTGAGAAGCTCGTGATCCGGGAGGGGCTCAGAGTAGAGTCGTTGCTCCTCCGCATCGAGAGGAGCCGGATGAGGTGGCTCGGGCATCTGGTCATGATGCCTCCTGGACGGCTCCCTGGTGAGGTGTTCCGAGCACGTCCCACCGTAAAGAGGCCCCGGGAAAGACCCAGGACACGCTGGACGGACTAAAACTCTCGGCTGGCCTGGGAACGCCTCGGGATCCCTCCGGAAGAGCTGGTGAATGTGGCCGGGGAGAGGGAAGTCTGGGTTTCCCTGCTTAGGCAGCTGCCCCCGCGACCCGACTCCGGATAAGCGGAAGAAAATGGATGGATGGTTGGATGGATGGACATTGACAAAGGTATAGACTTTGAATAAGATGGCTAACTCAGGTATAAGAATAGACTAAAAAAAGGTGGTGGGGGCATTGCCATGTATATAGATGCATCTTTGAACTTCAGGGTTTTGAAAAAAAATGACAACTGTAATTGATAACTCACTAGAATGCTTAACAATTGAATTTTCTATGGAAAAAAACAAAAATATTGTCGTAAGATGTATTTACAGAGCACCTGGGTCAAGCATTACTTCATTCAGTGAGTGGATGGAAGGTGTATTTTCAAAAATAGGTAACAAAACTATGTTTGTGTGTGGTGATTTCGATATTGACATATTTAATCCCAGCAATCACAATGCTACTGATGAATTTATTAATACAATATATAGTATGGCCTTATTTCCAAGAACCACTAGACCCAGCAGATTCACATCTCATTCTGCCACTCTTATTAATAATCTTTTCACTAATGACATTGACAAAAATACAATAAGTGGATTATTTATCAATGACATAAGTGACCATCTGCCAGTGTTTGCAGTTCATGATATCAGTCACAAGAAAGAGTCAAATAAGCAAATAGAAAATAGACGAGTAAGAACTGAGGAATCCGTCAACACGTTAAAAAAGGAATTACTTCCTCTCACTCCCTTTCAAATATGTATTTGTTAGTTTTAAATTTGTTTTAATTTGTTTTTCTTTAATGTTTTCATGCTTATTGGAATAAACTATTTCAATTTCAGAACAGAAATTTACAGAATTACTAGTCAGCAGAGACTTCGTGGAGCCTAATTTTGTTCAAAACTACAGTGATATATATCGTTTAAGATCACTGCTAACATTTGCTTCACTAATAATTGGGTGCTTGTAAAATCTTTTTCCAGAGACAGATGAGATAAACTGATATTGCCATTCTCTCACTCATCCAAAAATGTGCTCCAAACCAATGTATATAGGCTGAATTCCTGACAACTCGGACATACCTACCACAAGAATCTGTTTTTAAATGAAAAGCTTTAAATAACTTAGTCCAAAGTTACCTAAACTAAAGGTTACAAAAATATTTAATATCTGCATTTGGGATTTCATATGTAAGCAGTTTGCTTGAGTTAAAATAAATTCTGCTCCATTTGCTTTTGAATTTGAGTTGATCAAAGATTTGTCACTCAGGCTGTGGTACAGACGTGTCAGCACTCACTGTGGGAGACACAACTTTACATAACGTCTGTGGGCAGTGAGCGCTGCTTATTTTCCTTCCTTTTTTAAAAAACCTGATTCATTTACTATAGTTTTATCATTCATGTTTTTGAGGGTGATTAACACACATTTGTCTGTGATAAACTCATAAGGGTAGATTTTTCTTTGCTTTATTTAAACCTTAAACAATGAAAGGACCTAACAAGTGTTTTTGAATATGCTATAAAAACGTTTTGCTTTTGAAATACTTTCTCCCTGTGTCAAATCAACCACATACATAAAACAATAGTAGTGCACATTGAAGGTTTATTTTGGAAGATGCCCAGACTGCACCAAAGTTTTACTCACTGCAGTGACTTGTGTCTGATAATAAAGCTTAAAATTGTATAAAGGAATGATAGGCAGTGGATTAATTTTGATTGCAATGGTTAAACTGATGTAAAGGCTTCATGGGATTTACACGGTATCTTCTTTATTTTTAGATGTTGTATTTGGACTGTTTTAAAAAGTTGAAAACAGTCAAACAAGTTTGTGGCAGATAAACAAGCCCCAAGCCATGTGATTTTGATTGGGTCAATACAATAAAAAACCAAGCATTACTAAGCTGCTAGCTTCATCCTGAAGCACTATAGGTTTTAGAGCTGTGCAAAAGTCAGAAACAGAAGGTCACAGTGATCTTATGAGCATCTAGGAATGTAAAAGGAATGAATAAAATGCCAATAATTGTCTTCTTGTTTCTCTTGCAGTGATGCTAAGCATTATGGGTAGCCAAGGTATTCAAGCCTTTTAATGTATTGTTGAAATTAATTTTTACAAGCTATATATTATAGTGGTTCACAACAACAAAACTCATATGACAAAGTGAGACACCCTCCACCTCAATTGCTCTCATTGATGAATGTGATTTGAATTAGACTCTTAATGAAAAATTATTTTGTGCCTACTGCAGGTTGAAGCCAAGGACACAACTTTACATATCGTCTTATCTGATTTTAGGGGGCATTTAAAAGCAGCTGTCACACTTGCTAAAAAATCTAAACAAAAGAGGAATAAAATCTTGCAGCATGATAACTCTGTAACTTATCTCCCTGATTTAACTCCTAAACAAAAACTAACTGGATAGATGGATAGCAGGGTTTTTCGTGAAAGGTCTGTGGGCTGAAATGGTTTTTAGTTTTTGTTCACACAGCAGTGAGGCATAATTTAGGGATGTTATTCTTGCTGTTAGATATGAATTAGGATAGAGGAAAATGAAAAAAAGGTCAATCCTTAGCAGGAGGACTGAAGAAGGGAATGTCCCATCGCTCACAGATAAAGTAAAGAGATCATTTAATAAAGCAACGTTGCCATCTGTTCTGTGGGTGCTTTTCTCATAAAGTACAAATGTCACTGCTTTTTCCACCCTCATTTTCTCTCAAAATACCCTTGAAGGGTGTTTATTCTGCCACCAGTGAGTAGTGATGGTAAGAATTTAGGTGACGGAACAAATTTTTAGTAAAACAGATAACACTTTGGAGGCTTGTGTTGTCTCAGGCTGACTCTTGCCTCAATTTGCATAAGCAATGGGGTTAATTAGGAAACCCACTTTACTGATGTGTTTCAAAGGATGAAATTAAAAATTAAGCAACAGGCCTTCCACACCAGCAGGAAGCACGGTGGATAAACAAGACTGCAACCTGTCCTGGTTGAAAGATTTCAGAGAAAGTTTGGTTGTTCCCATGACATAACGAGGAACTGAGCTACTACAGCACAGATGTTGTGATCAAAGTGAATTGTGTTCACCCTTTGACTTACATAAATGTTAGCTAAAACCTCGTGGAAATGTTCTTTTTTTGATAAAAGAGAAGTGTCTGATGTATACCGAAGGCAGAAAGTGGTTAAGCATAAGTAAAGATTTGTGCCAGTAGAGAGGTTTAAAGGCTCCATTAAACCTCTGCATTTATGGTAGACTATGGACAGATTTGTTTTTTTGTTTTTTTATGCTGCAACAAGTATGCTTACCTTGTATGTATATAATTTCAAAACAAAATTTGTGATGAGTTGAGATTCACAGATTAAATGCTCTGGTAGATGTGTTGTGGAGGGAAAAAAAGAACCTATGCTACAGGAAGACACTTAAATGCAGGAGCACTAAAGACATGTGATATCAAAGCAATGGTTTAGAGCAGGTTTAAATATACTGAAGGAGGCAAACCCTTGACTTTCACAAAGAATTACTTGATTTTCATTGAGACATATTATTGCCGTGTTAATCCAATAAACTCACTGTGATCGAGGCTAACTGAACAGTAATGACATTATTGATTATGTTGACATCAACTAGATGGGCTGATAATGGAATGTGTGCTTGTGAATTTTAATCACTATGATAAATTGTTGTTTGGGATTCTCTCGCTAAATCTGTGAATTAGAGAAAATACTAACAATCAGAGAAGATGAATGAGAGTCAGACTTAAATGCCATGAAAGAGCCATAGAATAGAAAATAGATAAACACATACTTGTCTTATGTTACACCAGCATTGTGTCATTAACATAATCTCTTATAACTCAAAGATAGTAGTTAAACAAAATTATTGCCAGAAAGTGGAAGTGTATGTGCTTATTTAGAGGTAAATTAGAAAACGTTGATACCCAGTTTGATTCCAGTCCATGTTCCAAAAAATTATCCATCCACTTAAGGAAGGGTATGTGAGTACAGAGTTGTACAGCATGGAGAGAGAGTGCTGTCATTGTGGGCACTACTGGGATGTAATTGTTAACAAGGGCTGGAGAATAAGAAATCTTCTGGCCACTAAGGTGGGTCTGTGATGTTTGCATGCTTTATTTATTTATTTTTATCATTTTATAATTTATCTTATGCAGACATATGCAGACAGAGTTGACTCTTGACAAGGGTCAAGCTGACACGTTAAGATGTCTGCAGACTCTGGGAGTGAGTTTAACCCTGGATCTCCAGCCCAGAGATCTGTCCACATAGGTAGCTGTACCTGTTATTACCTGTTTCCCTCTCATGCCATGTTCTCATCCCATGAAACCCATGGTTTATCACCCTCCAACCTGACCCCAGGGACATAGTTGTCTTTGATGGTTTACTACCCTACTCTAAGGTCACACCTTTATTACTTGTTCAGCACCCTGGCGATCCACCTTAAATAGCCTTGTCTGTCTGCAAGGGCTCTGGACCATCTGAAATGCTTTGTCTTATTTCTTCTCTTCCCCCTTTTGTTGAGTCATCACAATGCAATGTTATCAAAGGTAAAGAGTCATCTGGTAACAGTTAATTTTTATGGATCACTAAGCAAGTAGCATTAGTGTAATTTTTAAATGGATCACTGGTGTATAGTAAGTGACAAATAAAATTAAAGATTCAACTCTGTCTTGCCAGGTTTCAGTGTTTGAGACCTGTAATACAGTAGGGAAAAAAAAAATCTAGATTCATGGATCAGTCTGTTATAGTTTAATCTTTTATCAATATCAGCTAATTATTTTGACGAAGAACTCCATAAACGTGTCAGGAGGTCACAGGGCTGGTTAGCTCCGTTTTTGTTTTTTTTGGCAGCTCAATTAAATAATTAATCATGCGCCCGTTTAGCTCTGGGTTCTGTTCACATGAGACTTGTCCCCTCAATAATTCAGCTTGTTAAACCTTTTATTAAAATCTACATCAAATATTTATCTTTTGCAGGGGCTTCCCATAACATCTATCCTTTTATGATCTACACTATGGACGGTTAAACCAACTTGCAACAATGATCCTGATGGCAGGCGTTGACCAACAGATCATGTCTGCTAATTGCATTTAACACCTAAAACCAAGAATGACTGCCTAGAATATGCTCTTTCAAGTTTACCTTAATATATCTGTGCCTCAAAAATAGATTGAATTATGCAGTGGTATATGAAATTAAATTGAAAAAAATAGTATATAATTTCCTTTCTTAAAGTGTTTCAAGAGTAAATGAGAAAGAAGATTTTTAAGGTTCTTGGCATCAGAACACAGAGCATAAGGTGCTGTTGTGGATTTTAGGCAACACAGAGGGATATTTTTCACAGCTCAAGCATTTTCACAGCAGATGCTCAGGAGAGCATTTGTGAGGGCTCTCTGGGGAAATGACCTAAATGGGATTAGTGATACTCACAGTGAGCCACCGAAGACTGTAAAGTCAGATCAACAGCTAGACGTATGTATGTGTAAATGAGTTCCCATGTTGTCATAAACTGAATGAACATTGACAATAAAATAAACTGTGGAACATGGAAATAGGTAAGAGTTTTAATACCAGGAAGAACCATGTGATTTAAACCTACACCTTTTGTATGGAAAAACACTCTCCATGCCATTTGTGTGAAAATCTGGCAACCCTCAAACATGTCCTGGTGGGCTGTAAAAGCAGGTTAACTCATGGTAGATTGTCTTGGCACCATAACCAAGTACTGAAGACAGTGGTTTTAGTAATAAAGCACAAGAGAACGTCAAGCAACTGCAGCTCATCAGAGACCCACTCCCTTTTCTGCTGCAAACAGCCTTCCTTCGGGAAGAAAAAAACAAAACAAAACACTGTGCCAAGTCCTCACCTTCTAAAACTTGCTTTTTGCAAACTGCCACTGACCAGGAAATGATGGTCAATCGAAATAAAAAACAGTCTAATTTTCCTCCTTGAAGTTGCAGTTAACAACCTTTGTCCAGATTTGATCCTCTGGTCCTGCTCCTGCAGGTACATCTTCTAGGTTGAGCTAAAAGGGTGGTTGTCATCAAGGAGATTAATAAAAATGCGAAACATAGCACACAGCAGATGAGACTGCACTGCAACTGGAGAGTGAAGGTGCGTCCAGTGGCGGTGGGCTGCAGGGGCTTCATAGCCAGCTACATTTTAAGGTAATTAAGTTCAAAATAAATTAGAAAAAAACACTTTTATTTACTCTTACTGGCCACTTTAATCATCTATTCAACTGCTTGTTGACACAAATAGCTAACTAGCCAATCACATGACACCTCAGTCAAAACAACTAGTTGAAGCTCAAACCAGGCTTCACATTGTGGAAGAAAGATAATTAAAATAACCAAATGTGCCATGTTTGTTGGTGCCACACAGGCTGGTCCGAGCACTTCAGAACCGGCTAATCTACGGGGATTTTGATGCACAGAATGGTCCAAAAAAGAGTGAGTGGCAGCTGTTCGAACAAAAATGCCATGTTAATGTCAGAGGTCAGAGGGGAACAGATTGACTGGTTGGAGATGATAGGAAGTCAACAATAATTTAAATGACCACTTGATATAAAGAAAGTATGCAAAATACCATATCTAAACATACAATACATCCAACCTAAAAAAAAGAGGGTTAGGAAAGCAGAATACCACACTGCATGCCACTTCTGCCAGCAAAGCACAGGAAACTGAAGCTACAGTTCAAACAGTTCTCATCAAAACTGGACAACAGTAAATTGAGAAAATGCTGCCTAGTCTGATTAGCTTCAATATCAGCTGCATCATGCAGCTGGTAGGATTAGAATTTGGCGTAAACAACATGAAACCATTCTGCCTTGTGTCAACTGTTCAGCTGCTGGTGGTGGTGTCATAGTGTGGGAGATATTCACATTGGGCCCCTTAGTACCTGAGTGTTGTTGCTGACCATGTCTATCCCTTTACTGCAGCAGTGTACCATCTCCAGCAGGCTAATGCATCATGTCACAAAGCTGAAATCATCTCAAACTGATTTCTTGAACATAATTATGACTTCATGGTACTCCAATGGCCTCCACAGTCACCAGTTCTCAATCCAATAGAGCAGCAACAGAGATTCTTGTCATGGATGTGCAGCCAACAAATTAATTTGCAAGTAATGCTGTGTGATGCTATCATCTTAATGTGGGCCAAAATCTCTGAGGAATGTTTCCAACACTTTGTTAAATATATGCCATGAAGAAGTTGGGCAGTTCTGAATGTTAAAGGGGGTACTAACAGGGTGTAGTGGCTGGGAGGTAACCTCAAGTACTTGGGTGTATACGTCAATGTAAAACTAACAGTTGTTATTTGCATTTTTAGTGAGACATATGGCCCAGGAAGGATAAGCTTGATGCAAATCAGGATTGTTTTAGCAAAATTAAATGTAGAAATAAAGTGAAATGTAACAGTTGTGGATGTACGTAAATACATCTACACCTACTACATTTCACTTTATTTATTTATTTCAAATGCGTACTCTGTTGCTATTATATTTGTGTCCTTTATAGTATTTTTTTACAAACATGTAAGTAACATTAATTTCTACACTGATATAAACCACAACTTCAACTACTTACATCTGATTTTTTAATGCTCGTTAAGGTCTTTGTGCTCATTAAAAATTCTTTTAAATCTAAAATTTTTAGATTTAAAAGAAATCTGTTTTAATCAATGCTGTTTATTACTCTTCAATTATGTAAAACTTAAGGTATAGAGTAAAGAATAGATGCCCAATTTTTGCAGTTTGTTTTAAATAACAGTTAAACCAGGTGGTAAATTTTTCAGGACAAAGATTGTTGATTCTTGTGTGGCTGTTTGTTCCATCTCTTCCATCCAGATGATTTTTTTTAAGGAGGCTGCTGGAATCAGGGCTACCAGAATGAACACTGCTCACTCTTTACAGATTTATCTGTCTTGTTTCACATGGAGGTTGTGGAACTGATAAATATCACTCTAAGGCAAAAAAACAAACAAACAAAACAATATTAGTAACAAAAAGATCAATTTTGCATGACTGTACACATCTGGCAGCTCAGGAGGTGTGTACGTAGTTACTGGACAGGTTCTCGATAAGTTGTAACTCTCAGAGCACTGAGGGTACTGTGTTTAGGTATCTTAATGGTGCTGGCCCATTTTATTTCTCAGAACTGCTGCTGAGGTTTTTATACATTCCAAAAACTCAAGAGGTGACAGAGCCTTTTTAGTTGCTGCTATGAGATTCTGCAATGATTTACCACCACATATCTGACAGGTTTTTTTCACTCACTATTTTTGAAGGGACATTGTGTAACATTTTCATAAATTGATGTCTGCATACACGTGTTATCATTGGTGTATTATGACTTCTGCTAATGATCTGACACATTCTGGTAAGTGAAGAATTTTAGATTTGTTCATACATATTGACAGGTAAGCCGGTAGGGAAGCGTCATGACGGTCTGCCATCTTGTAACTGCAGCCGCTACCAGGAACAAATAACATCAACGCGGAATCCCTGCAAGCCAGCGCACAAAGATTGGGACCTGAGAGGAGAAGATAAACGGGAGAGGCTTACTACCCTGGCGAGTTGTCAAATCTGGTAAGTTGTTATTCACAAAATGCAGGACCGTGCATATGTTGCTGCATGGAGCCATTTTTGCAGGAAGGCAGTTTGCAATATTTATGATATCACAACCCTCTTCACCTGAGAGAACACTTACGTATGTGAATTATCGGATGACATGTTTTCATCGGTGCTGTCTTTTGAGACAGAGTGGCTACCCTTGTTGCAATACATATATTGAGAAAGTAAGATGGTAGAATGTACTACACATTAGAATGTGATACACGATTCCAACGCTAGATGGAAGTAATTCTTACACAATGTCCCTTTAAATGTCATTAAAAACACACTCTTACTTTGTTTTAAAAGTCCTTTATAAATAAAGGTTTGGTGTGATAAACACACTACTGTTATGCCATATGAAAAAAATTAACTGACTGTTTTATGGTGGTGGTTTAAAAGTCACAGAAAAATCAGCCTATTCTGTCACTTAGGTGTAAGGAATTGTACAAAAAGCAGCCAGAAGTCTGCTGTGAACCACAAAGCTAAGTCCACAGAGCCGACCACTAAGCCATCCAACTGTAGCTGTTGGCAGTATTACCTGACATTGATTCCTCTGTCAAATTTTCCTTCTACTGTCAAACCTGGAATTAAAGTGAAGAAAGAATTGACTTTACAAAATATATATGATACTGTTAACATAAGGACAAGGCAGAGCAGAACTTTGTTCTGCAAAACCATCAAGGCCGTGCACAGAAACCACAAAACACTTTGAGTTACCCACCATCCTCCCCTTTCGCTTCCCCAAGGATCCTAACTGCAACAGTCACTCTTTTCTGATGCTCAGTACATCACAAATACACAGAGGCACAGAGCAGAGCATGGCATGTAGACACACACTGAGAAACAGAACCCAGGACACTTATCTCTCTATGGTTTCTATTAAGATGCCAATGACCATACAGTGAGGAAAATAAGTATTTGAACACCCTGCTATTTTGCAAGTTCTCCCACTTAGAAATCTTAGAGGGGTCTGAAATTTTCATCGTAGGTGC
>JBAMHW010000015.1:21771446-21782919 GCA_037177495.1 Rhadinocentrus ornatus
GAGGGAGAGGCACCTGAAGAACAGGCACCTGAGGAGACATTCCAGTCCAAGAGTGGACACTTGCTCTGGTCTTCATCTCCCCAGGATAGACGAAGTAGAGCGAGAGTAGAAAACATCATAAAGATGACGCCAGGGCCAACACGGTATGCAACATTTCGTGTGGATGTCCAGCTTCCAACTCTTTTTTTTACCAGAGTCTATTAAGGGAATTATACTGTAGATGACAAACCTGGACGGGAAGCGTGTGCTTGGGGACACCTGGACAGAAATCGACCTGGTAGACCGCCAAGCCTACATAGGTCTGTTGATTTTAGCAGGAGTATAATGCTGAAACAATGAGGCTACAAAAATCCGTGAGATGCAGAGTCTGGCAGGCCCATATTCCGCTATACACAAGCGTGCATACACACACACACACACACACACACACACGTTCATGTTGAGTTTTGTCTTTGGTTTTCCTTTAATTTTTACATTACGTGTTAATTTTGTAATATATTTTTAGAGCCTATCTGTATTTTCACTGCAGTTATTTGATGTCTAATTCTATAAATTCATGTTAAACACTACTTTGAGACATTTTTCACAGCTAAAGAATGTTGAAATAAAATTTTGGTGGTGAAAAATGGGGGTTTTTTTGTGCTCATTGAAGAGCAGTAAAAACAGACCAGTCAATTTTATTATTATTTTTTTTATAAAATTTTGACCGGAACACTAAAGTAAGGGGCGGGAAGTAAACATGACAGGAAGGTTTATCTAATCTTAATCTAATCTTACTAGTTGTTGTTCTTGCTTGTGCTAGCATTAGCTTCCAAGGATTCAGCATGACATCTCACCAGGTGAGTGCTCAGATCTGTCGCTGTACTGCTGTATTTTAACAATGTTTGACACTTTCCAATTTTCTCTTTTTTGCTTTAATAAAATTCCAAATTTCCAAATTTTTTATTTCACGTTAAATGTAAAATGTGTGAATATTTGCAGTGAAATATGCTATGTTTGTTTTTACCTCATCCTCAAGGATGCTGCTTCAACATTAGATGTGATTGGGGCTTCTGGCATTGAGCTGGCTGTTGGAGTGTTTAAACAATGCGCAGACTGCTGGCTCAGCAGACCATGTAAAGATGCGGACCCAGAATTTTGCCAGTTGAATGATGTTTTGTAAAATCATGTTTAATTTATGGCTGCAGTTGTTTCAAAAATGCTACACTGATTTTATTTGTGTATTTCACTATGCCTGCAGAATTTTAGCATTCATTCCACGTGCATTTGATGCTATTTGCTGTGGGCCAAGTACGTGGTTGGTAACAGAAATATTCCTACTGCTTTGATTTATACACTATTTAATTCAACTAATCACCCTGGTCAGTGGCTTCATGCCTTTGAGAACTATTTTGCCTAATTTGCATTTAAATGGACAAACAATGACCAAAATTTTTTGGCTGTGTGCAAGGTCTCTTCGTATCAGCTCGGGGTTATTTGCTGTGATTTACTGCATTTGAAACCTTTGAATTGTGTGTGTAATGATCACTGCTTCTCTTCTGTCTTGTTTTGTTTGTGTGAATGCACGATGAGGCATCCTCCTTTTGTCTGTGTTTGCCATGTAACTGAGGTTTCATTCAGACAGGTAATTTTTCCTCCAAATGGACAAAAAGTCTAAGTTTTTAATACTCTCTGGCTGCTGAAGCAGAACATTTATTTCATCAACTGAATTGACAGTCATTGCAGGAAAGCAACCCCTTAAATTACTTTGAAGATTGAAGACCTCTTTTGTCCCTATAGTACTGAAGCCATTATCACTAGCTTTGAAATGGTAATTAGGCCTTTTTAATGAATATTTACAATACTGATTTATGTGATATGAGGAGTCACCACATCTGGGACAGATATATACCAACTACATTTATTTGACATGACAACTGCTTGATGAAGGCATGCTTCAATGCTAATATGAACTTTGATGCATTTTCTCAGAAATGTTCATTAAACTGGAGTATGGAAATGCTGTGTTATGGGTCCAATTAAAACATGGTGAGGAGTTGAAAGCAGTACGAGTTAACTAACTTGATTTACACATTTTCAGCATTCAGAACTTATATTTGCACCAAAAAACATCATTTTAGTGCTTTGTTACAGTTTGGGACAACTACACAACAATCTAAATCTGGAGATAACAGGAGTCTAAATAAAATCAGGTTCCATAACAAATGCTCACAACACTAAAAGAGAAAGAGACAAATGATCACAAATGGTTTTATAATCTATGTTTAAAGCAAATAAATAGTATACAGATTTGAAATATGTTCACATATTGATTTAAATATAAGAATATGTACAAATACTTTTAAAACCCAATGCATCAGTAGATGTAAAGTAAATTGATTTCCTTTTTGGTTCTATCACACTCAAGGTTCACACCTTTATTTCACACACTGATGAGATAAAGGTAAGAGCTTTGATCCCTTTGAAGATCCTGCTTGTATACCTACCACACCCCATTTCACACATCATAAGATATCACACCTATTGTTTTGAGTAATGCCATGACATCATTTCAATGCTTTGCTCCCTTTATAGATAAGTTGATCAGAATAAAAACACCTACTGAGTTGTTATAGCAGTTCTTGATAATAAGTGTGTTTAATACTTTTTCTGGTAGATGATGAGCTAGGATGTGTGTCCATCTATAAGGATGACTGGACTGATGATTATCTTTAAGACATCACCATTTCATTTGTCAGTGAGATGTAATCCTCTCACATGCTTAGGCTTATGTGTGATATGTCTTATGTGACATTTAACAGAATGTTTAGTTGATTTTTTTTCTTTTTGGAAAATGAAGATTGTAAAACAATTTGTAAGCATTTATCTATTAGTGTTGTGAGCATTTTACTTGTGAGCATTTGTCTGCGCAACATAAAGTTGAGTTGCCAGCGTATCGTAAAGCCCACATGTCATTCTCGTAACCTTTTTGTTTTAATTCTCAACGTCAATCAAATGTGCATGTTAAAAGGTCCCATATTTTGCAAAATTCACTTTCTAAAGGTTTTCTAACAGTCATATGTGTCCTCAAAGCCTGCGTATGAGGCCCAAAAAATTACAAAATTCTGCTACTTCTCTCACTTGCTCCACTTTTTAGGAAATCTGTGCTCAAAGGGGTGAGTCTGAGGTCTTTCCCTTTGTGACCTTAATGAAGGGAAATAACCCCTCCCCCCAGTAGTGGATACTGCCACTGACCCCCCACCATCACCCCGGGCGCCAGCGAAAGCTAGATCCATTCTCACAGAGGGGTGTGGACAGGCACCACTCATGAAGAGCTCCCTAGAGCTCACTAGAGCTACTTTTGAAATGGCTGAAATTAGGAACCAAGGCTGAATTGGGGGCAATACACTTTGAAAACAATGTTTTTAGACCTCTGACACCCATATGAAATTGTTAAAAAATGTATAGTATGGGACCTGACATACTGAGAGTGTGCATTGTCTTGACCTCCTTCACTGTCTTCATGTTTGTTATTTTCTGTAACCAATGTGAAACACGGAGGTTAACTCTGATCTCTGCACTGCCCTCTAGTCGATTTGTTTCCCTAACAACCAGGTCAACATAAATCACACATGGGAGTATGTGGGCAGCAGTGATGGCAGTGACGGTGTTAAAATAAACAGCGTTACTAACGGCATTACTTTTTTCAGTAACACGGTAATCTAGCAAATTACTCTTTCCATCGTTACAACGCTGTTACCATTGCTGAGGATAAAACGTTACTGACAGCACGTTACTATTGTAAGATAACATTTATTTGGGTTTTGGGTGAGTGATATGACTAAAACTGGAGAATATACTCAACGTTTGAGTAGAATAGCTTCCGTGTTGGGACCAGGTGCAAGCGAAGTAGGTCCGCACTTTATATTGTGGAGTTTTCACTCTATTTAACATGGGCGGAACAAACACTCTGAGACAGTTTTTCCTAAAAACTAAAAAAAGTTCCAACCTCATAATCCTGATATGTGGCTCTTTATTTGTTCAGTAGATAACGTTATTAACGCATTAATGTGATTCCTTAAAATAACTTCTGCTGATTTTATTATTCTTTCCTGCTGCACTGCAGCAAAGTTCTGCTACAATCCAACTAATTTTCCTTATATGTTAAGAGACCTCCAATGGACACTGTTGCACTTTGAAGACTACAACATGAAAGAAACGTGCAAAATCATGGCTTTATTATTAACTTTTTATTATTTTTATGATCAATTTTGCCCTGGAAGATCCATGCCTCTTTTGTTTTACAAAAGCCTCTTTCCACCAGCAAACGCTTTCCTTTCACCACTCATCATCACTTCTCCTCGGGTCACCGCCTGGCTGACGGTGAAGGACCGGACCCAGTCCGTGTGCTCAGCCACTTACGTTATGAGAAATGTTCATCATAACCAGATACAAAGTTGTTCTTTATGGTAATTGGAGCAGTTAGAATCAGGTGAAGCTCCTGTCCTGAGGAGGAGATGGAAACACGACATCCAGCAGCTTGAGATTAGTGTCCATGATTTTTCTTTTTAATTTATTTTATTCGTTTTTCATTTCAATCATTAGTCAGATCCAAAATTTGGTTTTATTATGAATAAATGAGCAAATCGATGGATTTGAAATCCTGCTAAGTCTATTTGAACATTTTTTCAAAAGCAACAGAATAGTTTATTTTCTAAATAATTGTTTACTTTTATAATGCTCTAACTCCATTACTAACTGTGTTACCTTTTGCAAGAAGTAACTAGTAACTATAGTTAGTTACTTTTTTAAAGTACTGTGCCCAACACTGGTGGGCAGTGACAACATTTGAAATAGACGTACCTATGTATGTTTAGAAAGGGAGTAAAAAGGAGGCTTTAGAACTTGAATTGATGACCAGTTTGAATTAAGCCACTATATTGAAAGCTTTAAGAAGTAGACCTTCAATCACATGCTACAGTGGTAGAATTGTGCAAAGATTTGGACAGTCCTGTTCATTATTTTCAGTCTTTTTCACTGTTACTAATTGGACACATTTTTGATGCCATGTATGACTGTGTTTGATAAAGGGCATATTTTATATTATTAAAGTTCTTCCTCAAGAGGTAGGTAGTGTTTAAGAAACACCTTGTGGCATTCTAATCTTCTGTACACACATACTGTATAGTACAACACCAGCAATAACTGCAAACGAGTTGTCTGCCCCTTTTCCTGTCAAAGCAGCATTTCAGCTTGTCCCTGACAGCAGCTGAGAATGCAAATGGAAAAAAAAAAAACATGTCAGATTTTCTGAGTAATCACAAAGACATAAAAGGAGGTACATGTGAGAGCAAAGCAGTCTCCAAATTACTTTGTCAGCCGAGTTGACTTGTCTTGGCATAGATTAGATGGTCTGAAGCCCTGTGTGCCATGTGTACTACACCAGTCAGTAATGGAAAGCAGAGTCATTATTATCTAATTAGGCAGACTAATGACGTGTCACAGAGAGCCATAAGGCCGAGACTGTTCGATGTGCCATCTGTTTTTCACTAAAAGCTTCTCTCAAAGGTACAGACATACCCTTAAACTCATATCAGCAAAGGTGCATAGAACCCCCAATATAATCATGCAATAGAATATTTTTTTTGATAGCATTTTAGCTACCTTGAAATAATTAATCCTTTAAAAACTGAAAATGAGGTCATTTTAATTTTCGTGTCCAGTATGCTAAATTGTTTTTGACAGTGGCCTAGTGGTTGGAGAAGTGGGCTTCGCTTTGGAGGACCTGGGTTTGAGTCTCCGGTGTGCCAACAAAGATGAACCACTCTGGGCCCATGAGCAAGGCCCTTAAGCCCTCACAACTGCGCCCCGGGAGCTGAAAAGTGGTAGCCCACTGTGCGCAAGTACTTCTAGAGATGGGCCAAATGCAGAGTTGAATTTCCCTATTGGGATTAATAAAGTAAACAAGCAAATTCTTAAAATATATTATGTCCAAAAAGATCTGAATCCACACCTGGTTCGAATGGCTCCTGGAAACCTCCCTAATGTGTTGCATGCACATCCCACTGGGATGTGGGTCTGGGGGAAGACCCTGGACACGCTGGAGGGACTATGTTTCTTGGCCGTCGTGGGAACACCTCCAAAGCCCCTCTGGATAAGCTGGAAGAAGTGGCTGGGAAAACGGAAAGGCTGGGTTTCCCAGTTTTGACAACTACCCCTGCAACCGGAACCCGACATTTTTTAAGACTTTGTGTTTTCCTTGTATGATGATCAATGATGGTCAATTCAAACAACTAGCATCCTGAGACTGATTCATTTGCTTAATGATACATTATTTTTCCCATTATGGGTGGTGCCTGAGGCTTTATTAACATTGTTAATATTAATGTGTGATTATGCTATATCATGTATCGATGTGTCATAAGAACTGCTTGTTTCTCAAGTGGAGCACAGCAGGTTTAGTTTTTGATCAGTAAGCAAAGGATGAGCAAAAGAGGAGAGAGAATACAGCTTGGCAACAAACGCTCCGTTTCCCTATAAGTCATAACCTTGACCATTCCTGATTAAGAGCCCCAACTCTGTCTTTCTACTTTGTATATTAAAGATTTCTCAGAGTTTTACTATAAAACCAAATTGTGTATTGAGTGCTAAAATATGTGAGGACATTTTCAAGCTCTGGAATTTGGTAGAGTTTGTGTTTAGCTATGTTTATTTTTATGAAAAATAAGTTCTCTGACTATTATCAGCCTCCTGCATCTTTAGGTGCCATGCTTCGAAGGACGATACAAGCGGCAAAGAAAAGAAATAGGCCAAGACTGTTTTTAGCAATAAAGAAGGGGAAAAAAGAACAAAAAAAGGGACACGGTTGTAGTCTACTGCTGAATGATTAGTGCATACACGTTGAGCTCTATAGGGATTTGTTTGAAACATTTTCAGACATTTAGATTTATTACATTGTAAAGTGTAACCCTAATTTAAAAATAATCTTGGCATCAGAATAACTAACTGGGAAATAAATGTTACAAAGTAACAATGTCTGTTTATATTTGTTTTCCTTTCATTGCATTATCCCCCAGTTGTTGTTCAAGTACATTCCTTGATAATATTGAAAAATGCACTTTAATCTGTTAACTACAGTGGTCCAGAAGTGTCACAGCAACACAACAGCCACAACACGACCAAATTAGCCAAAACACAATAAGCTTACACACAAGAACACAAGGCAATTAGCCACAACGCAATTAGCTGCAACACAACACAATAAGTCACCACACAATTAACCTTAATAAAAGTAAGCAGCTGTTGGTTAAAGTAAGTGAAATTCTGATTCTTGGTGTTTGATAACTTGCTGATAATTGATAACTTATGCTCTTTGAAAAGTGCTGTTTAGTGTGGTGTATGGACAATCTTCTTAAATGTCTATTATTATTTAAATCCAAGCCAAGCCAACTTTATTTATAAAGCACTTTGAAACTGTAAGTACTGACCAAAGTGCTGAACAATAAGAATAGTAAGAATACATAAAACATTTGAAAGGACATAAAATAAATGTAAAAACATAATTAAACAATGTAAAATTAGACCACAACTAAAATAACAAAGAAAAAAATAAAAATATATAAAAAGAAAAAATAATATTAAAATAATAATAAAATAAACTTTCACGGTGGGTCAGAGGCCAAACAGAAGAAATGGGTTTTAACCAGAGATTTAAAAATGGACAGAAGACTGAGAGAGACCAAATTAAAGTGAGTTGCAGTAATCCAGGCGTGTTGTGATGAAAGCATGGATAATCTCCAAAGGATATGTTTGATCTTGGTCAGTTGTCTTAGCTGATGGAAGCTGCATTTTACTACTGCACTAACCTGCCTGTCTAAATTAAAATAACTGTCAATATTTACACCAAAGTTGGTGACTGCCAGTTTGACAAATTGTGCGAGAGGGCCCAAATCAATAGGTAAGGATCCAGTGGTTACACTAGGACCAAATAATTAAACATCTGCCTTTTTATAGTTAAAATGGAGAAAGATTAAAGCCATCAAGGACGTTACATCTTCAAGGCACTCTATCAACAATTTCAGGGAATTGGAGTCCTTTAGTTTCAGAGGCATATAAACCTGGCTGTCATCAGCAAAGAAATGGAAAGCACATTTGTGTTTTCTAAAAATAGAACCCAGAGGAAGGCGATATAAAACAAAAAGCAAAGGCCCAAGAATTGAGCCTTCCGGGACCCCACACGACAGACAGAGCACTCGTGGCTGACACAAATAGTTCTCTCAGCTAAGAAGGACCTGAACCAGTCGAAGGAAGCTCCTTGAATGCCTACATAATGCTCTATATGGGATAACAATGTGCTGGGATCCTTCATATTAAAGGCCGCATTTAAGTCTAATAGAACCAAGATAACAATCTCCTGAATCTGTGGTTAAAAGAACGTCATTTATGCACTATGGAACGGTGTGGGCCACACCTGGGGACAGGCTGCTGTTAATAATTGTTAATAATTGAGAGAACATGTGGCCTCTTGTTAATTCTGAGATTTCGTTTGTAAGAAATCTAAGAATAAAGGTTCAAACTGATGGAAAACATCAGAACAAAAAACTGATGGATCAAAAGGAGAAGATATCTGAGCCCCAATGTTATCCACTTTATCCACAAAGAAATTCAGAAATTTTTCACAAGCCTCAAATGAAGGTTTTAAGCAAACAGTCTTAGCAGGTGTTAAAAATATGTGTAGCTTACTGGTGTTCCTATCCTCTGTTGCTGGAAGCAAAGATGTCCTTAAGTAAAAAAGTTTGATTTGATAAGGACCTTGCATTCACCAGACCAAACCTAAGAGTGGCCGACCAAGCCAGAATGACGACAGGCTGGGCGGCCCGGCAGAGAGGCCACAGGTTCTACAGGCTTACCCCACATGGCTGGGGGTGAGGGGAGCGGAGACTGCAGTTTATACGGTGGTTCCGCCAGACCATTGATGGGCTCCAGTGAGCGTCGAGAAGGAAAGAAATTATGTGGAACCCCTTGGGATGCCAGAAAAAATACAGGAGAATGCACAAAAAGGTCTTCAGTTTCACCAGTCTTCTGCTTGCCTTGACAATGTTGGAATTTCCTCCAGGGAGGTGGTAATGTGGTGCAGCAAAGGTAGGCAGAAATTCCTGACAAGACTCTCAGTCAGATAAGGCGTGGGGATAAACGTTGCCAAGTCTGCTTGTTATAAGCGACATTGGGCTTATTTTTCCATTAAGTTGCTAGGAAATATTTTAGGCCGGTTTTCTTAAGTTCAGTTGCTTATTGTTGTTGTTCTGCTTCCTCCATGAAGCTCTCCTTATTCTCTCTCAGCTATCCACAATACTGCAATAACCACTGGTTGCGGATCGGGAAAACATGAATGCAATAAATAACCAGGTGCTGCACTTGTACATTTAATTTAAAAAAAAAATTAAATCTCACATAAAGAGCGTCCTCATTATTTTCAACTGAATTCAAGAACAAATAAATAAATCTATATTTAAGATTGTTAATGACTTTTTTCTTGCCAAAACGCCAGTGTTACTCTTTTTGCAAATTCAGGTATGCAAACATTTTCCATTAATCTCACTTCTGTGTGCCAGGCTAACACTGTGCCACCATTCTTCATTACTCATATGTTTATTTTGAAGACCACTACAAAGCCCAAGTTTGCTACTGGCTAGCATTTACTCAGTCCTTGCACCATCTGCTGCTGGTACTTACTGAAAGGATTCAGTCTCAATGCTAAAAAAAGGAGCGCAGCAGATTTTACTTTAAGATGCCAGATCAAGTAAGTGAGAATAAAGATTACTGTCCAAAACAAAATGTGTTTTCTTTTTTAATAATAATGCCATAAGTTACCAACTAATGCACACGTTTTTTATGTTTGAATTTTAATGTAAATTCTTATTGATTTTATTTTTTTATTCTTCATCTTCTTTTCTTTTTTAAGCATGAACATTTCAGTAAATCCTCCATATCTCTTTGGCAGCAACTGAATTTCACTTAAGTCACCCTAAAAGCTTGCGGTTTGATGAAGGACACTGGAGTGACTTGTGCAGCCGCTCAGATTTGATTCGTACTGCTTAATGTTTTAAAGGTGTTAGTGGTTATTTTTGGAAAACAGGGATAAAAGTTAATGTCACAAATAGTGTGTTATAACACCTGATTGTGTGCAAATAAGGATTGTTAGGTTAATTCTTTTCATGCTTGAAAAAATCCCAAAATTTAACAGTCACGTTACATGGTCAAGATATTAAACCTGTGATATACTGTTTGTTTTTTTCATTGATGTCATTTTTATTACTGCACATCACAGCTTGACAAGATCCAGAAAAGTCAGCCTTTTACTGATGCCACATACTTGCTTAACACAGTTAACAGTCTTCATTAAAATAAAAGTAAAAATAAAATAGTTAGTCACCTCTTTGCTACCATAGTAACCAATTAAAGTTGATCAACATAAATGAGCATTTCAATGTATTTATTGTAAGTCTGAGTGACAGAAACAGTCATCTTGCCACTTCCTGAGGTGTAATTATTTAAAACATGGCATCTTGGCATCTGCCCTCTGACAGTTTGAGGCAGGAAATGAGACAATTTGAAATCACCACATTAAGCACAAAGGACTAGAAAATTGATTTGTGCAGATTTCAGGAAAGTGGTTGCAAAAGCAAACGGACAAAAGGATTACAAAGTATTTTCTTGTTGGGTAGATCAGAAATGTGTTACCCCCAAGATTCTGCTTCACAGCATATACAATTCTCTTCAGTTACTCTCTCTACACACATTTTGTACTCTAAATGTTTCAGTACATTTGGTTGATGTTATGTAATGTTGTGACTGTCCCAGTACTCTTTCAAAGGCTAAGCCTGAGTTTGAAAAATGTATGAAAAAAAACACACCACTATTCATAAATTATTAGTTTTACTGCATTGTGAGAATTCTGGGTAGCAAACACCTTGTTTCCAAGAAATATTTAAAATTTTATTCAGTAATGGGCTGTAAAAATGATTGCTACATGATATTGATCTGGCTTCTCCATGTGTAGAGCTGAACCCCACGACTGCAATGTTTCCTGTTTGCAGCATGTCAGCTCAGAATCAGAATTTGGGTCAAATTTTCAATGTGACTGAATTTGATCTGTTTCAGTTTTCATACTGCAGAAGAATAAATAACTGTCTTCACTTAATTGACATTTCTGTAATTTAGCATTAAATCATACTCCTTACATAGCAGATTTAAATAGTGCAAAGCTTTATGGAAAATTTCAAGCCTTCCTTCACAGAGAACAGGGAAACTTTCCTCCTGGCTTAAAGAAAACTTTCAACAAGTGCTTCAAAGTAAAAAAAAAAAAAAAAAAAAAAAAAAAAAAAAAAAAAAAAAAAAACCCCCCCTGGCTTTCCCCCTTTCCAACCCACAACCCCCCTTCCCCCTCTTGGGTTACCTCAGAAAAAGCAAAACCCCCCCCTCTTGAACGTTTTCT
>JBAMHW010000015.1:21796673-21813952 GCA_037177495.1 Rhadinocentrus ornatus
TATATATATGCCATTTTTTCTTTGATGGCAACTCAGCACTAGCAGATGGTGCCCTAGGAGACTGCCTAGGTCGCCTATGCCCAGAGTAGGCCCTGGTTGCACTGTATTTCATTAGTGTGTATGGAAAAGTGCAAATCCATTAGCACACATCCTTGAAGAACACCTGTGTTTAGCACAAAAATTACAGAGGTAATGTTATTAATGTCAACTCTCTGACACCAGTCTCATAGAAATTCCATAACAACATTTACATTCATATCACGCAGGCGCCTTCATAGACGATGGGGCTGAACAGTGTTCTTACAACTTGTAAGATGTATAATATTCACTTTCAATGTCTTTTGCCTTCTGGCAACATGATTCAAACCAGTAACTACATATAGTAGCCAAGCCAAACTACATGCTTTTTAATTTTTATTTTATTTTATATATACACTTATTGAAATCCTTTGCCTGAAACATAATTAAAAATCAACATGTAAACTTAATGCATTTTTACGCCACCTCAAACCAAACAGCCAAACATTACAAAAAAAGTAAAGTAGAAAAAGGGAAATGTTTGAGACAGATTTATTCTGTGATATAATATTATTTTCCACCCCTCCTACCTCCTGTAAATTAATTTTTCCAATGTAATAGTTGTGCAACAATACACTGAGACACAGTTGTGCTTTATGAGAAATGCAAGCATAGTACAATTTGAAAAGTAAAACATTAGTGTGAAACAAATTATGAAAAAAATAGGGATTTAATCCTTTAAAGTTTGACCCAAGAAAAAATGGGAGAAAAATGAATATCTTTTAATCTAAAGTCTTTATTTGGCCCTTAAAAAAAATAAAAATAATTTTTACAGTTTATTACCATGTGATATATCAAAAGTAATTTAGTACATTATTGTATTATTATTACATCCACCGTTGGGGTGGAATACAAGAATTAGATTGTGTAATCATTAAGCCTACAACTACCACAAAGTGATGCAAAACGTTTCAAAAACTTAATGAATCAAATATGATGCATACAGCACTGATGGGTTATGGTAATTTCTGAGCATTTATGACAACTTCACATCTTGCAAAATGTAGGCATGTTATCGTTTTAAACGATAGATGTAGACATTTAATAATTTTTTTAAGCCAAGAACATTTAGCAATTTTATCTGTTTTGAGGCTTTCTTTGAAACTGCTTTTATTTGCTGTGTGAACATACGCACTGGTATATGTTGGATACTGGACGCACCTTGATTGCTGTGCTAAGTACTCAGACATAATTCCAAGCATAATTTAAAAATATTTCTAAATTATATAAAGGACTTTGGAAATTTGGCTAGTATTAGTTGTCTACCCTGGTTAATAAAGCTTTGTGGCTGTCAACAGCTTCAAGGCCACAGGTGTTATAACCCTACATAAGCTTTCCAGTTTCTTTTTGAATGACAAATATGAGAATTTATGTTTGAATATAACAAATTAGACATTATAAAACTTTGATTTTCTGCTGCTTAATATATGTATATATATATACCTCGTATCTAAGTAAAGGATTGGAATTTAGAAAGAAAGTGAGTTGGGTTACCTAAATAATTCTATACCAAACCAGCACAATGACCTGTGGGAATCTCACTCCAACAGATTTAAAGAAGGTGAAGGAAAGAACAGGGCAAGCAAAGAAAATTCATTATGTAGTGCAGCGGCCATGTCATGGCCATTACCTCAGAGACAACAAATCAGGACAGGAGAGGACAGAGGGCAGCAATAGAGTGGTCTGATCTGAAAATGCAGGACAGCAGAGGGTGGGAAGAGGTGGGACCAGTTTGAGGCAGTTAATGGATAAGCTATTCAGAGGGGCTTTCATCTATCTAGAGAAACAAACAAACAAACACTGGAGAGACTTAGTACTTATCACAGCCCTACGCTTCTTCCTAAATTATGAAAGTGAAGAATGAGCCCTGCGGGACGCCATGTGACATCTCAACAGCCTGAAGTAGATCACTCACCCTAGATACTGTACATAATACTTATCCTCCAGCATCAAGTTGCAATTTCAAGTTCTTTTGTGAGTAAAGGATTAGTAGCTTTATCTTTGCCACTGGGAAACATTTCCACATCCCTACTGCAACGTATTGGCGGAGTACTTCTAATACTGGAGGTGTTGTGAGTTGGATGTAAGCTGGATTCACTGATCATCCAGCAGCTGAATAAAGCTTTCACTGAGCAATGCAGTTTGTGGGTTCATATCAGGGACTCTTACAAGGCGAAGCAGAAAGAGGTTGCCACAGACCTAGAAGCCATCCAGTAGCTGTTTTTAGCTTCTCAATAGACCAAGAGAAATTGGATATTTGATAGGCTGGAATAGCGAGTGGCATGCAGCTTTGTCTGAAGTCCTATTGCTGTGATTTTTCATCTTTTTTTTCGCAGCCACCTGGAAGCTGCTGGAACTGACATCTTTGATTTCAGAATGTCACCTGTGTTTTCTCTTTCACTGTGGTTCAAACAAAAGAACCTGGTACTTAAAGGTCCGGTATTGTGCAAAATTCACTTTCTAAAGTTTTTTTAACGGTCTATATGTCCTCATAGCCTGTGTTTGAGGCCTAAAAAAGAGAAAATTGTCACCTCTCTCACTTGCTTGCTCCATTTTTTAGCGAATGTGTGCTCAAACGGGTGAGTGTGAGATTCTTCCCTTTGTGACCTCAGAAAGGGCAATAACCACTGCCCCTGGTAGTAAATACTGTCGTTGACCCGGTCCCCCGGCTAGCTGAGCATGCCCTGTGAAATCACAGAGCGGGCGCCAGCGAAAGCCAGATCCTCTCCCAGAATGGGGCACGGACAGGTACCGTTCATGAACATTTAAAGGTTCAGATACAGAAACAGACCATTCTCATTAGAGCTCACTAGAGCTACTTTTGGAAGGACCAAGGCTGAATTTGGGGCGATACACTTTGAAAACAATGTTGTTGGATGTCTGACACCCACATGAAACTGTTGTAAACATGCATAAAATGGGACCTTTATGTCCTTAAGAGTATTCTTCTTTTAAACAAACTCAAAACTTCTTTTAAACTGTGGTTGCCTGCATTTCCAGTGCAGTCCAAAAACGCCACAGATGATTTTCAAGGCTTTGTTATCTATTGTAGTGATCTAGTGTCATTACACATTATCAATTGTTATATATAAAATATTAATTTTAATAATTAATATAAAATATTAACATTGTTGTTATTCTAATTTATCTCAGGGCACCACCAGTATTTTAATTATAATGGAAGCAAGGCAAACCATTGAAATCTTAGATCAATTTAAAAAATTAATAATTAATTAATAAAATTAGTCTCTCAAGATGCTAATTACGTAAGTTTTCGTCCAAAGGGACCAAAAACCGGATTCAAGGAAAAAATCACAGATGACTAGTTAGATAATTATGGGTAATAATTAACTAGACTACAACTACATAATATAAAAAGTTCTGCGTCAGTCTTCATGCTCAGTAATCAGTCCAACATTCGCATAGTCATAGAGGGTGAAGAGAAAGGGGGCCAAAACAGTCCCCTGGGGGACACTTACGCTACAGGTCAGCAGGTCAGACACATAGTCTCTCTCACAAACTGGGGGCCAGCTTGTGAGAATCCACTCTGCCAGATAAAGGTCCACCCCTGGCCTCTCCAGTTTGGCTTTCAGGAGCACTGGTTGGTGTTGAAGGCACTCAAGAAATCAAAAAACATAATTCTAACAGTGCTGCCAGGCTTCTCCACGTGAGCCAGAACATGATGTAGTAGGAAGATAACCGCATCTTCTACTCTGGTGCCAGACTGGTAGGCAAACTGCAGGAGATTCATGGAGCTGAGATGTTGCAGGATCAGTCTCTCCAGAGTCTTCATCACACAGGACATGATACATAGCTATTAATAGAATACATGTTGTGGACATTACTTGATCTCAAAGAACAAAACCAATTGGCATGTAATTAATTGCAGAAAACACCTATCTCTATCCTAGAAAATCTTTTCCAGGTCTCATCAGGAAACACTCTGCAAAGCGAGGAAATAAATTATCTAATCTCTAATCTAAATATATCATATTGTCATAAATCTTTAGTTCTTTAGTTAGATCTGTTATCAAAGAAAAGTCTGGTTCAAAAGATTAACATTTAGCTTACTTTGATAAAAACCTAACATTATATCCAGGCTTAAAGCACATCTAAAATGGGGTTGAAAAGTCTTGGTAATAAGATCTGCAGGGATCCAAGGCGGTGTTCTGGTCTCCATCACTATTGAGGAGGAAACCTGTAATAAATCATTCTGCTAGTTTACTGGGTCGGGGTCTCAAAGTCTCCTGTAATGTGAAATGAGTGTTCTGAATGATGTCCCTGTCCAGACCTGTGGGGAAGACAATCTGAGATGAGTTCAGAAGATGAGATGACCTACATTAGGAACAGATACAAATTAGTTCAGTTCACATGATCATTCATTATTCCAATGAAAGATTTGTGTTATAGAAGGTTTCTTCTGAGTCACTACCAGAATCATAATTCAAGGCAATGTTGAGACACACTCTCCCTGAATAGAGTTGACCGTTGGTCTCTTAAATATCCCCCTTTTATCCATAAATTCTGCCACTTCCCCCTCTGGGAAAGGTTCCTTTGTCCCTGTAAGAGAATCCATCTAATATTTAAGCCAATAAAAACATTCCAAAGCAAAGTTTCTGAGATGTGTCTTATCTGGTTCTTTTTTTCTATATCCAAGGAATACGCTACACTATATGTCTTTCTCATTACATTTGCGTTGTCTTATCTATCTCTGGCTCTCAATGCCCTCTCTAATGATCAGGTTAACATCAGTTTAGCTGTTCAAATTACTTGAATATAGTAATAGAAACTCACATTGATAAGGGACAGACTGATTTGGCTTATATACGTCCAATCAATGGTTTAATCCATTCTAATTCTTCTCATCTTAAATAAAATCTATACTCCTAAATTGTCTGCATCACAAAATATCCTGTTAAATCCTGCAGACTCACCTCCTCAGCATGTGTCTTTACCCTCTCCCTGCCCGGTATTAATTTATTTACAGGTGACTAACATGATGTTGATAATTGAATACTCTTTTTTTTATTGACAATAACAACTGGAGAACAAACTGAACTGTTTTGATTTTTCAGAGCTATTCCAACAATAACAGAACTCAACATCACGATGAGATTTGAAATTAACAGGGCTAGCAAGTGTTGTATTTGTAAAACAGGGAGTGCTTACTTTTATCAATAAAAACCACTAATTTGCTAATAATTACTTGGTGTTGGTGACTATCTCACTTGGGAGTGAAAGTTAAGAAACATGGAGCAATGACAGACAGGATTTGGTTGGCAGGACTTCAAATGGGAAATTTCACTGTGCTGTGTTCCAAACATCACTTGATGAACGTCGAGGAGGAGAAAAACATGCCTTTGAATAAATGTATTATTGTACACCTTTAGTTGATTTCTTGTGTTAACACAAGAGCCACTCTTTTAATTTCCAGTGTGCATATCAATTAGAATATCAGACAAACACATCATAACAGCCATAACAATTTTTCCCACTTGCTTTGATCATCAGGGAATTTGTACGATTACCTCCTGCTTACAATGCTTTTGGGTTATTTATTTTTTTCTTGATTATGACATGATCCTATTAGAAATGATAAGAGGCTGCAAGAATGACAGTCCAAAGTTGTGGGACATGAGGACTGCTGTGCCAACCTGCTGCTACAGTTGTCTTCCTGCAGTCATACAAGAACCCTGTGACACTGCTCTGTTCACCTTTTTCCTTCCACTTTGTACAATCTCATCAAAAATGTATTCAAGCATTTCTGCATTGCTGGATGCTCTGTTTCCCTGGCAACCAAATTCACCCACCATTATTAAATGCCTAAGGTCTGAGGCTGCTATGATATTGCTTCACTTTTTTTTTTTAGTCATTTTTTTTAATTTGGTGATATTGTGTATGTGCCTGTACAAAAAGCTTCATCCAGTAGCATCTCCGTGGTCTTCTTGTTTTCATTAATAAATAAATTAAAAACAAATAAAGTTTATTGGGACCCATTATTCCAAGGCATTGCCAATATTGAAAGGCTCTGCAATACATGGATAATGTGCATCCCAATGCAACATAAAAGTTTGTGGGAGTTACAGTCACAACTGAAAGGTCACAAGTTGCAGCTCTTAGTCCAGCTGTAAGGATGTGAGAAGGTGAAGACATGTAGTTTAGACTAAAAGTGGCAAAGAAATGTTTGCGTGGCACTTAACCCCCCCTCCCACACACACACACCTCTTCTTGGTGAGGCTTTTACCTCACCAGCTGCCAATTACCTGTAAGGCTGTCATGCCAGGAGGCCTGTAGGTGTGAATATCTGAAAAATGCATGAATGTGAAACATTCTGTTAACTCTAAGAGAAGGAGGTCTCTTGTGTGTTATCCTGTTGCAAATATCGACCTGCTATGGTCTTCTGCCTTGATTAGGCACATACGTGATGGTCCTTAGAGACCACCAAGGGAAAAAACAAACAAAGAAAGAAAAACAAAAAAACAAAACAGAACAAGTAGTGATGTTCTCGTTGCCCCTTTTTTCTGTCCAATCCTTCAGTACATGTACTCTCAAAAAAACGTTGCATGCATACTTTCCAGAAAATGCCCTCCAACAAGCTTAAATTAGGAACAGAATGATGGCTGAAGATGTTTGTGCCTTTTTAGAGGTTGACTGTGCCACAGGCATGCTCCTGGAAAGCCCTGAAGTCAGAAAAAGGACATATTTAGGATAAAACGACCATGTGTTCCTCTTGTCACAAAACATCAGGTGCACTCTTTGATTGCGCTATGCTTGCCTTTCAACACTCTCCTCGAGAAATTGCCTTACACAGCAGAAGAGGTAGCATTAAATCCAACCTTTGTGATCTTATTTTAGGAGGCTATTTATCAGATTAATTTAAAAAAATATATATTTTGCAACTTCTTTATAAAATGATGAACTAAACAAAAATTTTAAACTGTGTAACATTAACAGAATTAAAGGGAATGAAGCTGACATGCACTTTCTATTGTTTCAACAATGGAGTGAAAGACAGCCAAGAAGAGAGAAGAGATGGCACAGGCTGCAACCTGCAGGGGTTAAACAAGCTCCAAAATGAGAGAGAACCCCAACTGTGGCAAGAAAGTAGTGAAATCCGAGCACTAAAATGTTATTGGCTCATGCTGTAGCAGTGCTTGTGCTCTAAAACACAAACAAAAACACCCAAAACCCCACAGAAATGTAAGAGATCTTCAGTAAATGCAGCTGTAGCTTGCTTCCTTGTTTTAAGAGAGCTGTGTCTACAGAAGACAGGAAGCAGCTGTGGTCATGATAAAGATGCTTTGCAAGCCGCTTGATAAAGCAGAGGGCTGTCACCTCGACCACGGACAGCAGGAGCAGCAGTGATTGTGATAAGAAAGAGTTGAGTTAGAACAACAAAACAGTCGTCTGTGATAGTTTCACAGTGATTATGTTCTAAGAGAAATAAAACTACACCAAACCACATAAAAGTACGTAACAAGACCAGTGAGTAACCATATCATACTACAGGTGAAGCAAACTTTCTGGCTCAGCGTTAAGATTCTAGCATAGATGGGCTGAATGAACATACTTCAGTGGACTTAATTTGCTTAATCTACCCAGAACCTCAGACCTCAGTGGACATGGCTGCAGTTTCAGGGATTAAATAATCTTTCAATTTCTTGAAAAACAGCCTTTGGCCATTTGAGTTCTAGGTACTGATGGCTAAAGTATAGCTAATGTTAGATAAGCTCATGATTCTGCTGTTGTGATGTCCACATCTGCCTAATCAAGCTAAAGTAAGTTTGGTATGCAGAAACACTTGCAACCTAATTCATTTTCAAAAGCATCACCCACATCAATTGAATGAATAAAACAAAAATAAGCTGTTTTCCCAACAGTAATCAAGCAATTTTTCCTCTCCACTATTTCTTGTATCAGTATGACAGCAACTAATGCAACAGAATAGGGATGTCTGTTGCTGTAGATATGTAGAGACAGAGAGTTAAGGAATATATTGAAAATATTCTTATTGGTGTATTACTGACTGGGAGAATGATGTCCAATGAGACGTTGATTGTTTAATATATTTGAGATATAACACTAACAAAAACCAAAATTTTTGTTTTTACTCATTACCCTTTAAAGTGTATCTACACCCCCTGCTTTTCTATTAACTCCACCAATGGCAACATTAAAAAACAACAAAATAGGCTGCAATGGTAGTTAGGTCTCAGACAAATGAAGTGGGATTTATGCAGTGACATGGTCAGCTCTGCAAGCATTTGAAAGATAGAAAGCAATATAGATTCACAAGATTCACAGATTGACATTTACTTCTTCTCTAAGGATTCACATTTAGTGGCATGTTGCTTGATAAGGCAAGGCAAAGCAAGGCAATTTATTTGTTTAGCATATTTCATGTACAGGACAATTAAAAGTGCTTTACATAAAAATGAAAAGCATTACAGATATCAAGAAATAGTAAAAGGCAGCAACAAATAGCAATAATCACAATAAAATCATAAATTACATTAAAATGATTAAAAGCAAGATAAGTTAAAAAGTTACCGTGCCGATTTCATGTATAGGTGCATGGAAGAAAAAAAAAAAGTTTTTAACCTGGATTTAAAAATGTCTACATTTGGTGAAAATTAATCTCCACGGGCAGTTTGTTCCACTTGTTTGCAGCATAACAGCTAAATGCTGCTTCTCCACGTTTAGTCTGGAATCTGGTCTGGACTAGTTGACCAGAGTCTTTGAATCTAAGAGCTCTGCTAGGTTGATACCTGGACAGGGTTAACAGGCAGCTTCCAAAGTAACGTGGTTCAGGAAATTACCTCACATCTTAATTTCATACTGTTAATATAGGCACATTGAATGCATATCACAGTCTGAATTTTGGTTTCTGAATAATTTGAGGAACAGTAAACATTTAGCTCACATCAAATCCACGTTGAATGCTAACGTACACCCTAGACAGAGAAATCTAGGGAAAACAATATGGCATGTTAGTACTATTATTACATTCTGCTATAGCCATTACAACATGATGTTAGAGCCACTGTGATTTCATTTTAGAGACATGATGGCATCACGTTGGAGTAGCTCACTCTGACATCATGTTTTACTCATTATGACAACATGTTCATCATATTACAGCCACTGTAAGAAAAACAACAAAAGACGTATGGCTATAACTTAATTTCATAATGACTCTAACATCATGTCACAATTACGAATCAACATATTGCAAACAAACAAAATGCTCTACTGATGTCCTAAAATTACTTTGCCATCTGCAACCACTGCCAAGACTTATGAGGATCAGCAGGGAAAAATTGCTTTCAAGTGCTACAACCGGAAGGTAGGTGGATCGATTCCAGGCTTCCACTGACTACATATTGAAGTGTCCTTGGGCAAGACACTTAACCCCAAGTTGCCTCCCGATGTGCCTATCGAGGTGTGAATGGATGAATGTGACCTGAACTGTCAAACTGACTGGAGAAAGGGCTATATAAGTACAAGTCCATTTACCATTTATTTATACAGTCTTCAAAAGCACAAGTAAAGTTAAATGGAATTAATTGAAAAAAAAAGAAAATTTAATTAAAAATGTTTATCCTAGGTGGAAATTGCAATGTTGTGGTTGTTTTTAGGGGTTTTTTGTAAAGGAAATAACAATGATTTTTGAAGTAAAATGAATGTCTTGATGTGGAGGGTGATTGCTACGGGCATGAATGGTCTCCTGTAACTTTCTGTTTTTCAGTAAACTTGACACAGTCTCTCACTAAACACTGTTATTTCCTCACAGTGTTGTGTAGAGGATGTGAAAAGTCATCCATTATGACCAGTAGCTGATGGAGTATTCTTCTCTGGCCAATCAGCTCCAGCGGCTCCAGTTATCCCCAGCACAGAACCAGGTTTCTTGATCAGTTTGTTCAGTTTCTTTAAGTCTCTGGTTCTGATGCTGCTGCCCAAGCAGATGGCTGCAAATCTTATTGCACTTTTCACAACAGCCTTATAGAAGATACGCATTATCTTGGTGCAAACATTTTTTTTGTGTTTTGTTTGTATTCAGGATGAGGTGTTTGTTAAGCACCCTCTTGCAAACTGACTGACCAGTTCTCTGTCCTCAGCTTCTCGTCCATCACTTATATTCCCCACAACTGCAGAGTCATCAGAGTATTTCTGCAGATGACAGGACTCAGAGTTGTAATGGAAGACTGGGGTGTACAGTGTGATGAGAAATGGTGAGGGTACAGTCCCCTGTGGTGCTCCTGTACTGATGACTAACTTCTCGGACACACAACCGTTCAGTCTGACAAACTGTGGTCTGTTTGTTTGGTAGTCATAAGTCTAGGTGGTGGTGTTTCAGGGGTCCACCTGGTATTTATGGAGCTGCTCACATGACAGAACAGGCTAAACTGTACTAAAAGCACTTGGGAAATTAAAACATGATCCTCAAAGTGCTGCCTGATTTGATCAGATGACAGTGAGCTCTCTGGATATTGTAGATGACCCCAAGCTCATTATGATAAGGAAACTGTAATGGTCTCTCAAGGACTTTCATGATGTGAGATGTCTGTAGTTATTTGGTTCAGGTTTCATTTGAGGTTTGGATGCGCTTTTCTATTGGATTCGGGGGGGGGGGCTTTTGTCTGGAGGTGTATGTTTGTTGATGTAAGCCTATGTATACTAATGATAGTGGTATGATAATGTTATTATATTTACACTTTGAGCAGCTGAGCTTGTTGGCAGGTGCACTACCACCCAAAGGTTTGGACACACTTTCCCATTAAATTCATTGTGGACTGTCCACCTGCTTGTTTTCTATTGCTTGTTTTTTTTATGACATGTTTGAAATAAACTAATCTAATAATGTATTTTTGACCCGCAAATATGCAGAAATCTGGGGATCAGGATGCAAACTAAAGTATTCCAAACATGCCATTAGAAAAGTTTTGCCAAGTCTTGGAAACTATAAAAGTTTTACATCTTCAAGCCTGTTATCTTCTTTGGCAAAAGGCTATAGCACCTAAGAGAGGAGTGTTTTGGAGTGAGATGCATCCCTGCTTTTACCTATTCATGACACAGAATCAATAATCCCCTCCCGTCCTGTGTGTGCTACTCCTGGGTCTAAGGGATTATTTTCATGTGCTGTTTCTTATGTGTAGACACAGACTGTTAGAGACTCTAGGAGAGAACAATAGATGAGAGAAAAGCCTTGGAAAAAAGACTTACTTTGTTGTCTGTCAGGTGACAGATAAAACACAATACACTGATTTTATTTATTCAGTGTCAAATTTATTACACTTTACCCACTGTGAAATACTTGAAATAAAATACAGTGAAGCAAACAATAGAAACAGTAGGATGAAAATAGGAGAACTCAGACATGGTTGGTTAATCCTACTCTACTTAGTTTTATTCCCTTAAGGATGTACACTGATCAGCCACAACATTGCATTGTAACAAGCAATGTGATAGAACAATGCAACGTTCAGCAGGGAAAAGCTGCATCCAGGTATTCACATAGATGTTACTTTGATCCTTCCACCTACTGAAATATTTTTGCAGACCAATCACATCTCCCCAGCCTCTCGTATGAAGGGCCCACACTGCATGACAATTCATGAGCATGAGCACTTTCATGAGCAGCATGTAAAGCACAACTGTTTTGATATTTTTGAACTTATAGTTTAGAAAGACTTATATCAAAACTATGAAAACATCAGGAATGAGCTCATTGGTTCAACACACTGCTATTTATTTCAATTCTCTTACTCTTCACTTTTTTGTTTTACTGTCACATTTGCAGACTAAAGCAATTTTTTTATATAATATGCAGAATGTGCCTTCTGTTGAATAACAATCATAAAACCTCTTCTGTGTCTCTGCAAAGTGTTGCCTAGCAGTCCTTTACAAGTCTGGAAGAAAAAGCCAAATGTAAGCAGACAGAAACCAGAAGGTTATTTAGGCCATTTATGTGGTTAATGAGTGAGAACAGCAGAAAGATGGTCAAGATTAAGTCTGCATGGGTTTGATTTCTTGTCACAAACTTCATGCTTCTACTTTGTCAACTGACTTTGGGTCAGGATTTACAGTGGGGCAAAGTCAGTTTGGCTCTACATGGCAAAAGCGTCTAAAAATCATCTAAAATCAGAGCTCAAAGAATTAAAATGTATGTTACAGAGGACTGTTCTGTGGGACATGGACAAAAAGTCAGGTCAGAAGTCATACACTCACCTACGCCACCCCTATTTCTATGCTGCATACAAGTCCTCACCTTTGCACACGCACACACAAAAAAAGGCAAAATGCAACAGTTACAACAGANNNNTTGAACTCATTAATGTTGTTGTATGATTATGTCAGGTAAGCTGTAGCTATCCCAGCATTTTTAGCAGGTGAGAGGCAGGGTACACCAGGTCACCAGTCCATCGCAGGGCCAACACAGATAGGGACAACCATTCACGCACACACTTAGTCCTAGGGAGAATTTAGGGTGACCAATTAACCTAACTTGCATGTCTTTGTCTTTATGCATAGTACGTATAATATGCCAAAACCGATATTCAATGCAACAGTAAAAACAACAACTCCACCTTTAAGAGAATGAATGCGTGAACTCCACTTAAACACATACGGCTGTCCAACCTTGAGAGGGGTTCCCCAACCTTTTCAAACAGCAGTTTACTGGTAGGTTTGGCCCAGCAGGACCCATTACAAATAATGCAGTAAAATAAGTAATGTCATTACCATACCAAAAGAAATGTGAATTTCTTAAAAAGACTGTGCATATTGGTAAATGTACACAGTCCACTGTGGCATCACTGCACCATTCCCCTTTTCAGTCTTCAAATATACTTTTAAATAATCAAATTAGAAAAGTCAAGGCAGGTGAGGTTTCGTAGGAGCCAACAATGAGATGCTTGTTGGTTACTTGTGCCACACAAATAACCAACAAGCATGTACAAAACTGCATTCACATTATTTAAAACATAACCAGATTCATAGTTTTGCAGCTATTTCTAAGTTGAACAAGTACAGTTGTGTACATGTGTACAGACTAGTATAGATGAATACTATTAAAAAAAAATCTATCTCAGTTTAATACAGCACATAATATTAACCAATATTTTATCTAGGTTATACCAAGAATTCCCTTAGTAAACCTTGTGAGAAAGCCTTGGACTGAATGTCCAAGGTTGCGATATGTATTTGGTTTTATGTGTAGGCTAATGGGAGAACAAACAGTACTGCAATAAACCACCTGCAGGAGAGAATGAGTAGACAGTAGAAGTAAGTTTGGAGTGCATTACCCCCTTCACCGTAATGGAAAAAAGGGCCTCTAACTGTAATTTAGTATCAAAGGATTTTATATTTATTTTTTAATTATTTGTCAAATTAAACCAAAATCCAAAAGTCATGTGTCATTTTGAAAGATCAGTACATGAGCATGATGTACCATAAAGTTATGTAATTCAGATCATCACTGTCAAAAGCCCAATTCAGGCCACATGTTATAGAGCCCTCTTTCTACTTTGGGGAAAATGTACACTATTAAATTAGCAGTGGCTAATATTTAGTCCCATATTTAAGACAGTCATTACCTCCTTGTTTAACAGGGTTTAGCCTTCACCTTTTACAATTACAATCATCACTGCCAAGGCAGCTGAGTTTCTTGAGCAAGACTGATGAATGATAAACTAGAAGAAAAAACGATGGACTTGATAGAAGATACAAGACCAATCAGTCAGCAGCAGCTCATATCACTTGGCAAACAATTGGCATCAAAGATTTCAAGAGTATTTCAGGATCTAAGCATTCTGCTGTACAGGTTTAAAAAAAAAAGCAAATATGAGCATTTCATATATCTAAATATGCAGAGGAGGCACAAACATGAAAAAAACCTGACAAAGATGTCGTGTGAAGGAAAACTGCAACACAATATGTGGTTTATGTGCTCGTCACTGAAGATTTAAGTCTTTCCGTTATATTGATGATAAACTTCAACAATTGTTTACAACTTTTACATTAGCCAGTTGACCTCATTAGTTGTGAGATGTTCCTAATTCGAGCTTTTTCATGTTGCTTTGATCAATTTTTTTTCAAACATGCCATCAAACTTAAATTGCACATATTAAACAATCAACTTAAACATGTGCTATTAGTTCTGGTTTTAAATCAAATATGGGACTTGAATATTTTCTAAATCATTCAAATCCTTTTAATAGTTTTGTAATTAATAGTTTACACAACCTTTCTTGGAAATGTGTTTGTTTTGTGAGCATCCAGAACTGGGCTTAAGTCTTGATTCTCCTAAATCCCCTTGAGCTTGAGCAGTCAAAGACCTTTTTTTCCTCATTTGTGGAATCAACTTGGTGATGTTTTGTTTAAGCTACTTCATAAAACAATCTCCTGGTAATATTTTGTTCATCATCCAGCCTCAGAAAATATGACATTTTCTCCCTGTTTTCAAAAGACATTAAAGAAACAACATTGCTGTTTAAATAAATTAGCCCCAGTTGGAGGCAGTAATAACGGAACACAATAAGCAATAAGTTGGTGTCTCAAACAAAATGAAAGCAGTAAATATCCTGTTTGCATCAAGCTCTGCTCTTTAGGCGTGGGGAGTTACACGTCTCTTTTTTTTTTCTTTTTTTTTTTACCACACTGGAGGTATTAAACCCAATTTAAAGCTAATATAAGTTTTACAGGAAAACGCTGTCAGAGGACTGGTGATTTCTTATCTGCACCTTTTGCTGTTTCTGTGAAACCTAATTTCATGCAGTGCCTTTTTTTCTTTCTTTTTCTTTCTCTGGTCAGATGACAACCTTAATGGCTTCCTCTTTTTCTGAAAACATGTCAGCCACTACAAGAGATGACATCTTGTTATCTTAGAACAATGTAAATGCTTCTCCTATCCTCTGTAATTTTGTGTGCTGCAATGCACAACAGAAGCAGGGCTTTCCAGATCTCATATGCCACTAAAAGACACAGTGGGCTTCTCACACAAAACTGGCATACTGACTTAGTGCAGCATTAATTACTGGCTATTTTGTCTGTTGTTTTGTTGCAGCATGTGGTTTGGAATCAGAAGGCTGCTCTGAATTTCCGAAACACTTCTTAATTCATGTAGGTCTAGCTTGAATGATATATTCACAGAAAGGCTACTGCAGTACAAGATCCAAAGCGGGGAACTGCCTTCTTAGAGGCACTGTGATATTATGCTCTGTGTCACAAACCAGGTGCTAAAGCATCAGATCAAGCTTAATCTCTTTTTTTTCATGTCATAAATTATTTATAGAACAGAAAACGTTGCCTGTTGGTAATTTTTAATTAACAGATGCTGCAAATGAAGCCAGAGCTGTTGCAGAATGTTTTTCAATATATAATGCAGCACAGTATAATTTTCACGTAGGTTCACGCATGCACATTTTATTGTCTGCGTTTTAAGACACTTTGTTGCCATAAACATCTCTTTCCTCCAGACACCTCCAGTCCCGACGACTCCTTTTACAAAAACAGTTTATAGTACTTTGACTGCGTTTAGTGCTGCTGTTTTGTCAGGGTCCTTTTCAAATCATATAAGCTGAGTGGTACTTGTCTGATTTTAGTACATGAGAGTTTTACCTCATGGATATCTTCCAAAACTTTACATACATACATACATACATACTTTGAGTCAGAGCTGAGTGAGCAAAATAAGTTATCAGAACAATATTTACTTTACAATGCTGTCTGCGTACGTTTGTCTGGGGGTGTGGATGAGGTAGAAAATCTATATATATACACCGACATAAAGACTGTAAACACATTGGTTGTTGCATTTGTTGAACTGAAATTGTTTAGTGCTTATCCCTGTGATCAAACTTGTGCCTGAGGTTTGGGCACTGCTGCTCCTCCAGTAGAACTGTCCACCAAACCAGCTTAGCCATTAATAGTATTAGGTCCATGAGTTTTTATTTAATTTTATTTACTATTTTATTTATTTATCCTTTTTGTAGCGGTTTGTTTAATTTAGAGTGTTTCAGTGTGACTTCATTTTGTTTGTTAATAAAGAGACAAGAATTTGTACATTAGTTACAAAATGTGTGTAACTGAGTTATGTAGCTTCAGTTTTGGTAAGCATTTTGCCACATGGGGTGGTGTGAAAACACCTGTTTTGCCCAGGGCACCTGCCGGCCTAGAGCCGGCCCTGTATTGTAATGTATTATAATGTGTACTTTTCTGGTTCTTACTTGCTTGTCCTGTAATGTAGGGCAACACCACCAATTTACACCACCCTTTCGACTCAAGGTGGTTTTCTGTCCACTGGACAGATGGTTGTATATTCAGCTCATTAGCATAAACTCCACTCTTATGCAAGACTGAGCAGACATACAGCTGAATAGCTCTGTCTAGTTGCTCTACAGAAACAAAAAACATGATCTAAGTTTGCTGCAGCTCGGAGGTGTGATGTTGCTCTGCTGGAGTCATTATAAATGTTGTGCTCTCCTGGCAGGCTTCACGCAGGGCAAATGCAATTATTCAGCAGTGCTCGGTGGAGGGTTATTTAGCTTGGATGGTTACAAAGTGAGAAATGTTTGGACACTGCTGGTCTACGGGGTTTGTTGGTTCTCTGTGTCCTCAGGGCAGCTATTCGCTCCTGTTAAAACAACGATTTGGAGGGCGCACTTTAACCTAGCCACAAATCAGCAGTTAATACACACTGGGCCTTGTGGGCCTTTTGTGTCCCCTTCACGCTTCTGCACGCACAAGCAAACATAAGCGTGCACATGCATGGGAAACTATAAAACACTCGTTCACATTCCATGAGAATTACGGGGCATCTTTGGGTAAGCAATACATACTGTATGAGATGTAGAGATTCTGAAGATATTATATGTTTATCAGCACACGGTACAGCTGTGTTCACTCTGTTTTTACATTTGTCTCAAAGCTACATTATTTTTCACTCTGAGCTTTCTTTCACAAGTTAGAAAGGGCATCATTGTGTTTGACACTGTGCTGCTCAGTGTGTGTAGCTACATGTTCAACAGTAACAGTATTCAAATCAAGGGAAAGTACAAAGTTCCTGTAGCAGTAGGTATCAAGAGATCATTAACCTTTTGATTAACCTTTGGATTTTGGCACCAACTGTGGCTTCCAACTAGTGGCTGAAAGGTTGTAACAAATACTTGAGATTCTGAGCTGCCTATACCCAACTTAGTGGT
>JBAMHW010000015.1:21849109-21867703 GCA_037177495.1 Rhadinocentrus ornatus
CCTCCCCCAGCCAAGGCTCGAACCAGCGACCTTCTTGCTGTGAGGCTGCGGTGCTAACCACCACACCACCGTGCAGCCCAATATCAGATTTCCTACATATTAAAACAGATAATAATGTTACAGCAAGCAATAACTAGATATACAATGCCTGACACAAAATTATGAATGCCTAGAAAACTGTTGTTTTCAGCTAGTAATGAAATAAATTTGTGATTTGCCATGTTCTGTGGCGATAAATAACTTAAGAGAGTTGCTCTATTGTCAGATCTGCTACATGCATGGTACATACTGAGAATGAAAGCTGCACTACTCTCAGACTCATGGGGCAAAACGCTTGTGATATTATAAAGTTCAAGTGCACAATGATAGCGCAGTTTAAGAATGGTAGTGCAGTTAGCGGCTTTTAGGTCAGCCAACTATGCAATAATGAGGCAATATGTAAGATAGTTCTGGGGCAGTTTAGAAATGCACAATTTATTAATTAAAGGAATTCTTGCAGCTCGCATTTTACATATCGAGCCACACATTTACATAAGTCATGCTATTTGAGAAAACACTTCAAAATCAAAAATCAAAAAAAGTAATTGTTCTTGTATATATTGACAGCAACAACTGTACAGACTGTTGTGAAAATACATTAGTGAGCTAAAAATAACTGCATTTCCATAATAATGTTAAAAGTAACCCACCATTCTCCTCCGAACAGTGCTGGGCGACACAGCAGACGTGTTAGCAATACTCCAAGAAAGTTCCTCCTGTGCATATTCTATATGCACCCAGTGCTCAATTTCTCTCAAACTGTCGAAAATACTGTGCTACTCGATGTTAGCATCCTGTACAGCAAATACCAGTCCGAGCATTTCTAAAATATCATCTAAACGAGTCAAAACAGCATCTCCTGACAGATTCTCACGCTCTATTTGATCAGCTAGAGTCAGCAGAGCTGCAGAAACCCTGCTGGAGTCCAGTCATATCTACTGTCTGCTTTCTCTGCAAGTTGGGGTTTGTCTGGTATCTAGGAAAACAAATCGATCTCGAAGGATCAAGCAGAGGTCCAATCCACTAGCTTTGATTGACAGCTGAAGTCATTCTGCTGAAATACAAAATTATGAAATAAATATACCATTGTGGGAAAAGGGCATTATAAAATAAAAACTGAATAAAAAACTGTATTTGGAAAAAAAAAAAAAAAGATTTTTTAAAATCTTGAGAAATTAAATCAAAAGGAATTATTTTAATAAGTATGATATTGTGAAAATAATTATTTAATAGTAAAAAATTTACTATATTTCACAATAATACTGCCCCATTTTACAATTTCATGGTCATATTATATATTTGTCTGTTTTTTATTAAAATGATATTTATTTCAAAATTTTGTATTTATTAATTTAATTTCAAATTTTTTGTGCTTTTTTTATTTTAAAATATTGTATTTATTTATTTATTTATTTTATGAATCTTTTGGGCTTCCATAGGTCCATATGACCCTGGTTATTCTCCATCTCTTCACAACTAATTTCTTCGTTAATGCTGTACATAGCTCAGATCTCAACTTACTCTAAAGTGTCAGTTGCCAGTGTGGCAGTTATTAGAAAGGCTGTAACCTGACTTGGCTGGGCTATAAATGTAAGACTTCTGCCGTGGTCACAGTTGAAAATCCTTATTAAGGCATAATCAGAGACCACTGATTAACAGCAGAAGAGATGCATTGCCTCAATTACCATGTAGCAGGGAAGTTTGGGCTGTTGTAACTTACACAGACATACCATGAATGAATGAATGTGCTGAGGCATTATAAAACATATTACAGTATTAAAACGTATTAAGAATAGCATGAAAGATTTCTTTTTTCTGTAAATGCATTTTTCACCACAGAATATAGTGGCTAAGAACGGGCCTTATGGAAATACAATTTTCTTGTACTTTCAAAATGATTGCATACTTTTTCTGAGTTCTGAGTAATCATTTGGTAGGTGAGGATATCATGAAAATACATTTTTTGAGTTTGACTTTCATTATGAACAGAATCAGTGACAAAAGGCAGCCTTGGTGGAGTCCAACCTTCACTGGAAATTAATCCGGCTTACTGCCGGCAATGTAGACCAAGCTCATGACGGGTACTGACTGTTGTTTGTACTGACTGCTTATGCATTAAACAGCAGTTCAGGGCACCCACCCCTTTTGAAGTCCTTGGATGGGGCCTTGGTGAGCACTTCTTTCAAGGACTCCATTGTTCTGCTGCTTTAAAGTCCCTTTTATTGTGGCTTATATTACAATCTACTTTCCCCTTGATATTAACAAGCTTGATGAATCACACTCAGATTATACCTCATGTTGGAAGCTTTTGGTCTTTTCTGCTAATATTGTCTGCTAGACATGATAGGATAGCTGAAATGCACATTGACTGATTAAAATGTTTGTTTCCTGCTTTTATAGGTATTCACCCTCACTGTTAAATTGCATTTTAAAAGTCAGACATGTTATTTTCTTTTTCCTTTCAACCCAGTCATGATCACAGCTCCCCTTATTTGTGAGCCTGGTACTGGCTGAATAGCGGCGGAATACACTGTCACATGTATAATAAATAACAGACACTGCAATGCCTGGCAAAAACAGAAAAAGTAATCATGCAATAAAATATTCTCATGTACTTTGAAAGAATGTAAGTATATGAACTCCATGCGTGACTAAACCCCCTTAATAATGAAACATTCTTGAGTTCAGCATGTTTAGATTATGCTCACATTGTTAGAGAAAAGGCTTTTGTTGTGTTTAAACCCAAATCTCATCAAATCTAAGAGCAGCATTCTGAATAACTGGTTTGTTTTTTTCAGCACTTTTAAAATACCTCCAATAATTAATTAACTTGAACATATTTTATGTCTAATAATTTAACTGTATATGTTACAATGTTAAAGTTACATTTGACCAACTTCCAGTTGGTTTGATTTAGATCAAAGTTTAGTGCTTCTTGTCTGTCTACCATAATTCTATTTATTTATTTTTTTCCATTTTACTTAGTGCTATTTTATTTTCAATTGAACACTTATTAAAATACTTGGTTGATTGGTTGCTTGTATTATTTATTTTTGGCATGTTCACAAACAAAAATGATTTTTTTCCTTGATTCCTTCTGACAATATGCAGATTTTTTATTAATTTAGATTCTTTTAATAAGGGGCTTGCACACAAGAGGAAGACTTTAAATATCAGATTTTTACATTTACGCTCTGCCAGTGAAAGAGGCCTAGTGCTTCCACCACAGAGTGGTGCAAAATCTGTAGCTAGACTCTTTTCCTCTGTTGTTCCCCAGTGGTGGAACGATCTACCAAACCCCGTCCAATCCGCAGAGTCCTTATCCACTTTTAAGAGCAATCTAAAGACTCACCTGGAGAACCCACAGGGTCAAATGTGGCGGCTGTTAATTGCTGCTGCCCAAAATGAACAAACACAAAAAAAACGTCAAAATTTGACTCCAAAATCCCAGAGTGCCACTTCTGACCCCTGCACAGAGACACCTTGTGGATGAATACTGACCTGACATGAGCCAGTGTGGTAGTGACAAGATGCGTGACCACATGCTGTTTTGTTGAGCTGGAAAACTACCGAAACAAATAGTCTTTTCAGCAAACCAGAGGTTGGTAAGATTGTTGATTTTTTGTTAATCTGTTTAATTTTAGCTCAAAGAATGCCTAGAAATAGGTTTATTTTCTTTTTGGATAAATTAGCGACTCTGAACTAGCTTAAAAAGCAATGAGCCAAAAATGACCCTCTGGGCTTATGGGTCAAAAAATTTTTGGTCAAAAATGACCCTTTGGTTCTTTGAGTGACTTTGTAGATGGAGAATGATGACAGTCCTGTATTTGGCTATAGCCTTGAAATAAATTAATTTGTATAAAATATTTTACTATGTTACCTTGGTAACACAGAGCCAGAGACTAATGAAGTTAATTCCTATATCTTTTCAGGGAGTATGACCGCTCCCTTTTCTGAACAGCGAAAGCATCAAAGAAAGTTTACTGTTGCAGAAGTATTGGAGCAACTTCGAGCTGATGATAGTGACTTTGGCCCTGAATTGGACAGCGATAGCGATTCTGATGAATTATTTCAACCACATGAAAGTGATGGATGTGAATCTTCTGCCCAAGACAGTGACTCGTCCAGTGAAAAGATGTGGCATTTGCCGAGATTGATAACCCACAGATGGAGCCAAAACGTGCCTCAAAAACTTACAGGTGCAAAAAAACAGACTTTGAGTTGCCTGGTGTGAACTTTCAAGGTGAACAGGTGAGTCGTACCAGGATGTCACGACAGACACGCCACTGGTTTACTTACCTGTGGCAGACGTAATGAGTCGCAACCGATTCAACCTGCTACTCTCTGTCATGCACTTTGTAGACAACAAAAAAGCAAGTGAAGAAGATAAAAAGGATTGACTTTGGAAACTGAGACCATTTTTGGATTCTTTTCGGAGACAGTGCCTGACTATAGCTTCTCGCCAAAAACAGTCCATCGATGAGATGATGGTGACATACAAAGGGAAATTTGGTGGCGTAAAACAGGACATCAAAGGAAAGCCACATCTGTGGGGATTCAAAGTATGGGTGCGCTGCTGTGTTACTGGCCTCCAAGAACCTGTCCAAGAATGGCCGTGGATCCTATGATTTTCAAATCGATAAGTAATCATACTTTTCTGGCATTTCATTTCTGTTGCGGTGATCAACGCATGGCTTCTTTACCAGCATGATTGTTAAGGAAAAGGAAATAACTGGATCGAAAGTACTCAAACTTCGCAAGTTTCAGGGTTTGGTTGCTCAAGGCTTGGTTGAAGTTAGAACAGCAAGAAGGCGGGGTAGGCCACCAACTCCAACTCTCTCTAGCAGAACAGATTTTTCGATAAGCAAAGACCTATGGTGTTGGTGTCGTGATTTTGGCCTTGTGTTCTGGTTTCCATTGGCCAAAGTGTGTTTGTACATTTAAAATCCAGTTCTAACATGCATCAAAAAGGAAATAAAAACATTGTTAAATGTAGCTGTGTGGTTGACTGATTATTTTCCTAAATATAAAAATAGTTTACATTGACAGTGTTTGTTATTGTGATTTTTTGAAATGATACGTCTAAAGCCCAAAGGGGTTAAATTTGGCACAAATCCTAAATTAGGAAATAAAGGGTTAAAATTGAAAAAGTGGATATTTTGGTGTTCAGTGAACTTATAGCAGTCATTTAATGCATAGTTCATAATTTTCCAAAGAAAAAAAGGGTTCTTGGGTTTTCCAGGGTTAAGGAGCATTTCCGCACTTAGCTTAACTCTTCTACTCATCGTAATGAGTTAGAAAGATTTGTCCAGCTCTTTAGCACACCTCAGTACTGAATAAGCTGCGTGCACTTGTGCCTAAGATGATATTGTGAGATGAAATCGCGATCTTGTGACGGCTGTGTTCCGAGCCTCTATTGTCGAGGCGGCCAGCCGCTGCTGTGGCCATAAGGTCGTTGGTGCCTGTCGTGGCGGTAACCCCCAAACTCCTCGGTGGACATCAGCAGTAAGGGATTCCGTCAAGCTGAAGAAGGAGTCCTATCGGGCCTTTTTGGCCTGTGGGAAATCAGAGGCAGCTGATTGGTATTGGCGGGCTAAGAAGAGCGCAGCTTCGGCGGTCCCTAAGGCAAAAACTCGAGCATAGGAGGAGTTTGGAGAGGCCATGGAGAATGACTTCCGGACGGCTTCGAGGAGATTCTGGTACACCATATGGCGGCTCAGGAGGGGAAAGCAGTGCTCCGTGTACAATGGGGATGGGGGGCTGCAGACCTCGACTGCGGATGTTGTGAGGCGGTGGAGGGAATACTTCAAAGACCCTTTCAATCCCACCAACACGTCTTCCGATGAGGAAGCAGAGTCTGGGGTAGCTGGTGCTGGCTCTGTCCGTAGCTGGGTCCGTCGGATAGTCGAACCTCGGATTGAGGAGGAGCAGTGTGGTTTTCGTCCTGATCGTGGAAACAGTGGACCAGCTCTACACTCTCTTCAGGGTCTATGAAGGGCCATGGGAGTTTGCTTAACCAATCTACATGTGTTAGGGGACTCAAAGAAGGCATTTGACCGTATCCCCCGTGGACTCCTGTGGGGGGTACAGCGGGAGTATGGAGTGCTGGACCCACTTGTACGAGCTGTCCGGTCCCTGTACGACCGGTGTCAGAGCTTTTTCCACATTACTGGCAGTAAATCTGAATCGTTTCAAGTGCGGGTTGGATTCCACCAAGGCTGCCTTTTGTCACCGATTCTGTTAATAACTTTTACAGAATTTTTAGGCACAGCCCAAGTGTTGAGGGGATCCGTGTTGGTGGCCTCAGGATTGGGTCTCTGCTCTTTGCAGATGATGTGGTTCTGTTGACTTCATCAGGCCGTAATCCTCAGCTCTCAGTGAAGCAATTCGCAGCCGAGTGTGAAGCGGCTAGGATGAGAATCAGCACCTCAAAATCCGAGACCATGGTCCTCAGACGAAAAAGGGTGGAGTGCTCTCTCAGGGTGTGCAATAAGGTCCTGCCCCAAGTGGAGGAGTTCACGTATCTCGGGGTCTTGTTCACGGATGAGAGAAGGATGGAGCAGGAGATCGACAGGCGGATCGGTGCAAGGTCTGCAGTGATGCGGACGCTGCATCGGTCTGGTGTGGTGAAGAAAGAGCTGAGCCAAAAGGCAAAGCTCTCGATTTACTGGTCGATCTACGTTCCTACCCTCACCTATGGTCACGTGTGTGTGACCGAAAGAACAAGATCACGAATACAAGCGGCCAAAATGAATTTTCTCCGGAGGGTGGCCGGGCTCACCCTTAGAGATAGGGTGAGAAGCTCGGTGATCTGGGAGGGGCTCAGAGTAGAGTTGCTGCTCCTCCGCATTGAGAGGAGCCAGATGAGATGGCTCTGGAATCTGGTTAGGATGCCTCCCTGGTGATGTGTTCCGGGCATGTCCCACCGAGAAGAGACTCCAGGGAAGACCCAGGACAAGCTGGATTGACTACATCTCTCGGCTGGCCTGGGAAGGCCTTGGGATCCCTCAGGATAAGCTGGTAAATGTGGCCAGGGAGAGCGAAGTCCGGCTTTTCCTGCTTTGGCAGCTGCCCCCGCGACCCGACACCGGATAAGCGGCAGAAAATGGATGGATGGATGGAAATCGTGATCTTGTATTTAAACAAAGGACTTAAAAAAAGCACTGCCTCTAGCACTACGCAACAGCACTTGGGTCCAACTGGACTCATAGCAGTCTGACGACTACTTAATTATGATGTCCCATCCTGTTTGATATCTTGCTTGTGTTGTTCTTACTCTCAGATGTACGTTGCTTTGGATAAAAGCATCTGCCAAATGACTGTAGAATAGAATAGAATAAATATCCAAATTGCACATTGAGATCTTTCTTCAGCTGAAAAACATTTACGCAAATTAGTAGATATTTAATTAGAAAATTCTTAGAAAAGTCTTTTGGATGTTTAATTACAAATTTTAAAAACGTTGTCATTAAAAAAAGGTATTTTATTTTATAAGTAATTTACCAGGTATGTTTTATGGGGCCATTTAATAGTATTTTTACAATTATAAAATTAAAATTAGATACATCTTACACTTAATATTCTAAAATGTAGATATTGCTTTGTTTTTAATTAAAACTCTTAACCAAAAATCTGAAACATACTATACTTTGCATATCTTTTACAAAAGATCCACTGACAGTCTGATTCAACTAACATTTTATTTCTTGGTTTATAGTAAAATACAAGCCATAAATGGCATATTGTGTATGAAGCAATGTTATACATTACTCCTCATTTTTGTTTCATTCAGTCCCTTTTTAATGCCATTTTATAGATCATTTGAAAAATACTTCAAATGAACACTCAGTGGAATTTCTTTTTTTTTATGTTTAAATTTGATCTTACCTTTAAGTAACCCTTCAAAATCATAGTCAGAAACTGAATGTACAAATTCTTACCACATCTCAGTATTTATGCATTACTGTTCATGTGTGAGGAAATAGAATTTGCATGGTACTTTACACGGTTTATTTATGTGGTCCCTGGAGTTGAGTGACAGTGTGTCACTGCCTTGGGAATTCAGGGAATGGAGGAGAGGAGCAACACCTGAAAGCACAAACTAGATGATTGTTTACAGTATCACAGGTCGCTGCTAAATGAAATTGATTGAAGTAAATACTGAGTATATCCAGCTGACTAAGTGAGCCAACAGTGTAAGGAATGAAGTAGGTTTGGGGAATGAATTGGAACTGAATCTGTCACTCACTATTTGCACTCATTAAGGAGAGAAATGGATATAATAGTCATGCAGTGTTGCATCTACTTTCAGCAGTGACATTTACAAAGTTGCTGCTTGTTTCCAAAGATTTGTTCGATAATATAAGGTAGTCATTTTTATGTAAATCCATTTGTTCCACACCTCCAACAACAGTGGGATGACACCTATTTATCAAAATCACACAAGTGGTGTGGATACAAGCTTGTACAGGAATCAGAAAATCAGTGTGTTTGAAGAAATTGTTTAAATTCTAAAGGAGGTTTTCTTATTTATTCACTAATGTTAAGGATTCCATTGGAAACCCAAGAATGCACAGCACATATCTGTCAGTTGCAACAGGATTTTAGTTGGTATCATCAAATGACTGAATTCCCTCGTGCATTTCATTTAGCTTTGCAGAGGGCTGGTAACAAGCCATTCATCTGGTTCAGGTGTGTTGGAGAAGGGATGCTTTTAAAGGTTGTAGGATAGTAGCTCTCAAGGACTGGACTTGGGCACCCCTGCCTTAAAATCAGTCCAGCACAAAGAACACTAGGATGAAAGATGCAGGCAGCCACAGTATACATAGAACAAAGTGACTGGAAAAGTGTGTGTGTACATCTGTTTGGAGTGGGGATTTAAAGTCCCAAAGTGAATGTAAACAAATGAACAGTTTGTGTTCCATGAAGGAATTCATAGAAAAAAACAAACAACATGGCACATAATTTTCTAATGCATTTTCCCAGTCGAAAGTGGCTTCAACTTGTTATCAAGTATGATTCAGTTTATGACCATGGTCATGAACAAAGTGTTGAGTATCACAGAGCATGGCGCATGGAGGGAGAAGATAGATGATGTAGGTTAGATCACAATATACAGTAGGCAGACTTAAAGACCAAGTGATAAGTAAGGAATTACTGCAATCCATCAACCTGGTTATTAGTTACACTGTTGATGGATGGAAATGTAGTGTTAATTCAATGATAAAATACATCTTTTCTACAGTGTAAACACTCATACATGCGTAATGGCAGCCTTACGATGCACCAGTTTTCAGGGTAGTAAAAGAACTGACTATGCTAACCAGCTCCACATCTTAATTAATGGTCCATTGAGAGATCCAAACTGGGACAAACCATCATCATTGATGGGAAACTCTCTCTGATGCATTTCATAGCTCCTTTACGAGTGTATTGCATAATCACATCTTGCCGTGGCACACAGGAAAAGTATTCCTCTTTCTTTTGGGTTTCTCTAATACACACAAACACACTGTTTTCTCACCCTGTTATAGCAATGAAAATCCATCATCCCACAAAGACTGCAAAGAACCAGAGCTGAAGCAAACATGTCACAACACTTACAAGCAGTCCCCTCCTTTGTGTAAGGACCCTCAAACATTGAGTTATTTTGAAGCTTGACTGACCCCAGTTACTGTAGTTAGCAGGGGGAGGACACACAAAAAGACATGCCGCTTTTTAAAGTCTCGCCCTAAGGGACCGTGAGGCAGATGGGGCTCAGAGAAGGGAAAATGAATGGAATGTGATAGAGCAGAAAAAGTCTAAAAAGACACTTAAAAGAGTCAGAGATGCAAAGGCGGCATCGTGGGGGTGGAATGTGAGATGAAAATACCATGAAAACGCTACATTAGTTTCCTCTCTGCTGCTGGTGGGAGCAGTAGCCATAATCACTTGCTAGTCTAATGGCAGTATGGCAACGATGAGAGCTAATGCATACTGTCAAAGGAAATTAAGGAGTGGGAAGCCATTTTGGAGAATAATTCCTTCAGTTCCCACCCCTTTTTTCCATCGTTACACTTGATTGATAGTCCTCTAAATGTTGCTCTACATTTAGATGTAATCAGGGCAGTCTTATCAGAAAAGATGAAAGACCTCTCTATTCTGGGGTTCATTCCATTTATACTCAGCAAATGACATAGCCACTTAATTCATCAGTGCAGTATCTCAGTATCGCCACACAGAGAACCAGGCATAATCCCCTTTGCCAAAACCGACAGTAAGAATAGTGTCCATATGGGGGAGAATTATAACATTTATGAATAATGCAGTGGGTGGACTGAATGTGTCAGCAATCTAAGCTGCTGTGCCCATTAAATTCCTACAGATTACGACATATATTACTCAGATGGACTGTGTTGCTTTCAAATCCTTTCTTGATCAAATGTTACTTTGCTGGCATTACATCAAACTTAGTCTCAAGCCATAGATTCAGTGGTCTGATGTGTGTTAATAGAGCAGAAAACTGTAAAATAGAAATTAAGCATAAGTCTAGACAAAACAGACAGAAATCACAATGTAATCAATAAAAGGGTCACAAGGGTCATCAGCCATAAATATATTTAATCGCTAACAGTGAGGAAGAAATCTGACTAAAACTCTTTCAGCCTTATACTCTTGCTAGAGTATGCTCTTTGTTTATATTGTGTTATTCTGCATACCGCCTGCAGATTAGTTAGAAAGGTTGTCATTAATTACTCGTAGTTATTGCAGTGTAGCTTTTTGCACAATTATTTTTTTTTTCCTGTACTAAGAGCACATAGATAGTTATGGCATAATTAGCATTTCCTGAGTCTATAGAAGCAGCAACCAATCCCTTATTGGAAATGTACCCAGGTGCCTTTTCTATACAAGTCTATCGATTGTCCTTTTTCTGAACCAACATATAACTAGAAAGCTGCTGCTATTGTTAAGTGTGGCCTCTACATACAATAAATAAACAACACTACACTGAATGGCATGGGAATGCGACAAGGAGCTAATTTAAACTCTGTCTCTTAGTTATGATATTATAGAAGATCTGTACCTTGTCTTGACTGATTAACACAGTAGTTTGCAATCAGTGAATAAGTGAGACAATCAGAATAAGTATTATGAGTGAATTGAAACACTCAGATAGTCATGTTGTGATGTGAAAATAGTAGTTTTGAATATCAAATATAAGTGAAAGAAACAAGGTACATTTGGTTACTGTTAATAAATGTATCCCTAACGCAATCACTTTAACAGTAGGTTGCCACAGTGGAGGACTTTCTGCTGTGTACTGGGACAGATAAACCTGCAGAGGGATACACACAGAAAACTTCACCTCTTTTGAGTCCCAAATGATTAAGGTTGGTTCAATTAACACCTTTACTTGCATGTTAATTTACCGTCCTTCTGGGCATCACAGGAGCCAGTCAGTCGAAGGGCTGTTAAGTTGGCCACTGATGCAGCAGAAGTTGTGTCAAGGTGGTTGTGGATCAGGAGGGGAGAGGCATGGCAAGTAGGGTAGTGCTACCTGGACACAAGCTGGGGCCTAATCAGCCCTGGCTAGGTCGCCTGGAGGAGGGTGTCTGGTTGTTGAAAGACCCAAAAACCCCTGTGATCCCAGGTTACATCACTGGTGATGTGTCCAGGGGCACCATAAGGTGTATCTAAGAACTGAAGAATTATCCTCTACTATCTGATTGGAGATCTCATCTACGATGGCTGCTGAACTCTTAAATAAGGCACAGGGCACACCTTGGACCTTATTTTCCTGCTGGGTCTAAATGTTGCTAATGTGTGTGGAGGATGCACATTTGAGTGACCATAATCGTGTGCTCTTTGATCTTGACTTTGCTTTCGAGTAAATACCCCTGAAATTAAGGACTGAAGGATGTGTCATTACTGAGATTTTTGCTGAGAGGTTCTGATATGTTTGATGTCTGAAGGAACTGATGTAGACACTTTTATCCGAGGTTAAAATGTAGAATGCTGAGCTATAATTTATCATGTGGCATCTCTTAAGCAAGTTCTGTCTCAGAAAAAGTCATGCCCTTGGATTAATGAGCTTTGAATTTAACGTGAATGTGTTGCAAAGTTGAAAGATTATGAACGTCAACAAAACTCTTGGTTCGCAGATTCCATCTTAGAGATATGAGGACCTCTCTCAATGAAATGATAAGGACATTCAGATGTGAATATTTTCTCGGTTCATCTAGACAACTGAGAGAAATCCAAAAATGCTGTTTGACATAATTGGCTTTATTGTGTCTCCTGTTGCTCACCTTTTCCTGTGCACTTTAAAGCAGACAGAAATGACTTTGTACATTTATTTGCAAAAAGCATAAGAGACATGAATGCCAAAATCTCACCAAAGCTTTCTGCCTTCTTTAAGAGCCTCATATAAGCCCATTCTTAGAAACCTGGGTGTAGTTTTTGATGAAGAATTGTCTCTAGAAAAGCAATCAAAACATTTAATAAGAAACAGCTAATTTCATTTGAGGAAAAATCTCAAAACTCAGAACACTGATGTCAACAAGTGAACAAAAAATGGTGCATACTTTTATCTCATCACGATTAGACTAATACAGTGATAATGGATTAGATTTCTATAGGGCTTTTACATTGGATCCATTATGCATTGACTCCTCACTCATACCTGGTGATGGTAAGCTACATGTGTAGCCACAGCTGCTCTGGGGCAGACTGATGAAAAGGTGGCAGCCAATCTCCGCCTATGGCCTGTCCAACCACCACCGAACATTCATGCCCATATTCATAAACTAGTGATGCCAACACTGGAGGAAAGGAGGGTAAAGGGTTTTGCTCAAGGACAGAACGACAAAAAGTACCGACAGTATCATTTGTCCAGAATTCTGGACCGATACCAAACAATACTGGTAGTCGATATACATCCCTAGTCCCGTTGTAGTCAAAAGTCATCCAATCAAAATTCCAAAGCAAAGTTGTAAGGAGAGCTTAAAGAAAAAATTTCTCAAACCGAGTCAAAGCAGATAAATTTTTTTTTTTATTATATTTACAGTCATTAAAGCATTTTTCTGTGAATATCAAAGAAAAGGGCAAATGCATTACATATCCAATGGAAGAATCACCTTAGCTGTGCAAAATATTCCCACAGTCAATTTATTGCATGGCAGGGGTGCCATGCAATAAACCACCACAAGCTGACAGTGTCTAAACCCTGTTTTTAAAGGATTGTTGTGAAGCGCAGGCAAAGTGCAAACATGTAGCCTAGGATACTGTCTAAAAGAACTCCCAGATTTTTACTTTTCAGTTAATTAAATCTGTAGTGAAGCTACTGAACTTAGCAACCTGATTGATTTTTTTAATTTAAATGCATTAAACACACAATCACCCAGGGCAACAGAAATTAGGATAAAGATACAGAAACGGGATTTGTTAAATTTGTTTATCTTCTTAAGCTTTATGAGTCAACTAAATAAGTGCAGTGACAAGAAAAAGCAGATGGGAGGGAAATAACACAATTTAATTGGTTGTTTACTATGTTGACAAGTATCTTTGTAATTTAAAAAAAAATCTTTTTAAAAAAGTGTTCTTATGTTTTAAAAAGGAGCCAGTTCCACTAATTCTATAATGAAATATTTTTTCTCTCCAAATGCCCCTACATGAAAATCAGACAGCAAAAAAGCCAACAACCCTCTAAATTGCTATTAATCTTAATTATCAATAGGATAAATTTGGCAGTTACTGTTTTGTCACTGAAAATAGTCTAACAAAGATTTAACAACATTTTCCTCAGCCAATGAAGCAGTTCAGATAGCTAACACTACAGCCAAATTGAAATACTAGTATCTGATGAACAGAGAAAAACAAATCCCACTTTCCTCTGCTGCTCTGTGCACTGTGCTCTGGGGGTGGGAAAAGGCAGCAGCACAGAGGTGTCTGAAATCGAAGACCAGGATCTGTAATTATCTAACTGATAAAATACTTTGCACATCTCAACAAGTAAAGTAGTTTGCTCTCTAGAATGGAAACGGATTTGTACATTTTGACTAATGATTGCAGAAAATGTCTTAGAAAAAAATAAACATGGGCCCATGATGTCAATCTTAAATTAATTCCACAAGCTTCTTGTACCATTTGTTAAATTGTGTGCTCACATCTGCACATGCTTGATTGGTGACCAAACTAATTGTCACGTGAAAAGGAATTGCAGCAATTTAAATGGGTGGAAATAAAAGCATGGATAATGATTTCCATCTCTTGGCAACATTTCTTAAAAAAACAAAAGCGAATCAAATTATTAACATGTTGGTCCAGACTTAAACCTTAAATCTAGTCATTGTCTTTATGCTGCTTAGCTGGAAAGATTCTTTAGAGAAGTCATTAGGTTCAAAAGGAACATATTACTGAATATCATCCACGTAACAATAGTAGAGTACACCTTTAAAGGTTTATTTAAAATTACCCAGAGGAACCATGTATAAGGAAAATCGCAGAGATTTAACCCTGGGGAAAACCTAACTGAAAGGGAAGTGTTGTACTGTGTCTTTGTGATATTTCAACCAAAGCATGTAAGACATATTTTATTAATCTTGAGTGAGTTACACCTACTGTGTTCCTCGAACAATAATTTACTTTAGGTCTACTGTAACAAATATGCCAAACATATATTGGAGTGCAAAAACAATAGTAGCAAATTTACCTTCAATGGTTGAAATTGATGATTTATAAATACTGTAAAATTTAACTGTTATGTAGTGACACATGTAATGACAGTTCATGCCCAACAGAGGGCCATAGGCTTCTGTATGTGATTAAGTAGTGAAGCGGGAGTCGGGTGCAGTGCACAAGGCCTGAGACAGGTAGACCGTCAGGCTGTTCTTATTGCAAGTTGCCAATAAAGTTGGTTCTCAAGACAAGCAGCAGTTTCTCCATCTACTCTTTGCTAAGAAGATATTACAGTAACACAGGTAACAAAGGGTTAATAATGCATCTGTCAGAGTGCTTGTTACTAAAGTTGTGCCCTAGCCAATCAGAGAACTTGTACGAGCACTGTGAACAAGCCCTGCAGCAAAATGACAGACACATGCCTTGCTGCTGAGCAAATGCAAGCGTTGACCTTCTGCCTTCCAGAACACTGTTTATGAGAGTTGAACTCCCGAGTTGGTCAGGGTTTTGGGTTGGAGTTAAATGCATCCATGGTGAGACAATGCAGATGAGACTCCTAGATTCCGACACATGTGGAAGCTGCTAGTCACATCCTTGCCAAGGTGGTAGGATAAGGAACATTATGAACTAAATCAGCCAGAAACCTCCATATCTTAAGTTCACACCACTTCAACAGTATCCACCCTTCAGACTAATTTTGTTTGACAGACTGCCTGACCCAGTAAGACACTCTTCTGTCTTTTTCATCATCAACCACACAGCCTGTGCTTGTGGAGGGACTGAAAGTGGTGGTCCTACTTGTGCTGAATGTGATTCATTGATTTTAAAAAATAAAGATTGCCAGGGCTTGCAGGATATTGAACTGATATGCTTTAAGACTGTAATAACCCTGTATTGGATGTAACCTTTAATTAATTTTGATTAGTAGGGCTATAGATAAGAGTGCTTTCAGATTAGGGAAATAGCTTTTACAGTTCATTCTAAGGGAAAACTACTAATTCTCCCCAAACTATAAGTTGGTATTTCTTTTTACTGTTTTTCCGATGTACATCAACATGAGGAACACTGTTATTTATTTATTTAAAATTGCATTTATTACAATGTACCTGCTAAACGTTTTATGTCTCGGGAATCAGTGAGCACAAGACTGCACGTAGGCTTTTATTTTGATAATTATCGTAAGCTTTTACACTGCTCCTGCATCTGATTTTCTGTCTGCCTCTATCTGACCTGCTGAGTTTGATGTGTTCTGGATGCGTGTTCCATCAAAAATCGACTGGGTGCATATGTTTTGACATGCACCGCACCACCTGGTGTGAACCAAACCATTGGCCGCGAATAGCTGTGTAGGCCATGCAACAGCCGTAAGGCTGCACCCACGCACCCGGTGGAAACTGAGTGTAAGACATAGCAGAATGGATATGCTATGTTGAGGTTGGATTGTCGAGAAGTGATGCTTTGCTAATGAAACACGCAAAGGGTGGAGTTTCTCTTTTTCTTTTTTTGTTTTTGTTTTTCCACAAGATTTTTGGGTGATGTCCCAACATATGTCAAGAAATATCTGTCTTTATTTCCTTAAACTTTTTAGCCAACTAATAGCGTTGTCCCTCTGCACTTGCAGGACTTCCTCTGAGAGGACACGGCTACGGTGCTGTGTGGAGTCACTGGCCTCACCCTCTCCAACCACAGCTGCAGCACCGCTGACCCAGCTGGAACACCCCGGAACTAGAAAGACATATTGTTTAACACTAAATAAATGGGTCCCAGTTGTGTCTGTACATCTTCATTTTTCAAATAAAAAAAAATAAAAAAAATACCCGCATCATACGCTGCCTCTGGCATGTCTTGACCTCTGTCATGGCTTTGACAGCATCTGTCACCTTCTGCCATTTTGCTTTTACATTCTGCAAAGTGGTCCGTCAGGATCTCGCATTCCAAAAAATCTGCTTCTTTGCTTATTTCCCCTCTTAAATCATCATGGAAATGATTGATGAATATTTATATTTGGTGTTCAGCTGACCTTTTATAGCCACCATAAGGGGGAAAGCGCTCCCTCACCTGCGCCAACTTTAGACTTGAGTTTGATTTATAAACTGAAACAGGTCTGGGACGTGCATGTGCACTCTTTTATAAATCTGGACGTTTTTGGGCACCACATTTTCAATGTTACAATGGCTTATGTAACACCTGTTTGAAACTGTCCATTAATCTACAGCTTTTAGTTTTACTAAAGTTCTTCAGTCACAAAATGAAAGTAGGGAATTGTCGCTACAATTTTATCTAACAAAAACAAACACAAAAAGAGCAAAGTTTATTGTCTTGGTTATGCAAATGAATATGCTGACTGCTGAACTTGTGGTGGTTTAAAATGCAGAAAAAATAAGCCAATTCATGCTAAGGGCATCTTTGACTCCTACACATATGACACAACCTTTCATGGTCCCAAATGAGCCTCCCCCTCATCCCAAGTGTCTGTGTTGTTTTGCTGTTGTGTTTCTTGTTGGATCCTTGGTTTGTTCTCCCACTGTGTTTGTTTCTCAGATGTTTTCTCTATTTGCTCTGCCAGTTTACATTCACACCTGGTACTCATCCATTCATAAGGCTTCAGCAGTTTAATAGATTCAGAGTCAGAAAGCCATAGTAAAAAATTTACTGACCACTTTTATCTGAAATATTTTTCCATGATGTTAATGGAAAACTTCCGGTAAGGTCAGTTGTGTGAAGCAAAATTCATGAGGAAAAGACATCCATGCAGCAGACCATCTGATCCCACAACAAAAAGAGCAAAAAATCAACAATTAAAGGCATTTTAGATACTTTCCCCTGTGTGTTCCTACATCTCTGATTCATGGAGACTGTATCAGGACAGAAAAGGGCATTTCAGTGAATAATGTTGTGACATAAAAAATGCTTGTTTATATATATATATACTTTCATATTCTTAGCATTAACACGAGTCCCAACTGGTAAGACTATAGAAATAAATTATTTCTGAATATTGAGGCTGCAAGCATGTGTGGGAAGATATTATCTGTTCCCATTTAATAAAAGACGTTTGAGTGCATTCTATGCAAAAGGAAACAGTATAAGAATATTTGTCAGCTCAGACAGGTTTCTAATTTTCATAATTCATAACAATGGTAATTTTTTTTTACATATAATAGATTTAAGCTGGTGATATTCTAAAATTTTGTGCTGCTGATTCCATTTTGTGAAGTGAGAATCTCTTAGTGTATAAACCCACTGGACAACACAGTGACTGTGTCAGCATGCGGAGGATAAGGAACAAGGAGTTATCAGAGATGAGGAGTGATGAGTGAGATCATGCAAATGCAACCCCGCCTCTACCGAGGCTAGAAGCAGACCAGGGCAGCCCAGAGACCCGGGCCATCACCATGCCAAGGAGAACCGGGCCCCCCCAAATATCCGCCCGGTGTGGGCAAGCACCCACCACGATGCTCCAGCCGCCCACCCCGGGAACCAGGGCGTCACCAACCACCCTCCCCCACCCTCCACCCACTCCAACCTCCACCACACACAACCCCCCATTCACACCCTCTCCTGCGCTGCACCCACAAGCACTCACCATCACACAGCCACACCACACACGACCCTTCCATCATGCCCCATGAGGGACGCCCCCTGGCGGCCCAGAGGATCCACCCCAACCCCTCCAGCCACCCCTCCACCCCACCCAGATGCGGCAGACCGAGCACCCCCCAGAGCCAGCAGCCCATTAGCGCAGCCAAACCCGAGTCCCGGCCCTGAGGGCAACCGCCTCCCCCCGCCACCCAGGGGGAACAGGGGTGCAAGAGTTCCCAAATAACCTCCCCCTCCTCGCTCCTGCCTGTTTATGAAGTGTATGTTGTTTGCAATTAAAATTGAGGGGCATTGACCACA
>JBAMHW010000015.1:21874337-21886987 GCA_037177495.1 Rhadinocentrus ornatus
CTGCCATTAGGTACCAAGATGAGATCCTCAGACCCCTTGTGAGACCATATGCTGGTGCGGTTGGCCCTGGGTTCCTCATAATACAAGAAAATGCTAGACCTCATGTGGCTGGAGTGTGTCAGCAGTTCCTGCAAGATGAAGGCATTGATGCTATGGACTCACCCGTTCGTTCCACAGACCTGAATCCAATTGAGCACATCTCGGACATCAGGTCTTGCTCTATCCACCACGCACTGTTTAGGAGTTGACGGATGCTTTAGTCAAGTCTGGGAGGAGATCCCTCAGGGGACCATTTGCCACCTCATCAGGAGCATGCCCAGGCAGGGAGGTCATACAGGCACGTGGAGGCCACACACACTACTGAGCCTCATTTTGACTTGTTTTAAGGACATTACATGAAAGTTGGATCAACCTGTAGTGTGTTTTTTCACTTTAATTTTGAGTGTGACTCCAAATCCAGACCCCTTAATGGGTTAATAAATTTGATTTCCATTGATAATTTCTTTGTGATTTTGTTGTCAGCACATTCAACCATGTGAAGAACAAAGTGTTTAATAATTCAGATTCAGATCATTCAGATCTAGGATGTGTTATTATAGTGTTCCCTTTATTTATTGTGTTATTTTTTTATTTTATTTATTTATTTAATTTAATGAGGACAATGCACATTAATGAACACTTTGTACAAATACATGACAATGTGTAAATATGTCAGATTTAGCTAAAAACTATTTTCTATCCGTAATCCTCGAACATTTACAGACATAGATACAACAACAGATATCATTTACAATATACACTATACAAAAAATAATCTACAAACAATATATCGCACACACTAAACCTCACCTATGTTAACAGGTTTGACTGGTTTTGAGCCATTTTTTGAGCTCTTTTTTAAAAAGCTATAAGGGTGGAGCTCTCTTGTATAGAAGTTGGAAAACTATTCAATTTCAAGCAACCCTTTACAGCAATGGTATTTTGTCCTGTGGCAGTCCGTCTAAATGGAACCTCACAGTCCCCTCTGGAGGTATTTTTTTGAGCAGTGTAGTTTTTACTGGCTAATAGATTGTAATAATTTTTATTCATTTATTTATTTTAGCCAGCCATTCCTGAAACATTGCCATAAAAGTAACGTTTGTCCACTTGGCTCTTATAAAATCTAAGGACATTGATTGATGTAGTAATCAATTCAGGTCTGTACAGCTAGCCAATGTGGATCTGAAAATGCCCGTGAACCTCAAATGGTTGATGTCAAGCAGTGCATGGAGGTAAAGATGAAAAGGCTGGATATGTTTTATCTGTTAACCTTTTTGTTATAAGTTAATGTTACTAGTCAGCACTAAAATCTCAAGATCCTCTACTCTTTACTGTCTGGTGCATGCCTCTGTGTTAGAATGGCAGCCACCTATGTAGACAAATTTGAGTCTAGAGGTGGAGTTGTGCATGTTAAGTGTCTATGTGTCATGCCACCCCTCCACCCACACACACAACACACACTATTTCTACAGAGATACCAGAGCTTGTTAGAGAAGCACCACAGCTGGAAAATGAATGGAAGTATGAGTTCCCTGCAGCCATGTTTAAAAATTTACCCTCCTCAAATGTCAATTTAATGTTATGGACTTTTCAAGTTTTGCAGGGAGTTACAGCTTCTGAAAAGGATTTAAACTTTGATGGGTAAATATGACTGTTTCAGCTTTGGATAAAAAAAAGCATGAAAAAAGTTGCTTTCAAGAAAGTTTGAACCAGTAACATTAAATACATTAACTACAAAGGTGGCAAATCTTTTTATCAGCAACAACATGAAAACACTAGTATTCTGATGTAATATGTCTTGGTCATAGCAGCTCTTCTGAAAATGTCCCAGGGTATGCTACGAACAAAGCAGATTGTCCCAGTCTTATGGAACAATCCTGTTTTCTCCACATCTGGTTTCAGTTAATTCTACAGGTTAATGACTTCAGCTACAGCCAGCCTACGATCTATATGTGAAAGCACTACAGGCATCATTTTAGTTATTTCAATTTCATTGATCCTTTGTTGCGTTCAGCTATATGTTACAGAAATGGAGTCTGAGGCAACTGGCAAGCCTGCAGTGCATAAGTAATTTCAATAAGTGGGAGAATTTCTTTGTGAGTGGTTGATGCTGTTTTCTTTATTTCACACTTCAGTGAGTCTTATTGGAGAACATCAAACTATATCTGCAGGTTTTTCTCTCGATATTGAATTCTACATGTAGATTAATAACTGTGATGAAGATATGCAGGTAGAAATGGTTCTTTTTGCATCTCTTACCATCTTCCTCTAAATGTTAACCTGTTGTTTTTTTTATGAATATCATGCTAAAGGCAAGAAAGCAGAATAATTTATTCAGATCAAACTCCAACAATGCTAATTCGTATGTCAAGAATGATACATTGCCTCACTTGTTGGTGTCACTGCAAACATTGTCCTTTTAGAAGCATAAGGATTTCCCATTGGACATTATGCTGGTGGAAATCTGTCTACGATGTGAACCATGGTGCTTGTCATTGAGCTTCAGAAAATGATCCATTCACTGTAAACAGATGCTGCATCCACGCAGTACATGCCCTTCTCTGCCTAATGCATATTCAGTAAATGCAGATAGTTCAGTAGCTTTAATGGCACATTGGTCCTGCAATCAAGGCTACATGCATTTACAGTTGTGTCACAGCATAAAAGCATTTTGCTGTACTTGAGAGGCAAGATGAGTGTTTATATAATGTGCCATCATGGCTGGTGCATTTTGGTAACCATCATTACTGACATCTGGCAACTGGATGGCCACATCTACAGGTCATACAAGAATAATGAACTCTTACTCAAAAGCTTGAGTGCTTTTTGTAGGTGTGGGTGCATTTTGCTCCATTTTAGCTCCGGGTTCTGTCAGAACTGATTGAGTATAGCATTTGAACTTTTTTTTTAAAGCAAAATATAGTCATTTTAAATAGGTAAAAAGCTGATAGACTGAGGAAGTTCTTTAACTGGCAATTGCTGCAAATTTTTATCAACTTTGTTCAAAAGTATTATGGACAGCTCATTAATATTGTCATTTCTCTTAAGATGTTTAGATTTTGCATTTGCAATTTTACTGATTTAAATTGGGTGACCCTGTGCTGTCCGATTATTTTCATGCACTGGTGAAAACACCTTAAAAGATACTGAGTGGAAGACATCCTAATGTTTGATAGATTTTATCGAATTGTTGAGACATACTAAATGCTGGGTTGACCTAATACAGCAAGAATGGTTACTCATTTATCTCAGCAAGATGCGTTGAATATTCAGTCCAAATATTGCTTCATAAAATATTTGGTTGATTTAAATACATAAATAAGTAAAATCGTAGTTGCCGAAAAGCCCCTGATCATAGCATGAAATATATACACTATTGTATATTAAAAACACCCACAGTCCCTATTATTCTGTTACATGTATATGTAGGAGAGAATCATCATGCAGTTTTCAGAAAACACTTAATTCTTTCATGCAGATGTTTACCAGGACCACTTCAATATCTGGACTTCAAATTGATTCTATAAAGTTCAGTACTGGTGTAGCAGATAATAAAAGAAACGCAACAGTCATCTCTTCAATGGCGGAAACTAAGTGAAGGGAGTAGGTGCTCAAACTAAAGTTATTCCATGAGCTCCATCCAATCCAAATTTTATGGTTGCATCCTACATTTCTTACGTCCCCTGACGTCATTACATTTCTTAACTGCTGTTTCCACTGACAACTAAATTAGGAAAGACATTTTGTCTTTACCTGTACTTTGAATGTGCAGGCAACAATTAAGCTGGGTTTAGATGTGAAACAGCGCTGCTAATTCACAGCTGATGGAGAACAGGCTACATCTAAGAGTTTGGTCTGCTTGGTCCGTTGTGGACACAGGTGTTTGGGGATTGAGCAGCTGTCATAGAGCCAGCTCTATGCTCTGCAGCGCTGCATGAAATGTGCTCTCCAGCTGAGACAAAGACTGTTGTCAGTGCTATATTTGATACCACACAGAGTAATTGATAAGGACCTATTAATAACAGTGGGAGCTGTTAAAGATCCTCTTCTTATTCTTCTCCCTACTGCAGCTTAGCCCAGCAGGCATATTTATGAATTTTATTAAGCCAATAACTGTCACAGAAGTGCTAGAATGAAGACTTAAATTCTATTTCATGAACTGTTTTAGCTTCACGATGTTATTAGAAGGAATTTGGTAGTTACTAGAAAGGCTTAAACATATTTAGCAGAGAATACATCAAGGTTCAACTTACTTATTCAATACATTTTACACAAATTTAGGGCTTTGATTAGGTTCCATACACCATTTCTTAGATTACATACACCACGTTTTTGCGTCTTCTTGAACAGAAATCTATAAGAAAATTATAGGATAGTGGGAGTAAGGATTCTTTGTGTTGTAGTCAAAGGTGAATGTGCAGGGAGGCAAGGGGGGAGGGCAACTGTCCCCCGACTTTATATCCTTGCCTGCCCCCAGCTTTTGTCCTTAATTTATTCAGTAAAAATACATCATTTGTAAGTCCTAAAGCGTCTCATAGCATTGAAATAAAAGATTAATTCACAAAAAGATAATAGCTAAAAATTTATTTCCTAGGACCCTTAAAAACGTAGCTACGGCCCTGCCCCAAACTGCGTCAGACTCCAGCAGCGCTCCACGACTGCACATGGTGTTTTTTTCCAGACATGAAGGAAATAGAGACGGTCTGTCTGCAAGAGTGCAGCAGTTGAGCTTCACAACTTTTGCCAGGTGAAATCAGTTTCGACAGGTGATGTTTTACCACTCACAGTTGAAATTGAATGTCATGTCATGAACAGTAGTTGCAGTTTTATATGTCCATTAATCGTGTGTAATCCCTTGCATGCAATTTGTTATATCATATTTCCCTATTTAGTTCATTTTGATTATGGTATACAGGAAAGCAATTTATGAAGAACTTAGTTAAGAAAAAAATTTGGATAGTTATTTTAGACAATTCTACATGATCAGTAATGAGGCTGGTCAGTTGAACCACATTACATTCTTATTATGAGATGGGAAAATAAAATAAAAAATAGCCACTGACAATAATAAGTAACCTAAATGGATACATTCTTCATTCCAGCTGAACTACATGGTATGTTTTTATTTTCTGCATAAATTCCCGTGCAGTGACATTAGGTGTTACACAGTGATATAACATGCTTTCAATAAAAACTTACACCTGTATTTTAAGGTTAGATATGTGAAGCTGTACATATGTAGCCAATTTATAGTAAGTGATTATGATAAAAACTGAATATGATACTGAATCTGATCAAATTTGATCAAATATCTGCTTGAACAACTTGTTTCGACTCTTTCAACCGTTGAGATGGTTTAGTTAGAAGAAATTTCGTTATAGTAGATGTTTGTCAGCTGATGTTGTTACCAAATTTAAGGAATCAATCATCAGTATTTTCTACAATATTATGTGTCAAAACGACAGAACACAGCCATCTGAGCTTTACTCCGACACAGGTTGATCAACTTGCTGTGTGGTTTAATTCCCAGCTACAAGCTTTAAAACAGACATCAAGGTGATTAAAAAGGAATTGTTGTTCATCTGGTCTAGAAGAGTCTAACTTAACTCAATCTTAAGACTGCTGTAATAAAATCTTTTTTTTGAAAAACTGACTCTTGAGCCAGGAGTGTTGGCTAATAATCCAACCTCCCCTGTATGACTGAAGTTCTTGAGAAAATTGTTTCAACTCAACTATGTGCCCATTTGAGCAGAAATAATTTGTTTTAAGAGTTTCAGTTGGGATATAGAGCACATCATATCACAGAGATGGCACTGGTTCCTGTCTCTGAGGAGGTTGCACCTCCTCCGTCTCCTGTTGCTCCTGCCTCTGAAGAGATCGCTCCTCCTCAGTCTCCGGTGGTTCACAGCTCCGATGAGGTGGCACCTCCTCAGTCTCCTTTGGTTCACGTCTCAGGGGACGTCTCACCTCCTCCGCGTTAATGCCAGGACCTGTCTTAAAGTGAATTCTGCTGGACTTACCAGAGGTTCAGGTCCTGTCACCGTGGCCTCCAGGCTGCCCTCCAGAGGCAAGCCTGCTGTCATTGCGGCCTCCGGGTCGCCCTCCAGAGCCAAGCCCACTGTCTCCTGAACTCTGTCACCTGAACTGTTTACTTGGGCCTGGAAGTCACCCTGGTTCTAGTTTTTAACTTAGAGAGCATGAAATTCACTTAATGTCCTTTTGAAGTCTGGCTTCACAGTGAATAATAATCCTGCACTTTCTGAAGACAAAATATTGGTCGCCAAAAACAACAAAGGCACAATCACACAAGATATAACTGCATAATAATAAAACCTTTTCTTAAAAATGTACTCATTTAAAGATCCTTACTGATAGATGGAACTGTTTAATATGAAAATGGCCATTGTCAATGGCATTTAATTTCCATGGTAGCTGCTCACTCAAAATAAATGGAGACATATCAGAACAAGCTAAGTGTGGATAGAGCATTATATAAAAGTGAATATCAGGAAATGAGTGTGGGCTAAGAGAGCTATTGAGAGGTGCTTTTACAGTGACAATTATTTCAGCCCCAGCAGTGGCTGGCTGCCCACTGTATTGGCATTGTGAAGCCATATAGCCTTGGGCAACACAGCACTGTTGTTGCCATGGTGAATAGATTATCTCTAAAATAAAAAGCCTTCATTTTCTTAACTTGGATTGACAATTGTTTTACCTTATAACCTTTAAGTGCCTCACTCTTCTCTTCCTGTGGAACTTAGCAGGCCCAGAGATAAAAGCTTCATGTGGGTAATGAGAGCAGTTATAGATAAAAAATGTCTTACATAGATTTGATCCAATGATCATTAATATTCACTCTTTGCTTATGATGGAATTTTCTCCTATTTAGTTGGCATGTGTTTACTTTTTTAATGAGCAGTATTCAGGTGTTCCACATGCCCTGATTTCTAAATTATGAGAGATTTTTTTGTCTGTGAAACTCTATATAATACAAGTGAATTCTAAGAGGAAAATAGAACACCTATCATTCAGAGTCGCTCCATAAATACCTTTATAGCGACAATCCGTCCGACTAAGTTCTTCCAAAATCCAAATCCAAAATAACGTTAACATACGTTTTTCCATGTCATCATTCTTTATGCTATGAAATTCCTTTATAATGCCTGATTTTTGCAACAAAGTGCTGTGGCCTACACTCTATTAGTCTACCTCAGTGATAGAAAGTACCATCAGCACAAACGTAAGTGTCTTTGCATGTCTCCCCCATACCTGTTGGTATAAAGTGCAATTTAAAACACTTATCTATACATTTAAAAGCTGTTCTATATCTTCACTAAAATAATGTACTTTACATTATACATCTGTTTTAATTGGTGTTTACACTGCTACAGTTCACATTTGGCAACAGGAAACCGATTAAACTTAGAAATCTTTGTTTAAAAATATGAACGGCAGTAAAGAAGCTCAGGTGGTACTGCCAAATAAATTTTTAAGTGCCACTGCTGGCTCTGTAGTTTGATGCCACAGTGACCTACGGTGAACACACACTGGCAGGATATCTGATATTAAATCAAAAATCCAACATTTAAAATAGTGAATAAAAACTGTAAGGCTAACATTCTTCCCATGTAACGCAAACCAGTTCCTTTGACATAATGGTCCTTTAGATTTTGCAGTGCATCAAAAAGATGACTGCAATAAAAAAAAAAAAAAAAGGAAAAAAGTTATATATACATCGGTAAATGCAACAGTTACCGAGATCTATTTTTAAAGTGCATTGCTGCCAGAGCTACTTTCTGACATTACTTGGTTATTGAGGTCATCCAGAAGTCAAGATTAGTTCATGTATTCATGTTTGCCATGCCCTTTATAATCATCCATTCAACATTTACAAGCAGCTGCATATAATCGTACATGCATAGTGAATCTCAGCTTGATAACCATTGCTTATGATCAATGAAATAAAATTAGTTCTAATAAATAAGCTGCTGTATTTAGATGACTTGATACCCTTTTGTGCTTATGGAAAACTGTATGCATTGTATGTAAACTCAGCAAGCTGCATACATAGATTTTCTGTAAAAACAAAACCACAATAATGCATTGCCATTGATCGCCACTTGTTAATCTCTCCAAATATCTCTAGCTATAATGATACACATTCAAAGCTCATTGGTTTATCTCATTAACTTTTAAGTCAACACTTTTTTTATACAAGTTATTATGATCTCAATTCACCACTTCTTAAAGGTGGTCCCTCTGAAAATATTTGTTTGATTCAATAGATATTACTCCTTAAATAAGGGTCTTTATTGGCAGCACTGTGTGACCTGTTTGACTCAAGCTCTGCACAGCCTTATGTGTGTGTGTGTTAGTCTAGTTCATATGGTGGGGACTAGCACGGGACAGCACGCGCACAGTGTAGGAACCAAAATGTTGGTGGGGACCCAAGTCCTGGTCCCCACTTGGGTGAGCATTAATTCATTGTTACAATGGCCACAGGGATGCCCTTTCAAGTTTTCAGGGGGGGACCCCACAATACACAAAAAATAGTTAAGTGTGCTTAAGTGGCATTAACTCAGTATCGGCTACTAGTGGTTGGACCTGGTAATGCAGAATCACACACTTGGTTCCTACGATGTTACAAAGATAAACACTTTGCTTATCTGTGCATGTGCAAACACTTAACTGACTGCCTAGTGAGGCTACTAGATACTTTCATTGCTATTCAACCTGATAATATTCTGACTAATGTTAATGTATTATTCTGACATTTCTATGACTACACAAAAGCGTGGTTTTAATATATGTTTTATTATATTACATTAAAATATAATAATAATAAAATCACATTACATGATTTATACTGTCCTGAACAAGACAATGTGCTTGTAAACTTGAATTGCCTTGCTGTGAAAATTATTATTATTGTTTGTTAATAAAACAATTTTAAAAAGTGTTACAAGCCAAAAAAATACCAATCTTTTGTATGTGCTCCAAAGGGTTCAAGAACAGCTTTTATTTTAATTTTTGTGTGTTTTTGACAGGCGTTTTTGGCAAAAAGTGTCCAAATTTTGTGCCCAAATGTTATAAAGTGTCATTAATTTCCTTAATGTAATTACCAGTGGAATCATTCAGCTTGCTGTTTTTGCTGGGTTTTTTTCTCTTTAACTTTAATTTAATTCATATTGCCAAAGCCAGTGCTAAGATGCTTATGATGCATTATCAAAAAACGGGGCCAAAAATTTATTATATGATAAGTAAATAACTAAACATAAAAAACACTGGCATATAGGTAGCAAAAATGGGTGGAATTGATACATGTTGAGTGACATGACTGTCAGGCGGAGTCACCTGTAATGCCCTTTCACCACCTTTTCTGGAAGAGCTCCTAGACACGACAGATAAAGGATTTTAAATGGCTGAGTCAGTCATAATTCAATGGTTTATTAAGACGAGTCTGTGAGGTTCAGCTTACAAATTAGCAGCATCTGGTTAAAACCCAGTTTGTCAGAATGTTACCGTCTCCCCTCCTCTAAATATGTAATAGAGGCTGAAAATCACGCGGTTTGTTACGTTCCAATAGGTCTAGGGGTACTGGGACGCAACACAAAGTGAATCGAACACAGGATTAGATAAAGTAAACAAGGTTTAATTAACAATTAAAGGTAAAATACAAACAATCAATAAAACAACACAAATCCTGGTCAACTGAATAACCACAAACAAAAGAAAACAAAATTAACAGAAAGTGTCCCACAATGGGTAACAATGACTCTACAATCCAAACAAAAAGGTGTCCCGCTATGGGTAATCCACCAATCTAAACATAACCAAAAACACGCTCTTCCAGCAGATAAATAACCAAAACTCAATAACTCAAACACACAGGCAACTCTGCCTGGCAGAACTCAAACAGGGATGGTATACAAAATCCAGAACGTAAATAGTTTTAAATACTCACTACGAAGAAAAGCCAGTTACATACAGGAGTCAAAATCAATTCCCAAAGGCAAACTGGTCCCACAGGCCACAGTCGAGCTGATTGTTGTGACTGAGGAGGCTTTATAGGTGGATGTCCTTGGCGAATGGTCAGCCTTTCCGGAATCGAATGGGTCATTGACCAATCCTGGCGGCAAGGGGGCAGGATCCGTCTATCAGCCAGAATTGGACCCAGCTGCAGCTCATCAGCACAGGAGTCCTCAATCGATCGGCAAATTATCTGTCAGCCGTAACACTGTTGTTCTGGGTTATAAGCGCAAGTCTACGCGGAAAATCAGGGCTTTGTGTGAGCAACAGATGCTACCCGTAAACCACCCCACCCACACATGCTTTAATCAAGGCAGCGGCCACCTTGGCCATCAATAGACAACGAAACTCAGAGGTTGTACTGTTTGTTAGATGATTGGCTGTTCGCTATCACCCAATTAGCAACTAACATAATTTTAAAGAATTTCATGAAATGTTAAATCTTTGGAACCATCAAACCATGTTAATATTATCCAGAAGTCAGTCTTGTTATCATCAGCGGCCTTTCTCAGTGCGTAACTGGCACAACTAGGTGATGAAACTGCACCAAATAAATGAACAGTCATCCGGAAGTTCTGTATTTCTTTGTTTATGTCTTCATCTTGCCACCAGAGGAAACGTAAAAAATCTCGAGTCTGCAACCCTCACCTGATGAAAAATAGCCTGTATGTTGCCCACACACGCCACTGGACTCTGCCTAAACCGGATGAGAACTCCAAGCAGAGAGCTGGTGAGATTGGGATGTTGTAACAACTCATTGTTCGGGGATCTTCCTTTAAATGTCGCTCAACAATCAAAAACCACTTTTAGAGTCCCCTTTCTAGGATGGTAAACACCATGATGCGGGATGTACCAAACCTTTCCTATTTGTCCCTGTAACTCCAACTCCGGCACCTTTTCTGCATAACCTTGATCGATTACATTATTAAAGTATGTCGTATACTCTTGGTGAAAATGTGGGTTGTTCAAGAACTTCCTTCTCAAACCAAGAACCCTCTGCTTGAACACCGAGTAATTGTTTGGTAAAGTAGCTTCAGGGTTTCTGAGGGGTAATTTAAGGACATATCTGTTGTTCTGTATATGTGCAGTCGAGTCCATTACTTCCATGACTCACAAGTTTTCCTTTGACATCTCTTTATCTGCTGAGGCCTTTTCATTGAAGTCATGATTGTATAGGTTTTGTAACATTAACTCCAGATTTGCCACAGAAATCCTATTTACCACTGCTGTGGTGCTGCTATCATTTCCATGTAAAGGTCCAGTGATGACCCATACCATTACTGTTCTTAGAGCATATGGACCATCTGACCTACTGTTGATAACTTCCCATGGCTCCAATAGCTTGGTTCCTATCAACAGCAGACTTTATATTGGGAATGTTAACCTTTGACAAATAAGGAAATCTTTTCAGGTCTGCAGCCATAGCAATGTTAGCTTTTGACACTGGCATTTGTTTCTGTGTTAAGACCTCAGGTAGTAGATGGAAAGTGTTGGAATTCATGCCTGCAATTTCCAGTCCAAGCAGCAGTGTGCTGGAACGACTTTCTCCTGTCCCATTGTTGTCAAACAGAACAACTCCTGTATGACCACATGTCTGTGTTGGAGTGGAGACTAGCTTGATTGGTGGTTGAGTTGGTTGCTCACTGGGTTTATTGATATGAAGCACAGTTGGATGTTGCTGACCACAAGTTTGACAGTTCAGGCGGTTTGTACAGGTACGACTCATGTGTCCACTACACAGGCAGCCAAAACAAACCTGTTTCTCCTTTAGAAAAGAAATCTTGTCTCTGTGCTTCTCACGCTTGGACTGTTGACAGTTCTCCAGGCTATGAGCATGTGAGCAGCAGTAACAAAGCTCTCTTGGTGATTCATCCATCTCAGCTTGTCAGAGTTGACTGGCTTTATAGCTGTGGCAAAGCTTCCCTTTACTCCACCTGACCTTTGTTGTTAAGTGTGGATGATTTTGAGCTGGTTGTTCTTTGTTGTACATGCTAAATGACTCTATAAATGGGACCAGACATAATTTTTACATGCCTCACCAAATCCTGTAAATGAGCTCTGTGGTCATATTGCTCCATAACATCATAAGCCTTACTTCTCAATCCTTCTCTCAGCTTGAAAGGTAACTTAGAAACAATCATCTTTTTGTTTGATGGCATGTTCAGCTCCTCCATATATTCCAATTCCTGCGTCACATTACAGCAACCACGCAAATATAAAGCATATGCTTGAAGAGATGTAAGGCAAGGCAAATTTATTTGTAAAGCACACTTCATGTAAAAGACAATTCAAAGTGCTTTACACAAAATGCAAAAACATTACAGCAAGGTGCAGAATAAAATACAAGTGTATTAGAAAAACAAAGATTAAAAACGATACAATTGATTACATTAAAAAGTAAAGATAAAGACATAAGTTAAGATTTTAGCGTAAAATAACCAAGTGGACTGGATCTAAACTCCTAGTAAGAACTATTGAAATGCAGCATGGATCAGATGGGTCTTCAACCTGGATTTAAATAAACTGAGTATTTCAGCTGATCTGAGGCTTTCTGGGAGTTTGTTCCAGACATGTGGAGCATA
>JBAMHW010000015.1:21926922-21941169 GCA_037177495.1 Rhadinocentrus ornatus
CACCTGTTATCTGCTGCATTTCAATAGTTTTCATTTAGAAGCCCAGATCTGCATCAGGTTCATGCATTTTATCTATTTCATTTGAGTTTTTTCTCTCTGTTTTTATTTCATTCATTTTATTGATTTTAATCTTTGTTTTTTTTCATGCACTTGCATTGCTTTCTGCACCCTGCTGTAATGTTTAATGTAAAACATTTTGAATTGTCTTGTACATGAAATGTGCTATACAAATAAATTTGCCTTGCCTTGTACTAGCTGTACAGCAGTCGTGAATCCTCAATGTCATACAATGTCAAACTATAGAATTGGTTCATCGACTGGTTTAATTACCAGTCGATGGCCCAATTCCACACATGTAATTATGCCTTTAATGTTACAATTAAGTTCTGATTAATTTCAATTTCTATTTAAACCGCCACAGCCAGTCTATACATCCATCAATTTTAGGTAGCTTTGAGCTAAGTTTTTTAAGCCTGACACTAAAAACATGTTGAACTTATGAAATCATAACATGTTTTATCTTTTCAACTCACAATCAGAATCAACTATAACTTTTAAAATCTTTTTACTCCAAGTAGAACTCATTGTTACTGTAAAAACAACCTTAAAACATTAAGGTGTAAATGCCTGGTTTGATAGAAGGGAAAGTCAGGGAACCCAGTGCCACCTGCTGTGGTCAGGCCAACAGGAGAAATGAATGAGGCTGAGTGTAGATCATGACAACGCAGTGATTTAAAGAAATAAATTTTTATTAAGAGAAAGGCCAGCAAAGAGAGAAAAGGATCATTAAATTTTCACAAGCAAATTTACATGTTTTTTTTTGTTGTTTTTTTTTGTTTGTTTGTTTTTTGTTTTGTTTTTTGTTTGTTTTTTGTTTTTGTTTTTTGGGGGGGGGGGTGCGTAAAGCTAACATGAAATGCAAAACAGCTTTTATGTTAATTTATATAAAATTATTTTTAAATGTAAAATCACAAACTCATGTTTTTTCTTTAGTGCTTGCTTTAGCGACATCACAAACTAATTTATTATACTGTTGCTGTACTAACTAACAAACTCATACTATATATGGGATGCTGTGTAGTGAATGCATGGTAGGTGTTCTTTGTGTGTCAAGGTTGACCTAAATAATCCAGATGATTAATAAGTGGAAACAAAGGTTCAGTATAATCACACCATGCACCTGATTCTTGACATCTGTGTGTGTCCAGTCCAGCCGGTCGACTCCCAGCCCTCTTCCCTGCACTGGCTCACCCTCCCACATATCCCTCCTCATCCTTCCTGCTAGCATTCCCTGGCGCTTGCTCCTAAAAGTAAAGCGCTATTTTAGGAGCAAGGTAACAATCAACATGGCCAAGATCATTAGCCTCAGAATTCCCCGCGGGCAAGACACAGAAAATAACTTTCCCTTTTCCCTGGCATCTGCAGATTCTGGGGAAAATGAAGACATACAGCCCCCAGGTCCAGCGGCCTGCTCAAGGTAACCTCTGCTGTCAGCACACAATTACTAATGCAGCCTGTCGAGGGGAGTGGGGCACCAGGACAAGGTAAAATAATATGCCACAGAGGTGATGCCCCACGCTTGATGTATTAATAAATAAATACCTCTGCCCGATCATTCATGTTCATCAGTAAATGTGCAAACGAGAAATCCACCTTAGATACTTGCAAACAATGAGAGATTTTGTGCAGTGGAAATTCCATTGAGGATTTCATGCCAAAATTAAGACATTTCCACCTTTTACTGTTTGCTTTTTCCCGCACCTGCAAGAAACAGAATATGTTGATGGCTGGAAGCAGAAAAACAGGATTTCAGAAGCCAGGCACTCATTTACTCTGTCTTTGTGGTATTCTGTTGAACTTGTCAAAACATATGGTCAAGACAACCAATGATTTATAATGGTTGAATACTTTTTATTTTATTCAGTATCCTGCACTAGGAGCAGAGGTTGAGCATAGTCATAATGAGCATAAGGGGAGGTGTATAGGTGTGTTCATCATGTGTGGACTGCTTTTTTTTCTGGAAATAGCTGAAAGCATTTAGCAAAAGCATGAGGAAAATCTGCACTTTTCCAATGTGCTGCTGAATAATTACACTGTTAAATCGGAAAGTATTAATATAGGGAAAGAAATAATCAGGATTATAATCAGTTGGGAAGTGCTGTGATAATCTGTCTCACAATGTGGTTACTAGGGTAGGGGAACAGTTAATGCTATCTTGTGATCTTTGTTTTGATACGTAGTTTGTGTAAAGTTGTGTAAAAAATTTATATTTAAACTTTTCCTGGCAAGACTTGGACTTTAAATCCCTTTAAAGAATTCCGTTTTACACTTTTACATTGTAATTTGTTATATTAAGATAATATGTAAGTAATGTTTTTTCACATTTCTGACATAAAGGTTCATCAAAAAAAACAAAACAAAAAAGAACTATTTTTCAGTGTCAAACCACTACCATTATAGACTCTTAATCAGAGAACAGCCAGAGCTGCAAGTACAAGTATTTAAAATAACACTTAATTTTAAATCTAATACTTTTTTTTGCCAGGGATATTTTCTATTTCTAGAGTTGGAGTTTACAATATTGTCTGTGTTTATTTTCTGGTTCAGTCGTCTACTAAACTCTATTTATATCATAAATATTTTGTGTTTTGTGGCAAATTGTTTGTGATTGAAATGTGATTAATCAAGATTAATTAATTACACAGTTTTTTTAATTGAGTCATATATATATATATATATATGGGGGGGGGTAACTTTCCTTTAAAAGACAGGCTGATATTTTACAGTTTTAAAAATTTATTTTTATGACTCATTTAATTTTGTTCTGCGCATTTGTAAGTGCGTCACACAAACATCTTCAAAAATGTTGTGTTGACAGTAATCAAAATTCTTTGCTATTTATCAGACTCTGCTTGATACCAAGAATGTTTTGTAAGTTCAGGTAAACAAACCAAAATCTCAAGCTAATATTTGCTGTATTAATTGTATTATGAAAAAAGGATGCATATTGTTCACCCACATAGGAACATACAAAATGTAAAATTGCTGAAATTAGGACCTGTTACATCAATTTGTTGTGGTAGTGATGAACTCCAAAGTCAAACTTAAAAAGTTAGGTTTCATATTTAGCTACTCAGACAGATTCCCAGATTTATTTCCCCCACCTATAAGGACATAATAAGTGGTTGTGTGACTGCCATTCATGATTTTAATCACACAAAACTTTCAGGATTAGTGACAATGTCCGCAATGTATTTATGTTTAGGCCACAGGTTTTAGCAGTAGACCTCACTACTCTTTGCTGACCTAATTAACTCTACATGCACAGGTATATTGGACTCTATTGCTCCATTCGCGACCAGGTGCTCTAAACCTGTATCCTAACCATGGCTGGATGATTCCATCCGCGCCCTCAGACGATCAGAGATCAACTTCAGGTCTCTTTGGGGTTGTTGAGGGATTGCTTGTTCAACCATCACACTGTAAAAGCTACTAAAATGCACTATATTTTGAAACTGGTGTCAAGTTACAGCCACAATCCCCAGGTCCTTTTTAGCACTCTTAATCCTCTAATCAGTCCTTTTATGTCCTCATGTATAGCATCTTCATTCTCACTATGTGAAAAATGTCTCTTTTTGTTTATTTTTATTTATTTATTTATTTTTTCACTAGCAAGATTGCTGCTCTTTTTCCCTTCCCTCTGGTTCCGAGCCTGCTGTCCCACCGGAGCAGGTGTCACTCTCTGGATACTCAAGCGTGGTTTTTCACAAAACCTTCTTCTCTCCCCATTGAAATCTCTCTCTCTCCCCCCCCCCCCCCCATGCTAATTAAAATAACTTTTCACTCCATCAAGCTTGTTATTTTTTCCTTGATTAACTTCTACCTGTCTTCAGGCTGTGTCCCAAACGCTTTAAGCATGCTCTTGTGCAGCCTCTCTTAAAGAAACCTAATTTGGATCCTTTAATTCTTACCAACTTCAAGTCAATATCAAATTTCCCTTTCTATTAAAAGTGTTAGAAAAGGATCACTTCGAAATTTTTCTAAAACTTTATTAAAATCTGTCTGGTTTTAAGTTTTTAAGTCCCTACAGTACTGAAACTGCACTTTTAAGAGTTTTTAATGGCCATCTATTAATTACTAATTCTAGATGTCCTGCTGTCCTTGTTCTTTTAGACTTAACCGTAGAATTTGACACAGTTGACCACCAAATCCTCCTGACATGCTTGGAGCAATGTGTTAGCATCAGAGGCACTGTCCTGCACTGGTTCCATTTCACATTAGATTTGCCCAGTCTATTTCTAGTTTTAATTGTTAGCTCAAGACAGACTTCTTTACACTGGCTTTTGAACATAGTTGAGCTTGACATTTGCTTGCTTTTACAATTTAGTAAACGTTTACTTTTTTTTAACTTTGTTTTATTGTTCATTATTTTACTGTGTAGTGTTTTATGTTGTAGTTGTTTTATAGTTTAGCACTTTGGACATCTGGGGTCGCAGTAAATGTGCTATTTAAATAAACTTGAACTTGATTACTCTTGTATGCATATAGCTGATATATAACCACATACTTGCTGTCATACACTGTCTAAATAACTTCAGCTGCAGTCACAACAGTCTGATTTTTCATATTTGTACTTGCATATTACAATTTAGTTTTGATTCATTGCACCCATGACTACCAGAAAACTACAAAGAAGACATCCTCATCCTTAATGATTAAAATATGCTTGGGAAAACCAGAAGAAGCTAGATTTTGTAAATCATGCAGTAATTGCTTACCAAATTAGCACCTGAATACCAGGTCCAGGCTGTTAGAGGATATTTATGGAGTACAGCCATTTGAAAACGCACAGCTATCATTAAGATTAGTAATGATTTCTGTAATCTATAGTGACAAGTCCACCTGTCTACTGTAAAATTTATATTTAGAGAACTGCAATCTGCTCACAAGGGAGTGAAAAAAAAGAAAACTTTTCTCCAGGTTCCACCTTATGTTTTCACTCCTTATTCTGAAGAATGAATGTTTTCCATTTTCAACTAGCATCCATCTTTTGGGATGATGGATCATATGATGGAGAAGGGACAGCATTTTATTTCAGTCATTCTTTCCCAATACTTCTCTTATTCTCTGGGAAGCTGCTTGGTTTGGTTACTTTGTGTAATATACACAAAGCAGTAAGCTCCAGGCTTTGACTGCAGGCTATTTTTAAAACGTACTCCAAGTAGTAATTAAGCATATGCTCCTATTATAACATTTGTTTTCTTTATATATATATATAAATATATATATGGGCTGGCACACATCTGATTTAACTTACTGTGTTTTTTCAGCACCATGGATAGCTACATTAGGATTGCATGCTGCGAGAATGCTCTTGGCAAAATAGACCGTCTTTAAATAGCAGTAATTTTTTTAATGTAAAATACTATTAACATCCTAATCCAGAAAGAGATACTATTAAATACAGCTAGCACAATAATGTCACCTGGCAGTAGCTTTTAAATGTATTTGTTCCTCTCTAGTAAAGTTTACTGACTTTTGAGAAAAGAAATCTCTTCAGCCCTTCAAATATAATTTAGTAATGGCCCTATACCTTTACAGTGTTCATATTATCACAGTGGGCATATGTTTTATTACAGCCCTCCAAGGCTCAACAGTATTTATACAAGACTGTGACCAGGGATAACCGTGATCTTTAAAAAACTGGAGAGGCTTGATAATTTCTCAGCCAGTTTGTGTTGCAATGTATAGCAACCAAATTATCTCAACATAAAAAAGTTGTAGCATGTAATGTTTATGGTATGAAAACAGGTGGCCATTTAGTCTAATAAAAATGTTTCGACATGACTGTGACTTATGAGACATAGCTCCTTGTCTTGTATAGTTTCCCCTTGAACTGGTGTAAATGTCAGGTTTTGGACTTATCCCATTTTTAACCTTTTGTGTGATCATTTATCCTTAAATTTTTAAGTATCAAACAGCCTATTTAATTTACTTTTAAATTACTTTAATAACAGATGTTACAGGTTCAAGCAAAATGGAACACTTTTTTTTATATCTGTCTAAAGTAACTGTGTGTAACATACAGTTGCAAAGCTCACCTGCTTCAAGCTGCATCTAACTTCTGTGCCGCTCCACGTTGCTTGACTTTAAGCTGTATTCAGGCATGCAGAACATCTACATTGTTACACCACTGCCTTCAATCAGTTGCCATTCTACTTCATATAAAGTATGTGTAAATTTAAGCTTTATTACTATAACCTGCATTCAATAATAATGTATTAATATTAATAACATTAACAATAATAATAATGACAAGACACAGTACATAGCAATGGCATCAAAGACCACAAATAATTACCTAAACTTACATTTTTAAGCGAGTAGTAAAGATACAAGCCTCTACAGCAGCGTCTAAAGGCTTCTGCAAATATTTACCATCCAGCGCAGATGTAGAGTAGATTTACCTTTTACTGTTCAGTACAGGCAAAACAAATTGTTTCAACAGACAGGAGTACTAATTGATGTGTTCAACATAACATAAATTATGTTTATCTTTAGTGTAATTTAAAGGTTGCACTACAATTACATACTCAGAGAGTAACTACAGAGGTATTATTGGGGAACTTCTAACATCCAGGTAGAACAATGGAAAATTGAAACAGCATTTTTAGTGTCGGAAAAGATGACATATCTCTCTAGTAAAACATTGTTTTATGTCTCGTCTTTTCTCCACTTTCTAAAGTTGCACCTGAGTGCTTACAAAAGGTAAGCAGAGAGAGAGAGAGACTCAGAGACTTAATCTAAACTTGAGCCGGTAAACAGGTAATCCACAAACAATATCCAATCTTTGTTCCAGAAACATAACGGGCTGCTAAAAAAATGTCAGTATTTCTTTAAGTGAAAACAGGAGTCCAAACTTATAAAACTTGGTCGAGGGCAAGGCAAGAGAGAAGGGTTTAACTGGCAGGCAAAGGTCGTCAACGTAAAGGCAGAGATCTGAGACATAACCAGGGGCAAGGCTGAGGCAAAAATCAATGAGACAGAAAACAAAGTCAAAACTAGTGATGGGTTGTACTGTGCGGACATGTGTCTAATAATAAGTGCGTGAGGAGTAATAAGGAGTGACGTCATTAATTACGTCCAAACCCTCACTGTTCGAATATACCACGTGACCACGTGGTTAGGAAAATAGATCAGATTTCACCATTAGCCTCATCCATGACATACAAGAGTGTTTTCAAAGACACAAGAAGCAGTCGTCATTTTTAAAGTACAGCCTTTAAAGTTTTTGGATTGTAAAATTCAACACATTTGTTATAAAAGACTACAGAAATAATATACATTAAAATTGAAAGCCACAAAACAGAATCAGAGGCTGACAAATGTACAACACAGCATGTGTGTGACCTTCATCTGAACACAGTAACGTAGCCACATGTTTGCACTAATAGCAGATGTTTGAATAAAATCACCTTTACACTGCAGACCTTCACCAGACAGTGAGTATTCCAATCCATTTTCATTCTCAGTCTGGGACCACCCTTTATCCTCCCTTATTTTGAGCTTTTATGAGAGTTTCTGTTTTAATTCATCATGGTTATTACTTTAGAAACTTTTTTACCTTTCATGATTAATAATTGTTTTATTAATTATATCTTAAGCTAAATAAACATTGTAATAAGAATAAGAAGAGGAAGAAGACATTAAATTTACATTACGCTTTTTCAGACACCCAAAGCTTTGCATGTGAAAGAAAAAGAAAAATCCTTGGGAAAAGTAATCGTTTCAGCTTCTCATAAATATGCACTCTGGTCATTTGAGTTGTGAAGTTTAGGTGGATTCTCTACTTCCCCTTTCTGTGTGGTTTGTGTAGTACTCTTTTACCAATGATCTTGCTTGAGTCAGCAACATTCAAGGCAAGGCAACTTTATTTGTAAAGCATATTTCATATATAAGATGAAATGGACTTTACATAAAACATTAATAGCATTACAGCAGCAACAAAGAGCTAAAATGATAACAAAATAATAAATTAAATGAAAATGAATAAAAGCAAGTTAAGTTACCATGCAGATTTCATGCATAGACGCATGTAAAAAGACATTTTTTAACCTGGATTTAAAAAAAAGTTTAACCTCCACTGGCAGTGTTTTCCACTTGTTGGCAGCATGATAGCTAAACGCTGCTTCATTAGTTCATTTAGATATTTGGACTGTACAATCCATAATAATTTTGTTAGAAAAAAACTATTTGAACATATCAGATCCAATCAAATTCAAAGAAATAACTAAGCAGAACATCACACATCAAAGCTGACTGTCACGCCCTTACCTGGTCCAGCCAGGCACCACATTCATCACTCACCTGATCCTCCACACCTGTCCCTGATCCTCCCACTCCAGTCAAGCCAAACCAGTCACACCTGTTACCACTTGACCCGTCTTTCCACTTATACCCCAGCTCCACACTCACTCCCTGTCAAACCTTATTGTTATCCCACGCACACATGGACTTGCTCACTCCCCAGTCCCAGCTCCACAGCTCAAGTCTGAGTAAGATCAGTCTTTTGAGTTTATTCTAATAAACTATTTCTGTTAACCATTGTCCTGTCTCCGAGGAGTTCCAAGCGTTACACTGACAAGGTGGCATACTCCAATTCAAATTCATGGGCCAAGAGAACCATGCACACATTGATGTGAAAGGTGACATTGTGTCTTGTTGCAGCCCGAGGATGGGAAGGAGGGCAGACATGTATAGTTATTCTGTTGTGATCTCTTTCAGAAAGAGCACCTCAGAGACAAACTGCAACAAAACCAGGATTTTTTTTTAACTGATCTCCCCTCTGAGTCCTGTCTCTCCTCTATTGAGACAAATAAATTCTCTGATCAATTAATTCAAATGCACGACGTGAGCTGTGTGTCACTGCAGTCTGCCCACTCATCAGCTAACATCCACTTCTGGTTTCTCTTTTTTTTTCTCTTTTTATATGGATCCCTATTAGCTGCTGCTATTCTTACTGGGGTCTGTTTGTTAAAGGTACTGTGTGTAGCTTTTTTGTTTTTTTGTTAGCACAAATCAAGTATTGCTTTCATAAATACATATATTACCAAAGTCTAATCACAGTCCCATCCAAATGAAAGCGTTCTCGTAGCTTATAATTACTTGGTTATAAATACATAGGTGGCGGCGCACCCAACTGGAGGCTGCCATGTTGCATTGCGATCTTTGAATACAGTAGCTGGACAAACTTGTTAGCCTTGCGCATTTTACCTGTGAGTACCCACTTTTTCGAGGGGAGGGGGCGGGGTGGTGCAAACAAGCAAAGACGACTGTGGATCATTCAGCTTGCCAGTGAAATGGAGGACCATCGATACTCTTTGGCCGTGAGACAGAGGAAAAAATAGCCAAGAAAAGAAAAAGAAATAATAACTGGGAGAAAATGAGAGCGTACATCGGTGGAGCATTTACCAGATGGAGGCAGTTGATGTAGGAGAGGAACTTCAAAGCTAATGCGGGGGTTGCAGGCTTTCTGCTGGATAGGTAAGGTAATTCAATCTAACAGTGAAGTTTATTTTGGCGTTATGTTAGAAACAGGGCAGGGTAGTCCAGCAACTACTTTATCCCCCCGTTTAAATCGGATCATTTACTATTATTTGCTACATAAAATGGCAGAAACGGCTAATTTGTTAGTTAGCCTACAGTAGAAAAGCTACGTTGCAACAGTTTTCAGTTGTTGTTACTCTTCACAGAAGTCATACCAGTAGGCGACCGTGCGCTTCTTTCAGACGTGTTTTCCGAGAGCTTTCCTTCGTGTTTCATGTTTTATTTCAGCTGATTTGTTAACAGAAAGGGTGTAGCTGTCCTCCTTCTAGTCAGACAAAATAGACCAAAGTAAAACCATTTTTTTTACTTGACTGATTTAATCACCAGAACCGTAGCATTGTAACGCAGAAATATCTCTCCGGTAATACGTTGCCCACCTCCCTGGATAAATCAGCTGAAATACATGTTTTTAAACAAAGAGTAATGTTACAGCACAAGATCTTCCTCCTGCCCCTGTTTTCACTCCCTCTTTCTCTCTCTTCATCAGATAATCTCTGAGTCTGCAAGTCACAGAAACTGATTTCATACGATAATTTTAGCTGTAAGCAGTAGCTTGGTACTAAATACATGGAGGGCACGCTTGTAACTTATTGGTATAAAAAAAATGAATAATTATGTATCGTTCAGTTTCTCATTACCTGACGGGACACTCGAACTTCACATTTATGAATCTCCGCGGCTTCAGTAGTTGTAATTACGCTCTTAAATTGTGTATGTAAACGGTTTGTACTATATAAGCGCACCACTAGATGGAGTAATTCTTACACACTGGGGCTTTAAGTACAATTAAATGTCTGTGCACACATAATTCATGCAGACAAATACCTTAACGTATAGATTACATACCATAACATTAAATTCTCCCTAGAAATGAGTGTGATTGTGAATGGTTGTTTGTTTCTCTGTGTTGCTTCTGCGATTGACTGGCGACCTGTCCAGGGTGTACCCTGCTTCTCGCCTGCTGGGATAGGCTCCAGACGTCACATCGTTTGTTTCGGCTGCCACGTTGGGTGGCAGAAAAGCTTGCTGGGACCCCGCTCCCCCTATTGTGACTATTAACTGTTTCTCATCAGGGATGGCACTAACAGACTTAGCACTTTCTAAACTAGATCAGCACTTATGTGGTCAGATCAGACAGCTAAATACAAAAAAAAAAAAGTGCACTTGTAAACTTAAACTTGAAAACGTGGCGATAAACGGTAAGGGTTAAATTTGTCAAATATCCAACCAGTTTTAGGGTGGTCACATTGACACTGTGAGAAACTTAAGAATGTTTTGTTTCTTTGCTGCTTCACATAAAACATGACTTGTATATAAACTTATTATTTGACTTTCCTACCAAATACAAATGAACAACATTTTTGTATTTCTTGTTGAACTAACAATAATATTTGTTTGAGAATTAAACATAATCAACAAGACAAATTTTAAAAACGTTAAAGTAATTTGTACTATTATTTTTAGCTTGCTGACGTCTTTTAAACTTTTCCAGATCATTTTAGCCTTCTTTTCTGCAGTGTGTCCCATCTTACATGTCCGTTAACAACAGACTAATGTGAAGTTTCTGGTCCTGGGGCACAAAAACGTTAAGCTACTACAGTGTGCTGCATTTTATTAATGCATTGCCTTCATTTTTAATAAATAAATATATTCAAATCATAGCGTTCCAAACCAAATTTTCAATAAACTTACCACAGACGAAGTGTTCGCTACACTGCTGAGAGCTTTCTGACAGTTTCCAGTAATCACGTTTGATGGCAGCAGCCCATTTAGCCCATTGCTAAGGGTCAGCAGGCAGTCAGTAAATTAAAAACCTAGCTGTAGCAGCTTAACCAGGTAGCAGTACGCCTGCTTTGTTAATCTTTTTGCCACCCACGAACGTCACCAACGTGCAAGTCACGTGATCAGTAACGAAAGCTGAATATGGTCCATACATATATATACACACATATCCATACCCATTCATTCGAGCATGGATACGCATATCCATACACATATCCTCAAACCCATATCCACATATATTTTAATAACTAGATTCTCTGTTTTAATAAATGCTGCCGTAGTGTAATTTTAAACTCAATGGACAAGTAATTGTCAGGAATTGACAAGTAATACTGATCCACTTTGATCTTGTGAGAGCAGAAAATGCCTCTTCTAAGTTAGGCAGGGCATAGGCATCTTTTATGGTTCGAAGCTTTATCGTCGGTAATCAACACAGAGTTTTACATAACCATTTTCTTCCTAACCACCAATATGGGCAGGAGAAATAAGACTCAGACTCTCTGATTACACCTGCTTTACTCAGCTTATGAAGGTGTCTCTGTACAGCGTTAAGATCTTCTGGAAGTATTGGATGATGCCTTTGTTTCAAAAGGGTCTCATTACTTGATATGAAATTTAACTTGGTCAGTACAACCAATGTCTATATCATGCAGAGAAAAAACATTTGCCATAGCACTAAATTTTTGGCTGAATTCGCTCTTTCCATTAAGCTGGAACTGAAGAGTCACTAAAGTTAAGGTTTAACTTGCAGGTTTCAGATGACTCTGCTTGGGTATCTGGCTGTGTAGACTCATTCTGACTTTGTTTGCTTGATATCACTTCATGTAATGCAATGAGTTCAGCAATGACACTCTCTAGTAGAATAAAAATGTCATGCTTACTTTCATTGTGTAATACCACTGGTATTTTCTGTGATGGAACATCAAGGAGACTGATTAAATAGTTGGTCACTAAGACACCACCAGGTAAATGTGATGTTGAAGGGGGTTCCACCACAACCCACTAGTCTGTGATTTGGCTGTTAATATGAACTAACCCTTCTCCATGTTTCTAAGTGGGAGAACTTGAAAAATAGAGGGTGTTCAAAGACTTATTTTCCTCACTGTAAATAATATACACTTTGGCCATTTGAAGCTTCCACCTCTAAAAGCTCATTTAAAGGATGGATTTCTAAGTGTGAAAGAATCTTATAAAATGACTGTGATTCTTGCCCATCTGTAAGTACATGATCTTTGTACTTCGCTCCGATCAATCCCTGAGGAATTTCCACTGAACTGAATCTGGTGTGAAAGCCTGTTTTCTAAGCTTTACACCTAGTATCAGAGGTGACACTAGGCTCATTGTCATTAGTTCTCATTTGTCTCGCAATGAGGGCAGGTCCTAGTTTAAAGACCGAAAGTGGACTGAATCATTTTGACTTTCCCAAAGGGACTGTTTATCTCGTAACTGTTTACTTTTAGCAGCCACTAATGATGGCTTTAGATCATTTGAGCATGCAGATACAATGTGGCCATCCTCACCGAATCGAAAACAATACCATGGCTTTGACCTAGCACTAGGTCTCTGGATTGTGGCCAGAGGATATTCTTTAGACTTAGCTGGATGTTTTACACTAACTTTAGCTGCATCAGCAACCTGTTTCTTCACTTAAGTGATGTCACTTTGCAATGAGGTGTTATATTCGCTGGAACTTACAGTTTAGTGCTTTTGTCAGAACAGTCTGCAGTCATTATTCTCCAACATGCTGGAGAGAAACCATCCCATTATCTACACTAACACTAGAACTACCAGGATTTTCAGTTTCTCCTGCAGTCACCACATAGTTAATCACCACACCTACTGACCCATTGTTTTTTTAAATGAGGTAGACTGCAGTCTCCCACCCAGTTTACAAATACAAGATGCACCTAACTTTCCCTTCAGTTCAGAGCTATAGAGATCAGAATCAGAATCAATTTTATTGCCATTGTCAGTGAAAGTTTCACAAACTAGGAATTTTTCTTGGTGCAATGGTGCAACATGTAACATGGAACATAGACCAGTAAGGGAATAAAACAAACAATAATGAATACTTTAAAATAAGGCTATAAAGGCATGCAATAATAACTAACTAAACTAAGAAATACTCCAACATAAAAGTGTTACAGCTCTGGAATTCTGCTCCAGGTTGTTGTGGTGGCTGATAAAATCTTTTTTCTGTTGACATTAGATACATTTTTTTACCACACTATATCATGCAGGTTTGTGCCATTATGACTTGTTTTTGTTAGGTTTTTATTCTAACATGCTTTTTAGTTTTTTATTTCCCCCGGATTAATAAAGTATATATCTATCTACCCATCTGTTCAGTTTAAATGCCACTATTACAATAACTGTAAATATCCCATGTAAAGAAAAGTTACTGTGCCATTTTTTTCTTTTTATATATGTTTTCCAACGAAGTAGAGGTTCGTTACGTGGACTGTATTATAAATTATTGTAGTTAGTTTATTTGTGCAAATTTTTGCACTTTAATTCACAGTTTGGCACTTAGAAAAGAGGCACAATTGCACGCAAAATGTATCATTTATTGAGTAATGGAATACTAATATCTTATTCTGCTTTGCTCTCCTTTCTGCTTGTGTTTAACTTCTTTTTTCTTATCTTTACCGGCAAGAAATTTAGGAACACACGCTCCTGGTCATTTATAAATCACTGGAACAATATATTTTTTGATCATCAGAGAAGTAGTGGAATTATGTCTCCTAACCCCACAGTAACAGTGAGCTGCAAAGAGTGTGAACAACTTTCTTTGAGGATAACACAGCTGGAGCAGAGGATTGAAATGCTACAAGGCATTCGTGTGAATGAGGAATTTAT
>JBAMHW010000015.1:21961174-21972283 GCA_037177495.1 Rhadinocentrus ornatus
TGCAGCACTGCGTATTTAAGTATATGTAAATCATTTTTCAACCATTCTATGTCTAAATTTTACTGTAGGAATCAGCCCACTGTGCTTTGTTTCTTGATTGAACGATGTTACAGACGAGGGTGGGGACGCAGCGCCAGCAGAGAAGCTGTAATATATTCTACGGGGTGAGTAATTACTAATAAATTCACACTTTAAGCCCTCTCAAAAACTTACATGTATTTTACAACGGGAATTTTTCAATAATTACTCATCCCGTAAAATATACACTGGGGTGGGGCCACTGGTGGTGCATAGGTCGGTGGGCGTCGGCTCTCGGCCGGGTGGTCGGGTTATTCTGGGGCAGGCTGGGCGGGGGTTCTGGGCTCTTAATGCCTGGGGGCGGCCCCCTATACCTTCGGGGTGGTGGGGTCTGTATGTGCCGGGGGTCTGGGCCTGCCTGGATGTGCTGCCATGGTGTGGGTTGGTGCATGCCCTGGTGTCTGGTTGCAGCCCTGGGAATGGCCTGGGGGCAGGAGGGGTGTAGGGGTTTGAAGGGGGGCTAAGTGGGGTTCAAGGAATTGGTAGGGGGAGGTGCTGGGTGTGAGACAGGGACATTTGCATGTTGTGTGTGTGTGTGTTTTTCTTGTATGATGTGTGTATATGTGTGTGTGGGTGTGTGTGTGTATGCATGAGCCTGTGGGGGAGGCCTGGGGGTGGTGCGCCGTGGGTCTGGGCTCACCCGCTATTCCCCTCCTGCTCCTCTCCTTCCCCCCTGGGTGTGTGGTGGTTGGGTGCGTCCTTGGGTCGGCGGTGGCTTATTGGCTGTGATCGCTATGTGGCCCGGTCATGAGGGGGGCAGCTGTTCCTGGCCTGCCTTGCTCTGGGGGGCTTTCCAGGGAACGAGGGTGCCTAGTGCTGCTAAAAGCTTACCATCCAGGGGTAGGTTCCCTTCCCCCTGGACTTACATCCCCAGACCCCTCTTCTTCCCCGCTTTCTCATGAGCGGGGAGGGTGAGGGCAACGGGAACCGCTCACATCCCCTGTTCCCTGGTGAGCCGCCGGTGCCGGGCGGGGGGACGTGGTTGCCCAGAGGGGTTGGGACCTGGGGTGGCTGGGCTAATGGGTGGCTGCTGATCCTGGGGGGTAGTGTGCGTCTGGTCTGGGCACTCCTGCTGACCTCCTCCCTCTCCTCTTATTCCCCCCTAGCATGTGGGGGGTGGGTGCTTCTGGGGTTGGTGGCGGCCCATTGGATGCGGTTGCCCGGTCATGGGGGGCGGCTGTTCCTGGCCCGTCTCTCCCTGGGGGACCTCTGGGGGAGCGGGGGAGCCTAATACCACCTGAAGCCCGGCATCCTCTTCTTTCCCGCCCTCTCTTACACAAACACACACACACTCATGTAGGGACTTGGGAGGCGTGTGCAACATGCGGGGTAGAGCGGAGGGGGCCATTTAAATGCTGCACCCTGTGGCAACATGCCTCTCAGTTTTATTTGCACTTAGACTCCAAAAACACATGAAACACAACACACAAACAACATCTGGGGGGCATGCCATGTAGTGCTTGGCGGGTGGGGCACCTAAGGTGGCCTCACTCCCAGCACAATGTGGTGAATGCCTCTCAATTTTAATTGCAAACAACATACACTTCATAAACAGGCAGGAGCGGGGAGAGTGAGGTTAATTGGGATCTCTCGCACCCCTGTTCCCCCTGGGTGGCGGGGGGAGGCGGTTGCCCCGAGGGCCGGGACCGGGTTTAACTGCGCTGATGGTGCCTGGTCTGCTGCATCTGGGTGGGGTGGAGTGGTAGCTGGAGGGGTTGGGGTGGGCCGGGCTTGGGGCTCACTGTCCTCTGGTCCGCCTGGGGCGTCCACCATGGGGCATGGTGGGAGGGTCGTGTGTGGCGTCGATGTGTGATAGTGGGTGTTAGTGGGGGGTTGTATGGGTTAAAGGTTGGAGTGGGTGGAGGGTGGGGGCAGGTGGTCGGTGATGCCCTGGTTTTCCGGGGTGGGCGGCAGGAGCATAGGGGTGGGTGCTGGCCCGCGCCGGGCGGATGTTTGGGGGGGCCTGGTTCTCCTTGGCATGGTGCAGGCCCTCTGCCTTTGTTGGGGGGGGCTGTCCCCAGGCTCGGGCCGCTCTGGATGGCCGGTCCCTGGCGGGGCCTATCTTGGCCCACCCAAGACCGTGGGGGGCTCTGGCTGGGGCTCTCTTCTGCCACCCTCCGGGTGGGGCTTGGTTCGTATTCGGGGTGGGGTGGCTCGGGTTCGAGCTCCGGGGTTGCTGTTGATGGCCCGTGTCTCTGGGCTGCCCTGATCTGCCTCCAGCCTCCGTAGAGGCGGGGTCACATTTGCATGATCTCACTCATCTCTGATAACTCCTTGTAACATCCTCTGCATGCTGAAACAGTCACTGAGTCGTCCAGTGGGTTTATACACTAAGAGATCATTTTTCTTTTTTCTTTTTTTCTATGGGTTTGTGTCTGGTCAAGTTTGTGATATGTCTCTTTGATTTGGTCATTACTTAAAATCTCTTAATCTCTGGCAGTTCTGTTTTTCGGTAAAAGCTGTTAGAAATTTTCCGGTGTGTTTGTACAAATGTAGAAGTTTGTTAGTGTGGATTGAAGGGTCGTTGTCTTCTGTCTGTGGTGCTTTTGTTTCTTCTTTCTTCTTCTTTCTGCTTTACCTTTAGCTTCTTTTTGCTGTCTTCTTTCCTTTTCTGTCCCCTCCGGTCGGGTCCAGCAAGATTACATAGATTCCATGATTCAAAGTAAATAAATAACATTAAATAAATAAATAAAGGAATCAGACCATCAAGAGGAGTCTTATACTTATAAGCCTCCCCATGGCAAAGCAAATTTGTTCGGCACTATCATTCTGCTTGCTATGATGTTGGACAAGACAGGTTAACAAAAAAAAAAAAAAAAAAAATCTGGGTGTTGTGATGGATTCAGACCTTAACTTTGAGAAACGCATTAAGGGAATCACAAAGTCAGCCTACTATCATCTTAAGAACGTATCAAGGGTAAAAGATCTGATGTCTCTGCAAGACTTGGAAAAACTAGTCCATGGTATCATCTTTAGTTGGCTTGACACTGTAACTGTTTTTACAGGTTCTATCTAAAAAATCTGTTAGACAATCGCAGCTTATTCAGAACTCAGCTGCTCGAGTCCTCACTAAGATCAAAAAAGTGGACCACATCAGTCCAGCTCTGAGATCTTTACACTGGCTGTCCAGTCCATCAGAGGATAGACTTTAAAGTTCTGCTGATGGTCTACAAAGCTCTGAATGGTTTAGGATCAAAACACATCACTGGATTCAGCTTCTTATCAGTTCCCAGATTCAGAACCAGACATGGAGAAGCTGCATTCAGCTCAATGCTACACATGTCTGGAACAAACTCCTAGAAAGCCTCAGTTTAGCTGAATCACTCAGTTTATTTAAATCCAAGTTGAAGACCCACCTGTTCTCTGCTGCATTTTAATCTGTTTCTTTTAAGCTGGAGTCTTAACTTTAATTCTTACATTTTATCTTTTTTATTTAAGCTTTTACTTTCTGTTTTTATTTAATTAATTGCATGTCTTTTGTCTTTTTTGTCTGGCAGGTGCCCTAGGCAAAACAGGAGTTTTTACCCCACCCCACTTGGCAAAATGCTTACCGAAACTGAAGCTACATAACTCAGTCACACACATTTTGTAACTAATATACAAATTCTTGTCTCTTTATTAACAAACAAAACAAAGTCACACTGAAACACTGTAAACTAAAAAAACTGCTACAAAAATTATAAGTAGCAGAAAATAAATAACATTTAGTAAAAAATAAATAATCTTTAGTGCAAAAGGCCAGGGCAAGAAATGGCTCATGTGCAAATCTTAAAACAATGTAAAATGGTGAATTAAAAAACACACATTAAACTAGAAAAACTGCTACTATTATGATTAACAAAATAATGACACTGTGTAAAACAAAAAAAAAATCAATCAAGCAATCAAATAAAATTTTTAAAGCATGTTTCATATGTAAGTTGTAACACAAAGTTGTTTTGCTATCTGTGTCTCTATCATCTTTATGACATTTCTGCATTCAGTGTTCTTCATTTAGATCTGCTGCCACAGAACCAAATATTATTTAATAATTGTTGGATAAAGAAAACATTATCAAATGTAATAGTACAGCAGTCATTATTCTTTGTTAAATTAACTTGTATTTTTCACTGAGAGCCTCTAGTGAAGACAATGAGGCTGAGGCCTCCTCTCTAGTAGCTTCTACAGGTGCCTGTTATGGCAGAAAACATGTTCTCAGCGCATCTGGACAAATACAAGTTTAACACATTACTTTTAGTTTTATAGCAGTAAAATTAAATAGCATTAGCCTACCCTTCCAATAAACAGACATAAATACTGCTTTGCAAACACAATTAGATAAATTTTTATGTCATATGAAACCTTTACTTTATGTCATTTGGACATTATGACATGCATGCTTTTTATTGTATAAGATAGGTGGTACTTTAATTATTATGTTGTTCAGCTTTTGTTGTTACTGTGCAATAGCATCTACGTTAGCTAGCGTTAGCCCACTGTTGATGTCAAAATGAAAAGTTAACACATGCTGCCTTTATCTTCAGTAACTCAAACACACCTCTGGGCTCGTTTTCCCTCCTCCTCCTTCCTACGTTTTCTGTAAGTGGCACCTGACGGCTTGAATTCTCTCTTCATTATAAACCTTTTAAATGATTTTCTTGTTGGCAACACACGACAAGGTGATGTCATCAATCAGCATAATCATTACGAACCTGGATGCACCGCTCCCCTTTGTCCACTCTCTCACCTGCCAACCCACAACAGCAGCAGGAGGTCAGTCAAGGAGGACGTCAGCTTCACAGAATATTGTACATTTAAAGCTCTATGATCCTACTTATTTGTACCAACAAGCGACCTTGGCCTCACTAACTTCCAGTGAACTCAGACACTGATAAAAATACTCTGACAAACAGGAGGACTGAACAGCTGCTGGGACCAGTTTACTGTCAGCTACCACCAGTCACACAACACACAAACACACACAGCTATTTTGACTCTATGTAATATGTGAAGCGCTAGACACTAACCACCAAAGACCTTGTTTCGTTGTCATGTTCATCACGACTCTTATGAAGCACCATATTTCACTGTGCATGTAAGCAGCAGCACGATAGAGGAGTCGAGCTCAACAGTGCAAGTAGTGTGTGATAAAGCTATTCTGTCTGCCACAGAGTCAGCAGTTACTGAATCCGTTCTGCATCCATGAGCTCTCTCCTTACTCTCTGCAAAGAAACTCTCGCTGAAGCCCATTTGCAAGGAACTACATCACTCAGTGGAAGTGAGAGTGGCCTGTCCCCAACAAAGATAATAATAAAAAAGTCAAGTTTAACTTTAGTTAGAAACTTATGCATGTACTGCCTAGCTGTATCATATACAGGTAGCATCTGAGTGGCTGCAATGGAGACAGAGAAGAAGTGAGCTTATGAATGTTTAATCAACATTTTCAATGTGCCGTCAAAACAAGCATTTATATTCCTCGAGTCGATATCCAGTGCGGATGTGAGGAGGCTGATCTATGTTTAGCCATGCAAATGTGGGGATTAAAACTCCAGGCTAGGCTGGAGAGCGGGAAAGAGCTCACTGCTAAATTAGTCATTCCCAGAAAATGCATTTGCTGGAAAATGTGTGTGGAAGCACACTCAAATCCACTCTCTAAAATTCCTCTTTTTTTTTTTCTTTTTTTTGTGCTGGTCCCTGACAGAATGTTATAGAAAAACACTTCAGCAAAATGGCGGATATAAAAAATAAACTGAGTACTATCTACTGACTAGCTGAATCTCAAGTATCCCAAAGATATTGCCCATCTACTTCAGCATCAATCAGCCTGGGGCATGAAACTGGCCAAAAAAGGCCATTTGGGTCCCTTCGTTGATGTGTTTCCCTCAAAGGTGAGTCATTTGTTCCACAACCAGACACCCTCTAATTGGATTGTAAATCTTTGGTGATGATTAATCATATGACCTGCTTCAGAAGTGCTAATGAGGAGCTATTTTAGCTACATGACATCACTCATATCACCTCTGGCAACCTCAGGCTGTTAACCTGTGTTAAAAGATCTAAGTTTTATTCACTGGTAAACCTTTATTTTAAGTTTTTAGAGGTAATGATTAAAGCTCTCTTAGTCTTTATGAGGCACTCTGTATTTGTGTGTGGCTTCTCTCACCGTTTGGCCTCACAGCACATATAATTGACAGACATTACGTTAGTTTGTCACCCAAAAATGTTTTGCCATTTGCAGACTTAACAATGCATTACTAAGGGTGCTAAGGATGAGTGTATTTTTGCAGCATGCCATTTGAGCACAAGTATTTTGTAATACTCTGGTGCTCTTTGTCTTTCTTTGTTCATTTTCTGGGCTATAAAATACTTAATGCCTTTTGGTGGCATTTGCTGAATTTAGATTTAAGCTTACATTCTGAAAAAATTAATATGTAAGCTGGTAATTTCGCCAGATAACTGTAAGAAATGAATAGCCTACATTTATTTAAGAAATTTGGGATTTTTACCAGGGCTATCAAAATTAAACCATTAATTAAGAGATAAATCTTTGAAAATATAACATTAATTTTTGACACATTAACACATAAACAGCAAAGTTAGTACATGTCATATTAAAAATCTGATTTTGATATTATCACCACGAGAGAAGCTAATTTTGGGCATGTGGGTGCCTTTTCACACCACTGAACCACCAAAAAACACTTTATCCTCCTCACATATTAAGTTTCTGACAGTTTTTCAGCCTTATAATAAGAGGATGCTGCAAGATGGACAATTTGATACAGCACATAATTAATCACAGTCGTGTTACCTAAGGGTAGGGCTGGACAATAATTCAATATCAACATATATCACAATACACTTTCATTTAATAACTGTGAAATGTGTTTTGAGCACATTTCTGTTTCAGTGTTTCAGTGACAGGCTACTTTTCTTTTTGAGGAGTTGGCAACAGTGCATCTTAAGCATTTCCACTCAAAGAATATGCTGTGTCAGAAGATGAAACACCAATTGTTGCTCACTCTTTTTTCTGTTTATTGTAGCAATTCTGAGTACTTTTGTTATTTATTTATTCATTTTTTTTGCTTAGTTGAAGCACCTTTGTTTAAATCTGTAAGAATAACATAATGTGTCTATGTTGTTATGCCTTTAAAGTTAAAGCTATTAATATTGAGAAAGGTAAAAGTTTTATTTGACCTTTGATTGTGATGTCAAATTTCATTTGAAGGCTAATTTAGCCCTGCTAAATTCAAATAAAAGGTGAACATTAATTTATTGTACAGCTTTTATTTCTAAAATGTCATACTGGAGGAGTTTAATAGACTTGGCAAAATGATTTTTAGTTTTACTGGCATCTGTTGTGGGGATTTTTGGCAATTTTCTGAGGCTTTTATATTGTTTATTTCGATATTGGAATTATATCAAATCGACCGAAATTAAGAAATTTATCATGATAAAAGTCATTTTGTCCAACCCTACCTAAGAGTGGGGGTGTAGTGGTACAGCCTCACAGCAAGAAGGTCGCTGGTTCAAGCAATTTCGGACAGGGCTTTCTGCGTGGAGTTTGAACCCTTCCTGGGATAGGCTCCAGCCCCCCGTGACCCTGAATTGGAATAAGTGATATAGATAATACAAAAGAAAATCAACTAATGTGATTATAACTTTTAGTTCTGAATAAAGTTGTCTTATTGGCAGATATTACATTTGTTGAGATATTGAGGTCAGTTCATAGTAGTTTATTATTGTATCCGTTAAGCCCCCTGGTCTCCAGTGAAAAATTGTAAAAGCACAAAGGTAAATGATGAGGTTTTTATTTCAAGTTACATAATACACGTTGCTTTTCTTCATAATAATAAAAAAAATATAATAATAATAATAATAATAATAATAATAACAATAACAATTATTATTATTACATTCCAAGTAATTTTATCCAAGTTACATTTTTTTTTAAATTTATTTCATTTAAGTAATTCTTTTCATTACTCCTGAAACTTCAGTTCTCCCAGCAGTGCAGCCCTCAGAGCTCTACAATGTGCATCTGGCAATGCTTGCGTTTTACCATTCCTGCAGTGGAACAACATTTCAGCTTTCCTTATCATAAAATAAGTCATTGATTCTCTTGGTCCCACTCTTCTTCTTCTCTTAAAGCCCAAGTTCAGCAAATTCTGGCTTCATAATAAAACACATTTTCATGATGAAAACAGTAAGCTTGTTAGTTAATAGTCCATAGTTCCATTGGACTGATCCAGGATGCCAAAGTCTGAGAGGCTGAGTCCACCCTAGACAGGTTCTAAGTACTACAAGGTCGAGATGGTGCTGGTGTGTGTGGCCTGCATGGAATGTTTCATTGTTTCTTTCCAATCCCGACACTCGTTGGGGTCATCAATGCCTGGTTGATACCCATTGTTGGCCCAGAGAAGCTGTATTAGCTTCATGATCCACACTTCCTTGCCCCAGACAGCGTGGGATGAATCTGAGAAACTTGCAGCCAATCTCCCCAAGCCACTGTGAGGTTTGGCCTAGTGAGTACAAGGTTATCTAACAAAACATTTATTCTGAAGGACTTTTTCACCTCCAGTGGAATGAATTCTCTTTGTGTGACAAAGCCTGGGTGAATGTTGGTGAGTCTAGTTTATTCTCTGAACTTTTACTGCCAGATTGGTGCTATTTAACCACCCTGTGGACATCTGGCTGAGGAGGAGGACTGACGACTTGGTACAGGAGTATATAAAAACAACGTTTTCATCTCTCCTCTTTCCCCAGCTTTGAACTTTATCTTTTTTAACTTGGTTGTCCTTATTCTGTACTCTGTGCACCAAGTTTCTATTATAAATCTTTCCACAGCTGTTTTGCTCTCAACTTTCATAAAAATATGGTCATTCCTGAGTGTCATAATACAGATGGGCTCAGCTCTTAGCTTCACTCCACCCACCAGACAGTATTAATTGTGGTGGCTCCATTTAAACCAAGGCTGCAAAAATAACAAATTTGATAGAGAGAAAAATTGATTAAATACAGCTGATAGAGTTTTAAAAGGCAATTATTATTTTTAGAGGTTTTTTAGTCTGATTTGAAGTCTGCACCTTCTGCCCTGAGGGCTTTTAATGAAACTCTTTTGACTCTGGGGATTATGTGAGCCTGGTTTTATTAAATTTAACGCCTGCCTTTGATGTGGTGGATCACTACATATTCTCACCCGCACTAAGCACCGGACCTTGGGGGACCGAGCCTCTCTGGACACCCTCTGAAACTCACTCCTACAACCTATCTGACACTCTGATTCACTACAGAACTTCAGATTATTCCTCAAAACTCACCTGTACAAATTGGCATTCCCATAATTCTAAATTCTATTGCCTTTGTTTTCACATGTACAGCATCTTTGAGTGTTCAAAAAAACTGATATACAAGTTTGATGTAAAATTGCTATTATTATACTGGAGATGAATGAGTGAATGAGTTTCTCCTGGTCTTTCTGGGAGACTAAACTTTTAATTCTGTTGATGTTTCTTAGCAGGTTAAAAGCTTCTTAGTGACAGCTTTAATGTGGCTGCTAAAAGTCAGATCTGAGTCTATCCACTCCAAGGTTACGAACTTGGTCTGTGATGTTAAGAGTCCAAGTCTTCAGATGTTTACAAATGCTAAACCCTCTTCTCTTTGCTACCAAACAAAATATTATCAGTTTTGGCTTCATTGAATTGTAGAAATTTCTCCCTCATCCAGGTGTTTATTTGCTCCAGACATTGACACAGTAAGTCTATTGGAATGTCGTCTGGTGACAAAGATACATAAAGTTGTGTATCATCTGCATAACTTTGAAAATTAATGCTAAAGTTCTGTGATATTTGACCCAAAGGGAGCATATACAAGTTAAATAGAAGAGGTCCAAGTACTGACCCCTGGGGGAGTCCACAAGTCATGGCCACTCGCCTGGATTCATAGCTGCCGATCGCAATAAAAAAAACTCCGGCCTTCTAAAATATGACCTGAACCAATCCAGTTTTCCAGCCTGTTCAACAGGATTCTGTGATCTACAGTATGAAACGCAGCACTGAGGTCCAGCAGAACCAGGACTGATACTTGACCAGAATCAGTATTCAACCTAATGTCATTCAACTCTTTGACCAGAGCTGTTTCAGTGCTGTGATGAGGTCGTAAGCCAAACTGAAGTTTATCAAGATTTCCACTTTCATTTAGAAAGTCATTAAGCTGGTAAAATACAACTTTCTCAATAGTCTTGGATATAAAAGAGAGGTTAGAGACAGGTCTATAGTTGTTCATTAAAGAGGCGTCTAGAGTCCTTTTCTTTAGGAGTGGCTTAATGGCAGCTATCTTTAGTGAATTTAGAGCATTATGTTAGCATTTTACTTGACTGAAACAACATTTTATGTTAGCTTGAATTTTTTTTAATCCTCCTGAGCGCCTCTGTCATGTTTAGTCCCCCAGGGTTCAATGCTTGGACTTCTTTTTTTTCTTAATAGCTTCTTGCTCTGGGCTCTATCTTTTAGAACACCAAGTTGGCTATCCATTTCTCTGTTGATGACATTCAGGTTTATATGTGTCAAAAACAAGAGGACTGCTTTTCTGTGACAATGTTGATGGAGTGCATTGATGAAATAAAATTCCAGTGGTGAAATTCAGCTTTTTCAAACTCTGTAATCACTAGGATACCACTCCCCTTCATACTCCATAGTACATAGTACTACTACATTATCTTTTTTCTTTTTTCAAAACTATTAGCTTTTTTCCCCTTTTAACTTAAAATGTATACCCTCCAAAAAAAAAGAAAGAAAAAAAACCATTAGATATTAGATCTAATATTAGATGTGATGTTAAACATTATTCTGCATTATATGTAACATCTCATTTATTTTTTATTTAATGCCGCAGTGTGTAAAAATTAGTCCCATCTAGTTGTGCGCTAATATATTACAAGCAACTGAGTAGTGCTCTACTGGACCCTCACTATTTAAGAGCGTTATTACGACTACGGAAGCTGTGGAGATTCATAAATGTGAAGTTCGAGTGTCCCGTCAGGTGATGAGGAAC
>JBAMHW010000015.1:21977473-21987571 GCA_037177495.1 Rhadinocentrus ornatus
TATATATGTATGTATAATCTAAATCCATTATGCTTTGTTTAGTAACAGTTCCTGTTAAATAGAAGGATGCTGTAGCGTATCTTGTACAGTTCATATAATCCCTGTTAAGTATGGCAGGTCATGAAGTATTTTCTTATCAGCATTATTTCATATTGAGCTTAGTAAAACTAACATTACCAGTATGCTGCTGTTATCAGCAAATAAGGAAAGCAGAAACTCAAAAATTCCTGAAAAAACAGATAACATTGTACAGAACTTCTCTTGCATTTTCTCATCAAGCTCTAGGTAATTATGGAAGGTAATAATTATAACGATTAATTAAAATAATGTAAGATCTTACTTCTTAACATTTAGAAAATAATTTAGGTATCATATTTTGTAATTGTGAAAAGCCTAAAAGATGAACTAGCTTACACAGCATTGAAAATAAATCATAGCCACAAAATAAACATAATGCACTGACTGTACAAGTTGTTGGCTCACCAGAGGGAGACACTGTGATTCTGCATGTTGCTCTATTAAAGATGAACAGTCACCCCTGTTTGTTGGCTGAGAATTGCACAATTATTAATTTGAGCTTTTGACACTCAAGCAAGCATAAAAGTATTTTATTTAAGTGCAGTCGCTTAAGATTTAGTCAGATCAGTCATGATCGAAATAGTGTCAGCCAAATGTCACCTGCAGCTGTGACTCATCAAGTTGCCTAAAGCGTACAACTTTGGTTTAATTTTTTTTATCATGTTGTTGAAGTTTAAGCTTGATGGAGCATGCTCAGACTGCTGGAATTATGCTAGAAACATGAGAAGGCTTTGCATTAATAGTCATTCAAGATCATTTTAATCAGAGCTGCTGATGCTCTCTTAGAGAAGATTACTTTACAATGCTGTTATTTTTCCAGCATAAATCGATTAAAAAGGGAAACTCTCTTCCTTTAGAAGTAGAATAAACATCTATGAAAAACACCAAACAACATTTATGTTTTGTTTGTTTTTCCCCCTCGCTCTCTCTCCAAGTAAAAAATAACCTCTTGCAGAGTTTGCTCTAAATAACAGTTTCCATAACAACAGCAACAGTGACTGCTATATTTTTCAAAAAAAAGAAAAGAAAGAAAAGAAAAGAAGAAGGCAAATGAAACATCCTGCTCCTCCTCTGAATGGGATGCATCTTTTCCTTTACAACTGGGTGCATAACACTTAACTTAAAGGGTGCGGTACAGTGCTCACCGTACGTGGTTCACTGCATACTTTAAAATGAGCAAGAGCCTCTTGGATTTTCTTCTACAAAATAATGGATGCACAATAGCAAGGATACAGGTCACATGTAGAGAGGCCATCAGCAAGTCTTTATGATGAATGCCTTCATAGCTTTACTGTATCTAAAATATTACCCTATCAACCTATTACCCCCTCTAGTTTTTCCGTTTTTGTTGTACATAACAAGAGGTCCGGCTACTCCATTTCTAATTTGTCAGCTGTCAAAAAAGGCTTTGGAGAAGGGCACAGATGTACATAGCCTTAAATTGACAAGGCTTGGATCTGATAGCAACTGCCCATTACCTCCATGACGTCAATAATGTCATGAAAAACATAACTTTGAAAAGGATAGTTTAATAGTCCTCTCAGCTGTGCATTCACCTATCTTTTCACCTGTCAGAGGTAGTGTGGGCATTCCACTCCCCACCAGACCTCCAGGCAGCTAATCAACTCTGACTGGCCTGCCTGGGCTCAGTGGCAGCAGATTCTTTGAGGGGCACAGCTTTGCAGCGGGGATTAATTTCACTGTACTAAAGTATCTCTTTGGCAGCTGTCGGCATGTGCTGTCCACCTCATTGATTGGGTCCGTCTGTGCAGGCAGGGCTGCATAATTCTATTAAATGTATGAAGAGCAAGAAGGTTCCAGGCCTGTCACAGGCAGCGTGGACCAATCTAACTGGCTTCATTCTAATGTGGCCTGGCAGGCCTCCCTGAGGGCAGAATGTGGTTTTAGGGTTCACAGAGACAGACTCATTCTGTCCATGCCCTTTTGTACAAAAAAAAAAATATATATATATATAGCAGAGCTGTATCTCTAGGTGATCCAGTGTGAGAGACAGAGAGGATGTGGGAGAAAGAATGACAACCCAAAACAAACAACAAGTAAACACAAAAAAATTTGAGGGATACCAGTTGTTAAAAGGAGAAGCATAAATCATGTTTACCTTTCAAAGTCCATGACAGTCAATTCAAAATATTCTACCCTTTGTTACATGATACTTTTTTTAGATATTGATTATGTATATTGATGTGTCATTCCTTCTTTAACACATATTTGAACCATTACCGATTTCTCTGTTTACAGCTCAGTCAGAGCTAGGTTTTTTTCCAGGAGCTTTAGATGTCACAGTCAAATGCAGGGGGACCCCTTTATTTTTTTTAAAATTGCTATCTATTCATGGTATCATCTTGCAGGGTGAAGATGAAATTCCTATTAGGAGGTGGGGGGAATATTGGGAGACTAAATTTTCGGTATTTAACCAGGGCAACCAGACTTTGTGTAGTATTTAAGGCACTTTATTGATGTAATTTGTTGTTCTTTGATTGGATTGAGGCCGAAAATAAAAAACAAAAAAGTACTAAAGATGCTGAGGTTTAAGCACACAAAAACATTACCATAATGATTAGGGTTCTGCTACATTCTTTGACAACTTACATCCTAAGATCCTAGATCAGTTGGCATCAACTGTGAAAATATTTTTTCAATCAATATATTAAATTTATCAGTTCCAGAGCCGGCCCTAGCCCCTTTGCTGCCCTTTGGGGCCCTAGCCCCTTGGTGTTTTCACTTGGGACAAATAAATTATTATATTGTCATTATGGTGACATATTATAATTGACATATTTTACGTGCCCAGTACTGAGTACTTACTAAAGGTTTATATGCTAATAACAATTATTAAATAAACAAAGATTTGGCAGATTAATAATTATTATTGTTTAAAACATACCATGGCTGTGACTATTTCTGCAAGTAAGCTGTTTTGAAATAAGGTCATGAACATGTATATTTGGGTGGCTGCAAAACTTGCATCTGCAAGAATGACATGACACTAAAAATAACTGCTTTTCTCTGACATTTTCTTTTTATGACTAAAGCACAGTGACAGATATCAACTTGTAAAGTTGTTGAACTATAGAAAAACTGAAATTACATGGTTATATCTTGACTTTTTTCCCTTCCTGTCAAATACTTCTACGATTTTGTTCTTTGACAAGTTATTTTTGTCTACTTTCATCTACCCATTACTATTAAAAACAAAAACATAAAAACACTGTAACATCAACATTGTTACAGATGACCGGTATGTAGAGAGGAACTTTTACCTGATTTAAAGTCAATTCCTGCTCTGCTTGCTAGAAATCATGTTTAGTCTAATGAATATGTTTTACAGCAGCATTAATATTGCACAACAGGAGAACAACAGGCACTGATTGGTCCTTAAGCTGCTGAACACAGTCTGTGATTGGTAGAGACACTCCATCGATGGCTAGCAGACGGCCAATAACAGTGGAAACAGAAATAATGTTTTCACTTGGGACAAATAAATTATTATATTGCATTATTAATTTGCCCAGTCAATCACACAACTGCATGTGAATTCTCTCTTGCCCAGAAATTATTTTGCTGCCCCAAACAAGCAGCCAACTAGTAGCATCAAGCCTTGTAAACGTGCCATGGAGGGCGTCATCACTTTATCCAATCAGACTTTGAAGGAATTTGAAATAAACACAGAATTCTTTGAATTTGTTCAGGAATCAGAGGTTTTCCTCCATTTTTACATTAATCTTGCAAAACATTAACATGTTTTACAGAAAGATTAACAGAGTATAATTTGGGTCAAATGAAAACTGCTGGATCACAAAGGAAACTCTTTTATGGTCTTTCATTGACCAGAACAGTACTCTACAGAGCTTCTATTTACTGAATTGTTTTTATTTTATTTGAATGGACTTCTGATGTTTAGTTTCCCTATGCTCAAACTGTCACAAGGTTTGTGTTTTGGAACAAGACAGCAGACTGTAAAAGATGGTGAGGTTCAAACAGATTTGAGGAGGTTTTCCAGTGGTGAGTTTCTGGACCTAAACGCCTCCAGAAAGGCTTCACAGAGTTGGTGGTCGCACATGTTCCAATGTTCCAAGAAAAGGTTTTCTGCAGAGCAAAAGGGAACGAGTGAGGTCAGATAACAGGGAATACATGACCAGTGTTCCACCTCTGCAGTGACCTCTGCAGACTGATGAGGCTGATTGAGAGCAGCTGTGGGAACCTGCCATGGTAGAAAGGGAGCCACACCCACATCCAATCTAAGTGTGGGCTATGCAGCAAGTTTTGGCTTACAAAACAATAACCCAATCGACTCCTGTCTATCTTTACTCCTTAATCCAAAGCTATTCTCCCTCTCAACAGTTATGCTCTGCCAGTGAAGGACGCCTAGTGCTTCCACTACAAAGTTGCGCAAAATCAGTAGCTAGACTCTTTTCTTCTGTTGTTCCCGGTGGTGGAGCGATCTACTGAACTCTGTCCGAGCCGCAGAATCCTTATTCATTTTTAAGAGCAAGCTAAAGACTTAGGTATTTAAGAAGCAATTCCTCACTTAACTTAACTCTTCTACTTGCCGGAATGAGTAAAGAGATTTGTCCAGCTCTTTGGCTCAACTCAGCACTGAATAAAATATATTGTGTGATGAAATCGTGATCTCATAATTAAGACAAAAAAATTGTATTGTAATGTATTGTGTTGTTCTTACTGTCAGATGTAAAAGCATCTGCCAAATGACTGTAAAATAGAATTTGGTATTGATCCGATACCAAGTAAGTAAAGGGATGGTATCATTTATACCAATACTTATTTTTATAGGGCTGTCAAAATTAGCATGTTAATGCTAAGAGATTAGCATTAGCTGAGATTAGCACGAGAGAGCTGATTTTGGGCATGTAGGTGCCTTGTCACAGTGGTGAACCGAATCCACCAAAACCCTTTTTTTTTTTCTTCCTTATTTATGAAGTTTGTGACAGTCCTAAAACATTACATTTAGAATTTTTATACCGAGGTGTCCAGAAACAAAGTCATTACTGATTTAAATATTAGAATTTATCATTATCTCGGCAAGAGTTGCTGATGTTGGGCATGAGGTTCCTTGTCACATCTGGGAACCGGATGCAGTAAAAAGCACGTTTTCCTCCTTATTTATGAAGATTCAAGCCTTCCACTAAAGTATTGACGTTATTACACCAGTATCGATTGATATCATTACTATTGTTGGTATGGATATTATCGATATTTGGATCAATCTCTCTACCAATAATTCAAATTAACACCAAAGCACACACACAGCAGGGGGGCCAGACACACTGGGGAAAAGGGACAGAGACACAAGAGGATAGACAAAACGTAGACCTATGACATAAACTTTCAAATGTATCTAACTAGCTTACGTTGGAGTCCCTTAAACAGCTTGTAAATCTTTTGACCTCATTAAAGGCAGACAGTAAGCTTTGAGTCAAGAGAGGACTTTTTCACTGCCACCATAGTTTAAGCATGTGTGGAGTGTATTCATTGGATTGAAATTTGCAATTTGGGTTATAAGACAACATTACCTACCACACAATGAACCAGTAAGGTTTTTAAAAACAAAGTGGATATTGAACGCGTCACACGAAAATACCATATTAATATACATCTTTTGGTTTAGACAGAATTTGTCAACTGCTGACTATAGTTAACCTGAAACTAAAACTGGAAGTCATATTAGTATAACTCATTCTCTGGGGGCCAGGAATCCCTAATTAAGTAGTTGTAGTTGGTTTCTGTATCAGAATGATGGATCACAAGTTTAGTATTACAGCAACACTCCTGAAGTAGCACGAATGTGTTGCATATAAGTCAAATAAGAGAACCATGAAGTTTCGCCTGAATGAGATATAACAGCTGCCAGCAGGTAGCTGGCAGCTGCTGGTGGCTTTTTTTTTTTAATGTGATTAAACATTAAACAGGATTCTTAATCCAGCCTTCAAAAACCATTGTGAAAAGAATACTAATCAAATAGAGGCTGTGCTCACTAAGCTTTAATCAATGCTATTATTAATGGTTGACTGCTCAAGATAGAAAGAAAAGCCAACTGCAAAGATTTTTCACACCTTAATCAGGTTGAAAAATGGCTGTTGCAGCACTAACCGCTTTGCCTACAAATATGTCACTGCTCATTTATGGGCTTTTTATCCAGACGGACCACAGTGCCACAGTTGTTTATGTCAATTTAGAAAGCAATAGCACACCAACGTCAATGACGACTTCATAATAACCATAACAATACTGACAATAACATGGCATGATGTTTATCAGATGTTTTGCTCTGATTTCTTTTGAAAACCCAACAATGTTTCTGTATCAATGACTTTAATGGACCTCCAGCTGATCTCATTTAGATTCAATTTTTATAGATACAGTTTGTATTTAGCAGATTAGAAATACTATTAAACTGTATAATTGTGGCTAATCTGTTGTGATTTATGAGATAGAGTTAAACACATCTGAGTGCACACTTTACTGTGAACATGCAGATTTCAGATTCACTTTCTTCAGTGGGAACAACAAGCAGTTGCAGACTGATAATTCCGGTTATCCCTCGGTGTTGCTCTCAGTTGTTGGCTGTATTGATACTTAAATATCCAAATCAACAAAATAGCTGTTCATATATTTAAGTGCTAACTAAGCAAAGCAGCTTGAAATCCAGTATGTCATTCAATCTGACAGACACAGCAGACTCCGGCTTGTGTTCATATTCAAATCTTTTATTGTGTGCTGTTTGGCCCGATCACTTCTCAGCCCCAAACCTGACAAACGTCCTGTAGCACAAACCCATGAAGTTTTACATTTTATTATTAGCAACATCAGAGTACTAAATGTACAGAGGACGAATCCAATGAGAATCGCATTTACAGTGCTTGCAAATACAGAGCTTAGTAGTACAAGAGTAACCAAATCAAAGTCACCTCGAAATTGAAACGTTTACCAATAACTACAAAAGGAAGAGATGTGGTTCATAAGACACAAAATTAAAAGTTATACAACATTTAGCCGTCACAGAGACAGACTGGAGTCCCTTTTTGTGGAGGTGTGCTGTGTGTGTGTGTGTGTATGTGTCTGTATATACTATAGTCTTATACAAAAGTTAACAGAGGTACTCATTGATATATTAAACACAAATATAAAAAGTTTAAGAGTCACAAAGTACAAACTCTTCATTTTTATGGCAACAACACAACTTCAGCTTTCTTCATGGTAGGTATGAACTGTGATTGTAAGTCAGCTTTTATGAACAAACCACTGTGTGCTCCCAGGTGAAAAGCCCCTCACCCCCCAAAGTGAAAACAAATATTCTATTACAACTCCTCCACCCCATAATATTTAAACTCATTTCATAATTCTTGTGATTTTAAAAAAAAGACATTATTTTGACACCCAGATCTTCAGATTTTGCCTCTTGAGGGACAGGTGAGTGTAAGCCTGCATATACCCCTCTCCTGTTTAATCCCAATATGTCAGTCATCTCAGGCATCTTACAATGGTACTTCCTGCTGTCTTCATACAGTGCTAGTTCCTACTCTCCATCTGGTAGAGGGATTATAGGAAAATTATGGGTGTTGCAATATGTTTTTATTTTTTCAAGTTTGGATAGGCACTGACAGCGACAGTGCTTTAGCTCTTGTGAATAAAAAAGTAAAAACATGACCCGAGAGCAGAGTCGGAGCCCTCCGCTTTAGATAGATAAGCGCACAGTATGTGACTTTTCTGAAATGATGAGGAAAAGCAACGTGAGGAGCTACACTTTTCTGACAGCTAAGAAATTATTTCAGTAAGACTGGCTGTCAAAACAAATGTTTCTCACCTCATTGAGCATCCTTTCAACTTTGCTAAATCTAAAAACCACCACCATTGTCACCTGCAGTGCCATGTGTAATATGTTTCATGGCTAACCAGACACAAAAGGACATGATTAAAGAGAGATGATACACTGATTCATTTCATGTTAATGCTTCCAGCAATAAGGTGGGGGCGAAAAAAGGAAGTAGACCGTGAGGATGTCCACATCTAATTCAAACAAAACATATGTCAATAAGTTCTACTTTACATGTCTGACATGCAAACAGGAATCACGGTCCCTGTAGATTTGCCACATCCTTCATCCTGAAAGGAAAAGCCTTGCTGATTGATAGCTTGTTTGTGCTGAAGGTTTCATGGGTTGCTGATTAGACAGAAATGGGAGTCGTTAAAAAAAAAAATCATTCATTTTGAAAAAGGCTTGTCATGTCCTTCGCCATCATCTACTGTCCCTTGTCTCTGCCTGCACAGCTCTCAGATGTTGTCCCCTGAATTAAATCTGACCAAGCGAAAAGAATAATTTTCCTCCTTCTTAACCACAATATACCAGACTCATCCGCTTTCCTGAAATATAAACTGAAAAGGCAAGATAGCATCAAAACATTTCCTAGTATATAACATTTCAGGGGGTGGTAAAAGAGGAATTGTGTTTTATGGCATTCTTACTTGTTTAAAATGCTGCTAATTTTGTTATTTTATCCTTTGTATGAATATCTAATTTGGACAGAAAGTGAGTTTCTTGTAGCTAGTAGGCCACTACCAGCAAAACAAAGTTTTCAAGGCAAATTAAATGAAAACATGTAAAACTTTTTTATCCATCATTGTTCATATCCAATGAATAATATATCATCAGTTTTGTTAAAAATGTCTTACATACTCAGATGTTTCACATCTTTCACATGTTGTGTAAGCACCACAGAAATGTGGCAACTAAGTACTTTCCTGGACAAAACCGTTCACAGCAATTCAGAATTTTAATGGTCACAAATGGTCTCACAATCATCAGAATGCCCATGGTAGCTTATAGCACAACTGGAAATTAAGCAGAAACTGTTTTCATAGATTTGGCCACCACTGCATTCAGAAAGTTCACAGCATTGCTAAAAAATAAGCTTGGCATGGCACATGAGGTCTATAACACAAGTTTTAAACAAATCCCCTCAAATACTGTATCTCACAGGTTTCAGGATACATTTGACCCCTGTACCTTCTGCAATTGTGCAAGTATTTTTAGCTTGTTTTACTCTCCTCTTCTCCATTCTCCAGCCTGTAACATCAAAAAGTGTCTTAGAAAGACATTTTGAAGCATGTTTAAATTCATAAAACATGTAAAAAGAAGAAAGTAGACTTGCTAAAGGAACTAGCAGTGCTACACCAGTATTTTCTTTGCAGAAGTCTTTCTGGCATCCATTGCATCTAAAGTGGTACAAAAAATCTTACTGAATTACCTCCAAAGACCTTCAATGCCAAAATGATACTTCAACAAATCAATAGTTTGATGATACACATGTCTAAATTAATACTTATTTGACTCAAGGATGTACACATTGGAGAAGAGGTAGGAAGCTTAACTTATTTTAAGCAATGTTGCCTGTACTTAGTAGATTACGTGGTCAAAAAAGCTGTTGGCCAAAGCTACAAAACACCAGTAAGAGTTTAGAACCAAGCCAGCAACTCCTGCTAAAGCTGTGTTTAGGCACAGCAGAAGCTAAACATCAGCATGCTAACAGATAATGCTAACATGTTGTTTAGCAGTTATAGTGTTTATGTTCACTATCCTAGTTTATCAGGTCAGATGCTAGTTAGGAGCGTCTATAACACACTTGGCAGAGTGACACTGCTGTCACAAGAGCTATGCCACTAAATGGGTAGAAAACAGCGAAGCCTTAACAATCTTGAATTTCTGGTTCTGACAGTGAAGGGGTCACAATGATATTTTCAGTGTATGGACTAATTTATCTCCCTGATTGTATAATGTAATGATTCCAGTTAAACGTGTAACTAATCTTAGATTCTCTGGGACGTTTGTAGCAACACGTATAAACAAATAGAAAATGAGAAATTTGGCAAATGCATGTAACTCAGTCAAGATCAAGTTTAGTTGGTTTCTTGGCAGCTACTGTTGGAGTTAAAGTATAATATATATATATATATATATATATATATATATATATTTTTTTATAA
>JBAMHW010000015.1:21987671-22012972 GCA_037177495.1 Rhadinocentrus ornatus
ATATATATATATATATATAATTTTTTTTTATAATTTGGCAAGACACACTATTAAAATCCATGTAAAAATTATGTTTAAGAAGAGTAAGTAATTGATTTTCCAGCCAACCATGAATACAACAACCCAATATGATTACAACACTTGGTAAGACCACGCAGCAATGTTACTTTCAGATATTCCACCTGGAAATCACTCTTCAGCTTGTGAACTATTGCAGCGTCTACTGAAGTATTATACTGGTTACCTAAAGATATAATACAAGTACTGCTTGAAAGTGCAGATAAGAAGCTTGGCACAAGGTTAGTTTTGTGTTTTGAAAGAAATACTGTAGATACACATGTAAACAAAGACACTATCCCCGACCTAGCTGGAACCTTCCCAAAAATGGGAAAGGTCTTGAAAAATAGAACACACCTGTACACAAATAGAAGCAAATATATAGAAAATACATTTACACGTGTATATTATACAGTAAGTTTCATAACCTTCTGATTGGTAAGGTAACACTCTCTTCATTCAAAAAAATATATGTTATGTCAAAGAAGCAACACAGCCTGACATGTGAGGCTGAACTGGTATGGGTCATTTATGAGTGGCTTTATGTTGTCCAAAGCAGATTGTTTTTCTTTTTTTGCACCACAGTGTTAAATCAAGCTATCTTCATACCTCCATAATGGCTCATATTTATACATACTCATGTCACTGGAACAATCTTTTCCTAGATTTCTTCAAGGAACTGAGGCTTACAACCACATAGGTGCATGACTGGAAATCATGTGTCAGCACTCAGTGGAAGCCACCATTTAAATCTGTACATATTGCTGTCTGCAGCCAAAAACCTTTACAATTAAAGAATTGTATTTGTGCTTTGTACAAACCCACAGCACAATCAAAGATATATCAATAGACAACTTCTGCTAAAGCTTCATAGCGCAAAGCTAATCAGAGCATGGAGCTGATGATAAAATAATTGGTTCTAGAAAGCTCTCAGAAGAGCTTTGCTATCTTTCTTCACTACATATTTTGCTCAACTTGACAGAACAGTTTGGACCAATTTAGTAGTGTCTTTTGTTTTAATCCCTTCACTTAAACAAATCAGTGGGGATGTTTTTTAAAAGTTCCTTTGGCAAAGATTTGAGCAGTCTGTTTGTGAACTTTCTCAACAGTCTTGCTGTGAGAGCCGAAATTCTGAAATGCTTGAAATATTAACCTCTAGTACAACGAATCTGGAGAGAGCTGATTTTCACAAATCATTTGATAAGGGAATTACTTCCTGCTCTACTCCTGTACTTTAAAAATCATGATGCAGATCATTTTGATCCTAAGAGACATCCCTTTGTGACATCTGACAGCTGCTTTGTCAGTAATTTTATGTACCATCTTCCAAAAAACTGGTTCAGTCTTTTTGAGTTTCTGACTATAATGCAGAGTTTTAGGTTTCAAAAGTGACTTATCAAAAGCGTACGATTCTGGGTGATTGGTGGCGGTGTTGAGTTACTGAGAGCGGATTCATATTTCATCTTCTTTGATACTTATGTAAACTACAACATGAATTATTAGAATCTAATCCATCCTTTATCATGGATGCTTGCATCTAAATCATAGTGGAGTGAATTTAATTTAACAGCTGCTGAGTTAAAGACCAATAGGAAGTGTGCCCGATGGCTGGACAGACCTGAGACGGTATGAATGTCCTGTCCAGCATCATGCAATATATTGTTGTCGTCTGTAATCTGTATACATGAATTTGCTGTGGGTTTGTTGTTGCCTGCACCACAGAAGTGTCTTGTTTTTTGTTCTTCACGAGTTAAATCAGATACAAATCTCACATAATTAGCAGTTGACATGGGTCTTGGTTTGGCTTGCACCAGGTGTAGATGGGTTACTTTGTCATAATCTCAGCTAAGGTTGGGACTATTTTAACAATGATGTGTTCAGCCATTTGGACTTCTGCTGTTAGAGCTGTAGCATTTTCTTTGTACAAAAATAGACATAACTATTCTGGTTTTAAAATGCGACCAATTGAAACAATCTCCTAAAGTCAATTGTCCAATAAAGCATATACCATCTATTTTTCCACTGTCTCTCTTTCCTAGCTTTATAGAGAAGTGATTCATATAAATATCATTTAAATTCTTTTGCAACACATCTCTTTAAACTATTTCAAAACATATTCAAATACATTTGTTGTTTTTTTAAACTTTCACAGTTCTTTAAAAAAAACCAAAAAACAAAGAAAACAAAAAAAATGTAATTAGAGTCGATACAGGGTTATTATAACACTCTTTGTTTAGTCCTTCAGTTCATTTTTAAACTTCCATCTTTTCAGGTTGTGGCACATAGTGGCATTATTGGCACATTGTTCAGAAATACAGTTCATCTTCCATCCAAAGCAGCTCCTTGGAGCTCCTTTTGTCAAATGTCAAATGATTTCCTTGAGACATCCGTGACGTCCACAGTCTTGTTTCTTATGTCCTGTAAATATATCTGTATATAATCTAGATCTAGATGAATGTAGGTTCCTGGAAAGATGGAATGGCAGCTTTGTGGCTGCCCTGCTTGTTATTTCTAGAAAAATAAATATCTTCAGCAGAGTTCAAGGAGTGACCAGACTATTTTACAAAAGAAGCTGTTTTGTGTGTTTCTTGTTTCCAACGGGTTCCTGTGAAGATACAGAAAACAAAACTATAGTTACTCCTCAGTATGAAACCAGTGCAAAAACAAGACTTATAAATTATCCTACTTTCCAGTTATTTTAGGAGTGGAGTCATTGACAAATATGGCCTTAAAAACGTGCAGAGTGTTGACTTCTCTTTAAAACAGACTGAAGAAAGATGATATGGTAGAAGTAAAACAGTGGGGCATATTGTAACCAACAATTAAACCAAACAAATACATAAAGGTTGTAGAGAGAAGAGGGGCATAGAGAGAATGCGGTGGATAGCTGAGCTGAGTAATGTGTGTCCAGACAACACTGAGGCCCTGTCCTCTCACTACATTACCTGCAGGCAATACATTCCTTTGAAAATCTGGGTCAATAGCAAACTTTACACCTCCCCTAGGCTTCCAGTAAAACTGTGGGGCCAGAGCATATGTTTAATGATAACACTTTGAATTTCAAATGCAAGGCCATCCTGGCACTTATTAGTCGTGCATTTAAAAAAAATGTCTTATTCTAGTAAAACTGCGCCTTTACTTCTCCAAACAGTATGCTTTAGGAGTAAGAATTAGAATGGGAACATAAATATTAATAAAGATGTTCGGATATCAACAGAGAAATAATTAATTGTGACCGTAAGTTTATTAAAACTGATATATGCATAATTAGTCTCTTATCTCTAACAAAGGACTGTGATACTGCTCTGAACCGGATATCTCAACCCGTTTTTTATTACTGCGCAGAAGATAGAAGGGAGCATAATCATGTCACAAATAACAAACATATGCCAAGTTCCCCTCTATTCCCAAAGTGGGGCAGCATTACCACGGGGAACGAGGTGGCTAAGGCTCAGACGATGATTTTCAGAGGGGGGTAAAGTGGAACAGTACCCACCAGAGCGTGAATTCAGAAAGTCTCTTCCACCCACAGAACATGAAGAAGGGCTTCAGCTCGTCAACAAGAGATCTCAAACCATTTCTCTGACACAAAGGCCACGGGAATCAGTTGTCTTTCAGTGGGGGAGGGCCTGTTGGGTAAAACACAAGTAGTTAGAACATCAAGCTGATTGACTCTAAAGTGACATTACTGCAGAGGAGAAGCACCCTTATTTCCCCATAGACTTTTTACACAACATTACTGCAGTTAGCATAGTAATGCTGTCACATACAGTAAAACAAAAAACACACCTTTACTCATCAGCAAACCTGCAAAATATACCATTACAATTCTTCCATTCCTTATCATAAATACATGCAGAAACTAAATGAATCATCCAGCCCTCCCTGCTAACGTTCTGTAATGAATCTGCTGCAGGGCTTGGATACACTGAGTAAGTGTGACCGTCTTTGCTGCAGCTGAGATGACTGTTACTGTTATTCACTCAGACAATAAACACAGTCAATAATACTGTTGCATCACCCACTTAATGGGTACGTGATTTCTGTCAACACACCTGTCAGTTTAAATCACAAAGAAGGACACGTCCTGACCTAAAGAGAAGATCAGATTTTTTAGTTAAAGAAAGAAAAATAAAAGACAGATTACCTGAGTTGGCAAACCAGATTCTGTTGAGTGAGGTTTAAAAATACCACAATACCAATACATGATTTAAGCGAATTTTGCCGATAATTGTCCTATAAAATACTGTCAGGAAATGACACTGAAGAGACATTATGCTGTCATGCATCTATAAACTCGTTACCCAGCAATGAACATGTTTTTATGTGCAGCTTGAGATTCCTGTGGCACAACATTCAGCCGAGTGTCAGGCAGATGGACAGAGAACAAGAACATGGACAATAGTCTTTAAGGTTAACCAGCTTTTTGTGTAGATTCGCAGAAGCAAACATCTGAGTGAGGCCTCCATCTCGTCAATTTATCCCTAAAAAATTTATTTTCAATTTATTAGAACATTTATCTCTTAATGAAACCATCATAATAGGTAATGGATTTCTTTCTCACTCTTTTTATGCCTTCTTTAAACTAATCTAGCTATCCCAATAAACATGAGGCGTGATTTCAATGTTGCTTCCAGTGAAAGACATCCACTTTTCAACTGGTTAAAATGTGCTATGACATCAGGTGTGTCAGAAAAGGCAGGTCAACAAAGAGTCAGTCATCACTTGCTCCATTTGTGAGTTTAAAGAGAGATGTTGTATATTCATAACTCATATTTTACTGATAAATGTAATGTAGTCCACATGAAAAAGTATTTTCCATGCCTTAAATTAGTCATATAAAATGTTAAATGGCACATACTGCCAACTAGGGCTGCAACAAGATAAAAATAGTCGACAATGACCCGTTGACTATTGTCTGCAAAAAAAAAAAAAACATCGTCTTTTTCCCCTATCTCTGCTGAGAGTTGCACATGTGCAATAAAGTCCGCCAGGGGAAAATATGGCAGGGAACAACACCTTCCAGTTCGGTCCTCAGGCAATGGATGAAAGCGTCAGCTAAATGAATGTAATGTAATGTAATGCAATGCTCGAACATTTAAAGAGGAGGCACGTTGGACTTACATAACAACCGTGTACAAGACTTCAAAACCATTTAATAATTATGAGAGATATAATCTGATTGATCGACTAGTCGTTTTAATCGACAATCAGAATAGTCATTAGTTGCAGCCCTACTGCCAAGATGATGCCTCCAGGACTTTGTAAATCAGTTTAGTGGTATTTAGGAATTACAACTTTTAATACTGTACAAAGTTTTAATCTTCTATCAGCCATCTAATCATGCCATGGTGCAGCCCTGTATTTATAGGCTGCTTAAGGTTACTTATATTACAAACCCTAGTAAAATCGGGGCTAGATACAAATGTTTCATCTTCAGCTGGGCCTACACATTTGAAAACTTTCAATTTTAACTCATATAATTTTAGTGTAGATGTCTAAGGACTATTTAATTGTCTTTTCAAGACCAAAAAAAAAAAAAAGAGCTCTGTTGAGAGCTAATCAGCTTGTCACCAGACATACAAAGATTCACCATTATAAATTTGCCTCACCCCACAGAAGAAATGTTTCAGTCCAAATCCACCTTTTATTTAACTGTTCCTCCACCAACGTACCTGTTTCCGTTGTAAGCAGTCTTGTAGACAGGTGTCTGCTGGATCATCTCATCAGTGTAGATTGGCACGGCAGTCCGGACGGACTCATGTGAGCACTGCAGGCTGTCGTTGTAGGCAGTGAATATGTCCACCTTGCTGGCCACCCGGGCTGGGGTGAAGTCTGTCAGGTTTTGGCAGCTTTCCTCTTGCTGGTGGATCTTTCGCTGATGGCTATTGTGGCGGCCATTTCCAGACTGCGCACAGCTACAAAAACACGCACCAAAGACAAGAAACAAACATAAAATCATACCTTGTACCTTGGGATCTCTGAAGATGAGTAAGAATATGCAGCAACTGCGCTTTAAGTCAATAGTAAAGGAATCTTTCCTACCAGTTTTTAAGGACGAGTGTTGTGATCAAGGCTGCAATAACCATGATGAGAGACACAGTGATTGTGATTATCTGGTGCACTGCCAAGCCTGCAAAAGAAAGAAAAGGATATAAAATTCAAGCATTTATGTAGAAAAAGGTTTTACTCCTGTAGTTCACAGCAGATTACTCTCTGTGCTTCTCTTGTTTTCTGTGAAAAACAAACTCTGAGTAAAATACTGAGATTGAGGTCAGTTTGATATTCCAGCTTCTGATGTGGTGATGAAAAGTAAAGATAATTAGGAATTAACAAAGTCAAGTAAAATCCGCTCCATCTGTACAAATCTAACTCAAACCAAATTGTGATGCATAAAGGTAAAAGAGCAGGTCTTGGTGTGAGGAACTCTTGTAGAAAATCCAAAGTCTGTCTATAGATTTTGCCCCAATGGTTTTATTTAAACATTAAATGAGAGCAATATTTTTTATATGATACATCAAATGAGATTTCTGATCAAAAGATGATGCTGAAAGGTAAAGCAAGCAATGTGAAATGGAGAGTGGGAGGAGGCAGCCAAGAAGCACATCAACTGATCTTTGGGGCCTTTGAGGAAAAAGGGCCAAAAACCCAAACACCTGTCAAGTATCTGTTTAACCCACTAACATCTAGGTCTCCTAGCATTACATTAATTAAGAACAGTTCAATGTTAATTTTGTTATCACATCCAACTAAAAGCAATATTTAGTTTTCATTAGGAGTTTTGGGAACTAAATACATTTCCTCTTTAAGCTCTGGTTTGTTTTCCACTAAAACATGAGGACAATGTTTGGCAGCTTGTTGCTAACTTAGATTTCTGGTTAGCAGGTAACATGTAGATGCTTAATAGAGCTTTCCCTTGCAAAGGACTGCATGATGCATTTAAAAATGCAGTTGATTATAATGAAATTCATTATGCTCAACCATCTGATCCATTCACACTGAATTCAATAAATTATGGATGGCTTGTTGCATCCAAGTTGGGCTTTTTGCTACCAGGCACCTCTTTGTAATTTGGTATCTGCCAGCCTTGGCTGATTAACTGATCTGCAAATGGTGACTTCTGATGGGTAGCAGAGAAACAGACAGAATCCCTCCAGTGTTAACATCCCTCAACTGGCCTCCTATAAAACATTAAATTAACTCAATCTAAATTATTTTGGTACAGTTCTGAAGTTTTCTGCTTTTTCTCTACCATCAGACCTCTTCAATCCACTTTATTTGCACTTGATGTCTTTACTATTTTAGGTAACTAGGTATTTCTCTCTTTAAATTATTTTATTTTTTTTTAAATAAATCAGGTTTTACAACAGTCTTCTTTGATTTTGCCATTTTATTGTTAAACTTTAAAGTGTTATTTTATTTAGTTGTAATTCACCATCATGATTTTCTCTACTCTTGATGTGCCTTAATTTTGTATACAGCACTTTGGTCAACTTTGATGGTTTTATATTCTCTTTATAGATAAAAACTTTTGTAAACTTATTTAATTTAAATATTCAAGAAGTATTTCTATAAAAAAAAAATATGAGAATCTATGTCAAAGCAAAAAATAAATAAAATTAAATTAAAAAAAAAAGTGACAGGCGGGAAAAGTGCAACTCCAGCCAGGAATTTTCCACAGCTCACAGCTCGTAGCAACCAACTGTTCGCATTCTGTGTTAGAGCTACATGCACCACTCTCTTTGCCCCGAATATCATTATCAGTGAGAAATAAAACCCAATCATTGTGCTATTGCAAGAATAAACAAGCAACTGACAGAATAATCATTCTTAACTACTGGACAATTAATAGAAAATAAAAATAGAATCAGTTGACTCAACGCTTGAGATTCAAGAAGAGTTACAGAACCCACCAACCTCTGTGTGATCAGTCAATTTCACATAGTGACATCTTCCAAGTGTTTACAGATTTGTTGTGCTGAGCATTCTGGACAGCACAGAGTAATACAATTAGGACCTTTCTTTCAAAATTGAATTATTCCACCTTTTATCTCCATATTGTTCATTTTAATTGGCATACAGATATCTAAGAAGTCTACATTTCTCTGCTTACCCCACTTATTCTTTAAAACTAAAAACAATGTTCCTAAAATCTAAAGAAGTCTTGTGTGCTGATCTTGTGTTTTTTTTAATAAATCCCAGGACAGTAATCCATAAACAAACCTGTTCAGTAATGGGCCTAAAGTGAGGATTAGTTCAAGCCCATTGCACTGTACTAAAAGGGGTGTATTTGTGTGGGTGAGTGATAAAGCAACTCTGACACAATGACATACTGCAGCATGACAAAAAATAAATAAATAAAAAGAAAAGAAAAGCCATCATAATGAAAATGCCCACATGGGCTTTATACATCTCACCTCTCCATCAGCCAGCTGCCTGGCTGCTGATCCAAGCCAATTTGTCTTCTGGAAACGCTCAAAAGGAAGTGCTGCTCAGTTATTTTGGAAAAGAACACAACCTCTTCTCTGCATCCTGCTGCCTGGACAGACTCATCTTAGATAATAAACTTCTGCAGGCAGAGCTATGCAAAAAGACAGACCAGGTCAACCTTGGATTAATGATATCTCCGGCTGGCTCTGGGAAGCCTCACCTTCCCAATGCAATCAAAGTCCCTTGCCACAGCAAAGGCACATTAACTTATCTGGCAAGTAATTTGCATTACCCGCATATCCCCTCTCTATCCTCCATTTCCCTCTCCGGCCATCTCTGCCTGACGTTTGAAGCTGTTAAGTTGAACATATTTGACTATAAATTCACACCTGCTCAAGCTGGGGCACAATAGAGCTTCCCTCTGACCTTGATCAATAACTTAGGTCTCTGCTGAGGTTTGTTTCAACTGAGGTTCACGTCAGATTGCAAAGGAGATCCTGCCAGTGGCTAGAAATCAAATCAAAAGAACTTGGTAAGTTTGACCTGTTAAACCACAACTGATTTAATCACATTATAAGGCTGAATTATGTCCTTTCTTCTAATGGACACTATCAATTATTTAAGCAGAATGTGACTGGATAAACAAGATGTACATTAAAGTGATAGTGTGCAACAAATTTCAGGGCACTTAACTCAAAGTAGCTTATTAGGAGTTACATTAGTCATTCAGGGCCAAAATATGCACACAGTCTTGGTACAGTTCTCTAATAAAACAAATGAGGCCAGGAACGTGGGGCCCCGGCTACACAAACACAACATTAAGCCCATTATAACCCAATTTCCAAGGCACAACGATTAAGGGTGCAGAGATAATAAAGCGAATGGGTGACAAATATGAGTGCAGAGGCCAGTTCTATTTTCATCCAGGACTGCTTGTTGGAGGGATGAAAATTTGGCCCGGAAATCTAAAACTCATTGTGTCCTGGCAGTGAGGTTGAAAAATCACCTTTGGCAGTCACCTTGCTTCAGAGATACCCAATGAGTTTTGGTTTGGTCAAATCACTGTCAAACAAAGACAAGCTGAGGAAACGAATTAGGGAGAAAAGGAAGAGAAACTAATACAGAGGGAAGGGCAGATAGTCTGTGACTGCTGGGTTTAAGCCCTCATCAATGCTTCTTGGAAAAGGATAATTGTGAATTTATTCTTTTTTTTCTTGGTCTGGACATTTTGATGAACATATCAACAAAAAGCATGTGGGTGAATAATGCTTAGACAACCAATAACATTAATCTCCACTGCTTTCCATTGCTTTTCAATTGTTTAAGCCTCAAACCTCAAATCACATTACTATTTCCATGGTATAGACTTGCAGCGTTCAATATCTTTACTATAGCTATTACTCATCATCGACTTGGCTTTTAAAAGGCAGTGGACACCATATCAGCCTTTATAGTAAAGAAAAAGTCTTCGGCTAGCACTACACTTATAAAAACAGAATATCTTGCATACCTGTTTAAATAAACAACATAATTAGTGTGTAACAGTTGCTGAAGCATTATAGTTCTAGCAAGAGAAAAAAATATTATATTTAAAACTCACTTTGTGAGCTTGCGATGGACTGGTGACCTGTCCAGGGTGTACCCTGCCTTCACCTGAAACACTGCTGGGATAGGCTCCAGCTCACCGCACGACCCCTAATGGGAACAAGCGGTACAGAAAAAGACTGACTGACTTTGTGAGCTTGGGAGTGGTAATTACTAAGTTAGGTATGAAACAAATTATAATGTATCAGTATTTATCCTTGCACACAATTCATTATGCCTGCCCTTTATGGATGAAAATGACCGGTCATGGTTCAGTGATAAAGCCGTGTGCAAGAGTTTCCTTTAGCTATGTATTTTAATGCTTTTCAACAAGAAAGGCAAAATGATGCAAACAGTTGCAAGATCAATTCCAATGAAAATCAAGATTTTAATCTTGTTAAATCTTGTGTAGGATGTAGTGAAATTGACAGGCAAAGCCTCTCTGAATACCTCCCACTTCTACTTTCCACGTGTTGTAAGAGTATGAAAATATCCAACAAATAGGATAGTGTTTGATTGTGTTTAGTAATACGGTCTTGTAGCATCGAGGACTAGTAGAAATATGACATAAATACATGGAAATTGCAACAATTCATAGTTTCATGTAAGTGCTTGCTAGTAATAATAAAAGTAATGTTATGATAATGATTTCTATCAATGGAACATATGTTTTATGTATGCAGGAGCTAAAGTGTTGCAAATGACTGATATTATTGATTTTAATATTATGTGTCACGGTTCGTCAGCTGGGGTTCGGGATTTCCCAGCTGTCCCTGAAGGCATTCTCCCTCCACCACCTTTTATTGCTGATACGCTCCACCTGCGCCAGGCTGTATAAAACCAGTATGTGGCAACTTCTTTTTTGCCAGATCGTCTTGATTAATTCCTGCACGTTTCCAGCCCTGATCTTCTGCCTGCAGACATGCTTTTCTGACCTGATTGACCTAAGTTTTCCAGACCCTGCCTGTCCCGAGTCTGGTAACTCTGTTTCTCTGTTGTTTGGCTCTTTTGGAACCCTGATTTTTGGATTGTCACTATCGCCGGAAGGATTTCTATAGAGCACCTATTGGAAGGCAACCTGAAACTTAAATACCAGACAGCTGACTATCTTTTCCTGTACTAACACTATCTCTGGTGGGGATTCCTCTGGCTGCTCTCGTCCCCTCTCCCGGAGAACTCCGCCGTGTGGACTCCCTCATCTCCACTGACGAGCCGCCAGAAAGTGAATCAGATGCTTCTATACTGACTACATTCATCTGTACAGTAAAGTCTTCTGTACACCAATCCTTGGGTCTCTTTTACTCACTTGTTCCAGTCTGCTAAAACGTGACAATTATGTGTATAAGAGCTAAATCATGATTTCATGACTAATATACAGGCCTTTATTTCTGAGTTGACACTGAAACTAAGTAATATTGCACCCTCATAAGGTTTTTCTGCACCCTTGGCACAACCAGGGGAGCAAGACCTGAACCAGGACATAGCTAGCTGCAGTTCCCACAGGATCCTTTTCCAGGAGTCACCTGCTTTTAGGGTGTAATTTGGACCACATGAAGTTTTAGTAGAGAAATTAATGCCCTTAAAAAGGTACCTGGGAAAGATGTAGCACTTTTGAGACTTGAGTCTTTAACTTTTTGGGTGTGGCTTGCAGAATCGAACATTTCAGATTGGTTGGGTATTCCCAGCATTTTCCTTCTATCTTTGTGTCTCAGCCATCTCAGGTTTAGGATCCGCAAAAAGTCAAAATAAATCTGTTAACTTGAAGTGGGAACACAGGAAAATTACTATTTGTAAAGAGAACATTCTAAGTCAGACAGCAATTTCAGCAGATAGGAAATAAATGAGGAGACAGAGCTCATCCTTTTGCAATAAAGTAGGTAAATCAGAGCAATAATGCATTAATTTCTCATTGTTTCATAGCAGCTAAACCCCAAGGAACAAATTAAGAACTTTTCTTTTTTGTTTTTCTCCAACAGCATGTGTTCTTGTTTGCGGCTGATCTGATCTGCGCGTCACTGCTCTTTCTGTGATGGTCAAGACAGGTCGCAGTTGTCAGGATTAAATGTTAAGTGTAGAATTCTTTCCTGAGTAGTAATGCTCAAAATCCAAAACCCCATAGAAATGTGCTACAGGGACAGACTGAGTTGGTTTTACTGTAGGCTCAGCACAGAAGGCAGATTATTCAGCAAGCACAGATGGGGTGGAGCGATACTCTTGATCAAACTTAATTTGCCAAATCAACCATGAACCTCAGGCCTCAGTGGAAATGCAACAGATCCAGGGCTAAAATAATCTTTTAGCTTCTGTAAATAATAATAAAATAAGACACTCCAGGCCATTAAGTTCTGATGCTGTTTGGTGAAAGTGATCCTTTTGTTAGCCACTACCACTAGGCTAGTTTTTGTCACAACTGTGAAAAATTATGTTAGAGGAGATGACAGAAGAAAGGAAGACACTACATGCACCCAAAAGAACTGACCTCAATAGAGTGGAAATTTTATGGATCTTGTGGACGCTGTTGTGTATATTATACACTGTTGTGAAGTTTTGGTTACTAACTCTACCATTCTCCACCTCTTTTTGCGAGTTAATTATGTACTAAACAAGAGGGCAAAACATTTAAAAAAATTAAACAAAGTAACTTGAAAGGAACAAGATGGCGTTATTATCATGAACTTATGTGGCCATGATCGTTGTGTAGTTAAAATCTGATGTCAAGTCAGGGCTTGCTAGTGCAATGGTTCACACTAGACTCGTCCTGCTTGTCCTTGAGGTTAGAAATACAGAGATCCGTCATCATGTTAGCTTTGATGAGAGCACATACAACAGACAAAAAGAGGTTAATCCTAAAGTGCGAGTAAATTGTTCACAAAGATAAATATGCTGCAACATCTTTTTTTTTTTACTGCAAGTGAAACTGTACTTGCTGTTATCTCATTTTTACAACTTCAGTTTTCACAGATGTAGAATGTAGACTTTCTCTTTAATTTTAAGTTTACAGAAATTCCATGAACAGAAGCAGTTGCCGATCCAGCATCCAACACATCTCTATAACAGCTGTCAATAATTTACACACAGACTTTGATAATCTGTAAATGTGCTTTTTTGGCATATTTGCTAATCTAATTCTGACAACTTCACAACCTTAGCTCAGTTCCAGCTTTGTAAACTCTTCAATCTCTTGTGTTCTCTATCTTTGTACCCTACATCAAGAACCACTTTGGTAGAAGACGTATAAATAAGGGAAAAAAGCCAGTAACAATTGTGGAATTGCTGAATAAGCCAGTTTCATGTGTACTTAAAACATTAAAGAACCAATCTCCTCAACTACACGATCATCAGTGTTGACAATCAGGAATAAGCTTTCATCTAAGACTGAAAACACATTATTAGCTGTTTGCTGACAAAGTCAACTCGAGAAGCCAAAGCTGCTTGGAAAAAAAGGGGTGGAAGGTTGAGGCAGCCCAGCAGTAGATTGAGAGGAGAGACAAATTTCTACGCATTGTGTAGTCGGCAAAACTGAAGAGTTGCATCTCATTGGGAATGTAGAAAATAACTTACTTGTGCTATTTTGAGAAAAAGTGATTAGATTTTAGAGATTTAACAATAATCTTACGTGTTGTATACTAAACTAATGCAGCAACTCTTGCTTTCCATTGCCAAACCATAAATATCAGCAGCAGCTTGAACTTTTATTAAACCCAGATACACCGTAATAAACAACATGCTTGTGATTTTTATTACATGACTAGTTATAACAAAGTGTTATAACTGGTTATAACAAAGTTGTCAGAAAAGGTAAAAGTTCATGTTTCCACATGTTATAATGGATTTTTTATTTTTTTTCTAGAATCTTGAATCGGCACAGTGACAAGCACCCGTGTTATATTACCAGTGTCACTGTTCAGGTGTCCCAGTGGGCAGCGTGACCACCAGCACAACAACACCACCATGAAGCTGAGGTAAATGATTTGAATCAATACATTATTTAGTTCTGACGGGTCAGATAAACGAGGTCAAGTTGCAGTCGGTGAAAATCAGCAGCTCATTGCATAAATATAAATAATTGTGACCTAAAGATTTGTTTTAGAAAAGCCTTGTAAAGATGTTAATACTGTCCATAGATAACTTTTTTCCACTTCTACATGAATTAAAAACCATTTGAGAGGTTAAACATTCTTTGTCTTTAATTATTATCTCTGCTTCGGTCCACCCTTTTAAAGTAAAATTTTCATATATTGGAAATGCAGCATTGGACTGGAAAGGTACACATTTTCCGTCACACACAGCAGCTGAGAGATCTGTGCTCTCTATGAGCAGCATCACAGCCGTGAGTCTCGCCTTATAAACCATTTAAACTCTTCTAATTGCTTCTGCTCTTTCGTTTCTTGCTAACACGATTGGCTGTCCCTGCTGTCACTCAAAAGACAGAGCTAGCGCTAACAAGTTTCAGGGTGGCACTGACAGTGTTTGAGGAAAAAAAAAGATTAACATCAGGAGTTATTTACATAAAAAATGATTTTCCAACTGCCTTTGTGTCATTAATAATGGTGATAATAAATTTAACATTCGGCCAGAAACTTGTTCTTAGCATGCATCAATATGTTAAATTAACAGGGGAAAGAATCAAAGCTGCAATGAGGAGATGCAGAAGCAGAGACAGAGACACGTTGTGAGGCTGAAACAGGTGAGCTTTGTACTCTTAGTTGTGACCTGGTTTACATATTTAATTCAAATTTAATCAAAGTCATAATATCTTATACTTCAGTGCTTCCCTGATTTTCACATAATGTACAGATTTTAAAAGAAGTTCCTTGCAAAAAAAAAAAAAAAAAAAATGGATCATGTTAATTTTAACATATTTTTTAATTGAAATGAAAGTAATTACATAAAAATGAACATTTCCTCTGACATTAATTCTATGCAATTTTATATTCAATTTTAATTAGTCAAAGTGATTGGATATAGATTTTCTTTTTCAAAATTGTTACAGCCAAATGGATGTACTTTGACACAATGGTTTATCACCGTGTTAATGAATATATTTTCCTTCAAGCTTTCATTAAGCTGATTTCTACCGAAGGATAGAGCTGTCACCCAAATAAAAATAAAATCAGGACCTTGTCAGGTTATAACGAGATGTGAGTGGTGAAAACAATATTCATCATTTTATAGGGAAACTGTGCATGCTATGGTCAGAGATATGCCTAATTTAACAAATGGGTAAACCAACGTTTTACTTCATTGCAGAGATTTAGTAAAGCTTGGAGGACACTGTGATTTTTATTAACATTTCCCCCTTAAAGCAGACAGTACTACGTCTTTTGTCAGCAACTTACACTGGCAGCATTCACACTCTATGGCCACTCAGATATGCACACACTGTCTCACTGCACTCAGGCAGGTGACGTACCGTGTTGCTCATAACTGTCCCACATTTCTGTGTACAACAATAAACCAGAGTACAAACAATTAATCCTTGACTAAAAAAACTGAAATGTTTCTGCTTGACGAGAATAATCTCAATAAAAATGTATTTTGGTCCAATATTTCTATATAAGTTGGGAGGCATTTTTAGCGTTGTCTGTGGTAATACAGACTAGTTTCTTTCCACCAGGTCCCGGTAGCTATTGTTTGTCTCAGACCAGCAGCTACGTTCTGCCCGGTGTGATCTGGAATAAATGAGACTGGAGAAATTTCATTTTCACGTTGAAATCCGCGTCAAATTTGGCTTTATGGTTCGGCTTGACCACAGGTCCGTAGCGGTGGCGAAACATTGGACTGTAGCCACGTCCTTTACAACACCCTCACAACACTCATCATCCAGGGAAGAAGGAAAGACACAATTAAAATAGTGACGAGGTGGCAATGATACCATTTGTCCAAAGTGTTGATGAGTTTCTTAAATCCCGGGTGTGTTAACTGTGTTAACTGAGCGCTTTGGCGAAAAAAAAAAGTTATGTTTGCCTATAACGTTTGTTATCTCTCTGTGTCTCTAGGAGCTGGTGGATTATTTAGTCACGACTCACAAAAAGTGAACATTTATCTATTTCCTTGTGTCGCATTGTAAGCCCCCGTGTGCACGTCTACATGAACGAGCGCAACATTTCACATGCACGAATGTCGCCCGTCGCTTAGCTGGAGGAGGGCAGCAATTTCCGCCTCATCGCGCAAGTTTCATAGAAATTAATGGAGAAGGAGCGACGTCGCCTCCCGTGTGTCCAGCCCATAACTTGAGAGGTGTTTGCATCTCGAGCTGAATTAAACCAAAGCAGCTGGGACTGTGGGAGGAGTCTGCAGCAGTGGGAGGAGTCTGCACCAGAGCACAGCAATTTCAGTGGTGCTCGATTTGCATTTGAAAACAGCACAAGAGTAAACTGCAAAGGAGCAAAAAAATCGGACCATTTAATTTTTTATGATTGCTAAAAAACCCAGATCGTAATTGTGATTAAAATTTGATTAATTGCCCAGCCCCAGTTTGTATTGTAAACTTCTGCTTGTTCAGTCAATTACATGATACTGCAAATAGACGTTCATCATAAACATTTGTTTATTGTTTATTGGAGAGAACTGAACAATGTATTTTTCTGCCATGCATTTTGCAATATTAAAAATATACAGATTTATTTATGGGATTACTTGAATAGGTTTATTTAAAAACATGTAATTTCTCTAAATGACCAAGATCAAAAAGGGTGCAGTAAATTCAAATATACTCCATTTGTACCTTATTTTAATGCTTTAGAAACGGTTGCATGGGAGAATAAACCTGCCTCTGTCCTACTGGGGAACTGTAATTATTGTTCCCAGGGGTAAGTAAATTAATTTAGATCTGAAAAATTGTTACACCCCAATTATGTACAAATACCCCTGCAGCACCAATGAAAACCAGACATAGGAAGGAACTATGCAACTGAAATCAATACATCACATCTAACATAAAACAACTCATTGCACAGCAGATCTCTTCAGGTCAAGACATAACGCCCACATTTTAGAAATTGATTAGACTTTGATTGAACAACACAATCTGAACATTCGGTATTGTCCAGAGATTCTGATGTATTTTTTGAAGGTGCATAGCTAACAATAATATCATACAGAGAAGACAGGATGTTTATAACATAAGATAACAGATCGGCATCCTAAAGATAATCCCAAAAAATACAGATGAAAATACCAGGATGTGGCTAACATTACAAATTAGCTAGTAGCATGATTCATTTGAAACCTTAGTTTTATAACATTTGGTTTATGGAAGGTTTTGTTGTGAATATATTGATGAGTAAGTTCTCAGATGACTGAAATAAATTATATCAGATTCTGTGCCAACCTATATCGACCCGTACGCCTCTACTAGGTGTCTTCACCCACTCTAACACTGGTTTGGGAATTGGTGAACAGTCCCAGGGACCACCACATGCTTTACGTACTGATCACACCAGCATGCATCCAATGTGGCACAACAGTTTATGTAGCACACTGCACATTTATGTACATAATTATTCACTCAGAGTTTTTTTTTAATCTTATCTTTATCTTAAATTCCAACTAGTTTTTAAGTTGTTTTCTTCTATTTTATAATCTTTTATAGCATTCAGTGTGGACAGCAAAGTAAGAATATCATTGTTCAGGGAAACTTGTTTCCTTACTGGGCAAATGACAATAAACATTTTGAATCTTGAATGTGGGCAAAGTATGACAAAGGTGGGAGATTTAGTAAAACTCAAAAATCTTGGAATAAACATAGGCCTGTTTTTCTATATTAATCTCCAGTGTTAGAATAATCCCAAGTGGAGTAAAATGCAGATTTTTTTGCTGTGCAAAATCCTTGAATTTTACTTCTGCAGGCAGAACTGTAAATTATGTGATCCTGCACTCGGTTTGGCTTCTTAGAGAGAAAGCTGCAGCCAGTAAAGATGGATAAATGATGTCCTCATTGAGTGGCAATGTAATTACAACACATGTACATACGTGTAATAGTGTGGGCATGCGTGTGCTGAATCGCTGGTATAAAGCAGAATTAGTCATTCTTAGCGGAGAACCATTTAGAGCTAATGGCACATACACCCACTCAGGGTTTGCTTAAAAGCTTCTGAAAAAAGTGGGCAAGGCCCCACAATGGTATGAGAGTTGCAGTTTATACAGCTTGAGCCTTTTCACTCCCACAAACCACAGTGTGCATTTTTACAGCCATATTCAATACATGTTAATATGCTGCATGACCCCCTCAAGATTGCCTCTCCCGCAGCCTGAGCGGGACATGTTTGGATAAGACTTCCGTCAAAGGTCGCCTGCTGATAGCGAGGAATTGCCAATTAACATTGGTGTCAAAGTGTCAATCTAGGCTGATTTCCACTGCGTAACCAAGCAATAAAAAGCACTTATTACAGAAGAGGCAGAGAAAGAGGAGCAGGACAAAGAGAAGAGCAAAGTTGAAGAGAGACAGATCAGGTACAATTACGCTAAATGCCTTTTCATTCAATGTCAAAGGCATTGCTGCATAATTCAGTCAGCCTGGGTGGCAAATGCTAAAATAGCCAAAAATGGGGCAGTCAGAGTACATTGCCTCAATGATAGCCACCTATAAAGGAAGATACACTCATCTTGAGTCTGTATTAGAAACAGCAGGGCGCACTCAAGAGCTCATCCTGCAACAGACAAATGAAAATGACTGCAATTTTCAGGTGGGTGGAAAGTAGCATCGCTACTAGAGCAGCTTCAGACGGTCTTAATGAAGTCTGTGCACTGCCATGTTTCCTTTCTTAAAAAAACAAAACAAAAAAAACTCAAGGCTTTTAGCTAAACTGTTTAGCAGTGAACAGACTTTTCTTTTAAGTCAACATTTCAATTTTATGTAATAAATAAAACTGAAGATGCTAAAGATTAGCGTCATTAAAATTCTGCTTTGGACTGACAGAAAATCCGAAACACTGTTTCAACATCTGCACTTTTCTTCTTTAAAGCAGATGTGCCAAGCCATGAGGAAAAGACAGAGTAAAATAAAGTGAAGCAGCATCTGTTCAGTCTCGCCTGCCTCCTCTTGGCTGAGTTGTCTGTAAATCAGGGACAGAGGGTTGACTCTGTACGCCTGTCACCAGGCATCAGCCTGTAAGTCCAGATTTAACGCTGGAGAAAAAGAGATTCATTTTACCCACTTTATTGTGAGTCAATACTGTGAGCTATGGCAATTTTATTGGATTGCCATGGTAACTGCTGGAAAAAGTGGCTTCTATGTCTTTGTGTGCGTCTCTCCCTGTAGAAGAGGCTGTACCGAACGCCTCTACAGGTCTACCACAGGTCAAAATGCTGTATTACAATATTCACATAGCTAACTCCTTTGAAAAATTACTTGTGAAACACTTAACATACATTTTACATGTGCTCAGTTTGCTCTACATTGGGTGTAGGTTTACTTATTTACACCAATAAATTGTTGCCAGATGGATGTAGTTGTTTAATACATGTGTTTGTTTCTTTTAAGTACAACCTTTTATTCAAAACTTTCAGGAGGAAGAGATAGAGGTACGGCGCTTTTTACATAACCTATAATACATAATGTTACATCCCTCAGACCATCTAACAAGACCCAAGTTACCAGCAGTGATTTGCTGACTGGAGTTTTAATAATTTCATATCCATAATAAAGCTGACAGCTCCATCTGCCTAGAGTAGAGGGGGGGTTGGAGTTCCTTGCGGCACAAACACAGAGAACAATAAGTGAGCATCTGGAGTCGATAAACCTAAACGCCCCAGCCTACCTCCTCCTCATTCTTCCTCCTCCTCTTACCACCTGTATGATGACCAGAGCACCAGAACTAAAAGCTGTAGCACCCAGACGACATTCCCTTCCAGACTAACTGAGATATGCAAGATGCTGATCACGCTGTCTGAATGCAGGAAATTACACATCACCTTTTAGCTATTAACCACCAAGGCTATATTCTATATGTTCACTGATGCCGTGGCCTGCAGCAAGACATCAGCTAATATTAGAATTACAGTCACCTCAGGCGGTGAGTCATTAAACCTCTGCAAATGTGCTGACAGATGACATGTATGAGAATAGTTCAAGTTAAATTAGGCAGAAAGCATGCATTGCTCTTTAGTAAAAGCTTTTTATGAATGTAAAGCAACTTTTACCTCGGCTAAATTTTGAACAAAAACTGAAAGAGTTGTCTTTTTGTTGTCCAGAGCAATCCCTGCCAGCGCGAGTAGGAGTAAAGACACATAGCTCACAGTCAACAAGTGCAACTCATGCATGCTGTGGAAAGCTGTCGGGTACTTTTCCTTTGTCACTACATAGCAGGTTTCCAACCAAAGCCAACTTTTTTCCAAAATGTCATACAAATTAAATAAACAAGCACATCACACACATCCACTGTGAAGGCAGCATAAAACCGGCTAGAGTATATTGACTATTTTTGATCATAGCTAGGATCAAATCAGGTCATTCGAATGTGTGGCTCTAAATATTGTGTTGTAGCATTTGCAGATTCTCAAAAGCAGAACACCCTAACTGGCTTTATTTGGACACACTTATACATGCACAGCAACCAGTGTTACACAGCACTTTCCCTCTGAATTAACATTAGGATTTATCTGCCGTCACTCTGCAAGACAAAAAGTATACTTAATCTGCACAAAAATACATTCTGCTGCCGGTATCTGACCAGTGTGTGTTCACTGTGAAACAGAAACATCCGAGTTTGCACCTGGAGACATTTCATTTCAGAAGACAGGAGACTTTGACAACTGTTCCAATGTGCTCTGAAGCTTGCAATTCTTAGTTTATTTCCAGACCACATGGGGAAAGAGGGGCAACAGGTTTCATCGTCTCATGAAATATTCATCGTACTTGATCACATTACAGCTAAAACTCAAAATTTAGACTGTTGTCAGTATCTAAAGGTTTTTAGGGATTTTCAGCATATTTTTGCATTATGTTTCTTTATATAAACAACCACTTGCATTAACAGCCATCTCATGAGATGGTTATGGTCATAATACACACATGCCATATGGGGCTGAGACCCTCATGGCATGTAATGCTGCTATTTTCTCCTCCTCTGTGCTTCCTGTTTTCCTCTGCCTGACTCTCCATTTCTGCTAATGTATGTGTGAGTGGGAGTGGTGTTCCTCATCCCCTCCTGACTGCATCACCCTACTGACCTTTCTCCCATTATCCCATCAGCACTGAAGTGCTTATTCTCTATTTTAAGGCAATTGGTAGCTCCTTATTCTCCTTCTCTCCCTCTGTGAGGGAAAAAGCCAAAGAAAACATCACCAGTAGTTGCTTCTTTTAAGCTGTAATTCTTCCAAACTTTGTTTTATTCCCCACACCAGCAGAATAAACAGTTAATAACAAGTAGAGGTGTTACGCTATTATTGTGCAGAGGTTGAGGCTGCCACCATTACCTCAGGCCTCCATACTGAAGTCAACAATGTCTTTAATTAGATGACAGCTGGGCTTCAGTTTGACAGATGATGCTAAAATCCACCACAAGATGGTTTTTCCTACTTAACTGATCAAAGTTATAAACTTTAATACTTCTCATGCAGCATAACATCTGTTGGCTTTTTCCTTTTCGAAAACAGTTTAAACAGCTGATTAATGAAAACAGTAAATATGAAGGCAGCCATGTTTTTCCATAACTAAACCTATTGAGAATATTTTACTCTTTGTATCGTTTTAAAATGGGGTTTTTTTCACCTGTCTCCACCAGATTGTCCTGTATGTCACAGTACTAGAAACACTCTAGTCTCATAGCTTTGTTTTTGACTCCTTATGCTTTGACCATCCAAATTACTCGTGTTTTAAGTCCACTGCCTTTCCTCTCTTGCTTCAGCCTGCTCACTGTTCATTCACAAACGGCGTTCCTGCTCCAGCCTTCCTCTCCAAACTGCTGCACAATCAGCTTCCCTCAAGGCTTCTGCCTCTGCCTGCTCTTACCTCCATTCTCTCCCTGGAGTTCAGCAATATGCTGTTCTTAACCTTTCTCAAGTTTATTTCCGTGTCCTGCTCCGAGCTTCTATCATCTGACAACATTATTCATGAGTCATAGTAAATTACTCCATGCATGTATCCCATTTACTGCACAGTTGCCTGCACCTATAGGCATAAAGAGCCTACTGAGCACTCTTATATACATATTTGAAGCTAAAACTGAATCAATAGCATGATAAAGGAAGTAATTTTCTGGTCTTCTGTTTACAAAGAATTGAAAATCCTACCAAACACCTTTAGAAACTAAAGATCAGACAATTAGGAAAGTTGCCTTTGTTTCTCCCAGAGGTTTACTCTAAGCTGAGGTGTCTTTGACAAATACAGGACAAGAGGAAAACTAATACTGCATGCAGTTAATCAAGTAGCCAAACAGTGTGGAATTGCAACTCTAATTGGAAATGTTCTGCATAGATAGTTTTGGGTGTTAAATTTAATATGATAAGATGCAAAAAGCTTCATCACAATGCAGCTGAGCACAGATCACCAGGGGGTTCATTAAGTCTCGTGTGCTGATTGAACTTTGAATGTGAAATTAAATCACGAACCATTCACCTAAGATAGTCATCACAGTTAGTTTGACTGAAAGAATAAAAGGAAAAACGCTTACAGTGGATACCAGCTGGGTGCCAAGCACAGATATCTTAAAATTCCTGACTTTGTGCATAGAAAAGGAAAAGTAATGCATGCGATTGTACTACTTTATCATCCTTTTGAATGATTTTGACAAAGTGTGAAAGTGCATCAGTTTTAAAATAACCTATAATTTTTGCTAAATGGTTAAATATGCAATTTTTTTCTATTTTCATATGTGTGCTTAAGCCGAGAGACTCCTTAAAATTTCGTTATGCTTGTATAATGACAATAAAGATCTTGAGATGGAGCTTTCTGTCACACCCTGCATTCATTACGTGCATATTTCAGGCCATTTACAGAGAGCTTGTGGATGCGTCCCCAAGATGTAGAAAAATACTGCACCACCATTCGAAACCCTGGGGGCAGTGTTGCCGAATATACACTAAAAGTCAAAAGTTTGGACACAAATGGGTAAGTGCACCGAACACTGCTGACTACTGTGCTGCCTGTTTTAGTCTCTTTCTGAGTACGAACATTTTTAAGTGAACTTTGAACTCTGCACTGCCCTCTAGTTATGGTGTTGCCTAACAATAATGCTAACGTAAAAGCCACATGGGAGTATGTGAACGGTGATGTTTGACAACTTTGACACAAACGTACCTATTTACACATGTAAAGAGAATATAAAGGAGCCCCGCAGTTAAATATACAAGCCCATGGACGAGGCACCTACCATACAAGCTGTTCACCTGCAGGTTATTTTGGACTAAATGTAAATTTTAATGTCTTAAAATATTTGTTTCTCAGATTCCATTTACTCTTTGACCACGTGCCAAACCAACAGAGCTGCGGCAGTGAGGAAAAACTGAATTGCTTTGATGGGTATGCTACCTTCACTGACAACCCAAATTTAAAAATCAGTACCATCATTTATCAGGATTATAAACATTCTTCAAAGCACCAAGTATCAATTGTATTACCTTTCCCTACTTGTACCATAAAAATGAATAAATAAACTAAAAAAACTGAGGAAAGTGAATTGAATTAACTTTCTAAACACACATTTATTTAAATTTAATTTGTGAAATAAGTTGACTGTCGCCTTACTCTGATTAAGATACATTCATTTTAATTGTTTGCCAGAGCTTTCCCCAATCTAAAATTGAATTCATCACACTGTTGAATCCAGTGCCTCTTTAAACATCCTCTAAGGCAAAGAAATGGGCACATGATATAAATTTGAAGTGAAGGACCTCTCCTTTTGCAATAGTTTCATTTCATCAGCAATTCAATGCTGTGCTGCTGGTGTGGTAATTATATCTTGCCTTGGGGCTAATTCGAAGCAGACATGGGTTAATGTGTTGTGAAGGCAAAAGCAAGTCTTCTGCAGCAGTTAAACAAGCAGACTTTCCTTTAAAAAGTGAGTCTGCTTTAATGACAAATTGCTTTTTTTAACAATAATGGGCACTGAGTCGGAAAAAGTCAGACTCTTTCCAATTTTCAGCCTTGCGGTGCTGACTGATTTCCTCCTGGATACAATATCAAGCCATCATTTGAATCACAGGTGGTCTCACACTCACCTCCCAATCAAGAGAAAATTTAGAGATCACAACAATGCTGACAAGACAATTAAGCACTGCAGTTTCACATTCAAAATAAACAGGTAAGTCACAACAGTGCAACACATGTTTATGCCTCTAACATTAAAGCCCTTTGTCAAAGTCATAAATGTTTTCCTCTGAGAGCTGAGTCTTTCCTTTTTAAAATGTAAACAGAACTAAGAGGCAACTCTATGAGATCCAGGTGTGTTGTCCCAGTTCAGGCTTTGCTGATGTTTGCTTTCATTACCAGAACTCAGCAATCATGAAATAAATTAATGTGTATTCACAAAGGAAATAAAACTAAAGTATTTCAACATAACATTATAGCCACAGGTCCTGCTGCTGCTGCTGCAAAAAAAGGTCTGATAAAAGACCAGGAACCATCCAGGTACCAGGATGTGAGCGATTGATCCTTTACTCCCTATGGGTTGTGGAGTCCCTGCATCCCATAAAGGTATAGATGCTTTTAGATTGGTATCTGGATCATCTAGAAGCTGGTGAACATGACTCTGTCATGTTCTTTGAGTACTTCACAAAATGTTTTTACTAAGTCCTGCACGGGGGGGCTGCTACTACAAAAGGCTACTGTTAATGGAAAATGTCTAGTTGTATCAATGTAAATGTCATGATGCAGCTTTTCAACAAGCTGAGCAGTGGTACTTATTCGTGGTATTAATGGCAGTTTCTAATCAGTGTTTTAACACATTATGCAACAGCAGAACTCATCTTAAATTCATTTTAAATAAGTGGGAGATGACAAAGTACTTTTTTTTTTAAACCCTGAAATGTGAAAATACAAATTGTTTAGGCTACCTAAATCATATCAGTATTTACAAAAACAAAATAAACTACCACAGTACTATATCATAAAAAAGGAAATTAGGATAATGGTAATATGAAAAGTACAACAGTACAGTACCTGTAGAGAGATGTAGCAACACACAAACATCAGCAAGATCTAGTTGGAAGCGAATGGAGAGATGAGCACGTTTGTGAGCATGCACGTTTGTGAGCATGCACGTGTGAACGTGCATGTGTGACCATGCAAC
>JBAMHW010000015.1:22028291-22048341 GCA_037177495.1 Rhadinocentrus ornatus
CTATCTATCTATCTATCTATCTATCTATCTATCTATCTATCTATCTATCTATCTATCTATCTATCTATCTATCAATTAAAAACTTTGTGAGCTTTAAAAAGCTCACATACATGCAAGTTAGCTTTTAAAAATGAGATAAATAGCTACTTTCTTTAGATATTTTATTAAAAAAAAAAAGAAAAGAAAAGAAAAATAATAATATATGTAAATAATCCCATTTAATGTAATTTACATATTAATCTGAGCTTTCTGGATTTGGCTCTGGTATTACTGATCCAGCCCCACTGCTATTAAAATGTTTAATGTGGGTAATTTAGAAATCTTGATTATTGTAAATGTGAATGCTTCCTTATATTTATAATAATCTATTTTCCACTTTAATCCACTTCTAAAAATGTAAATTTGCTTTTGAAGGTTACAACATTTCAATCAAACATTTCGTGGGCTTTTACGGTAAATAATACAAGTCAGTTAAATGATGAAGTAGCTTTTAGACTATTACATCACATAGTTTTTCTTTTTTGGTGGAATCAAACCCCCAAAAGAAAAACAGACGATTTACATGTATGTGCAATTTGAATGCAAAAATAATGTTTCCTTCCTGTCTGATCCTTCAAAACTCTTAATGGGTTTTTGATATTGGGATGTTTCAGCTTTAAGTAAAGCAGACAGGTTTTCTGATGTAACATCATGTCATTGCTGAACCCATGAAATTATTTCCATCTTGAAGAGAGCTTTCTATTTGTACTTAGAGTAAAACATCTCCTCCTTCTGCTCTACAGAGCAGTGTTTGGTTGGCTTAGACTGATGACTAAATCATGCTTAAATCATATGTATGCCAACATTAAAAAGAAGAATAAGGAGGATCTGTGTTATATTAGTGTAATTTGTAGTAAAGCTACAAGTGGAAGTGTTTCCTGTTAAAAATATAAATTCACATGTTCAGTAAATGCCTCGGGCCCCTCTTGGTTTGGGGAGAGCGTTTTCTCTCCTTCTACTGCAGGGCATCGTGAGAATGAGGGCATGATATCAGTCCTTCTTTGCCCGTCTCAGTTCCATTAATTTCACCATGTAGCTTTAAAAGACTCTGACCCAGAATAATCACTGTTTCCAGTTGGGGTCAGCAGATATGACCTGTAAAGCTGGCCCTATTATAGGGAAGGTCTAAACAATTGAATTTATCAATTGCTCTTGCTGTAAAACCATCACCATCAAAATAACCAGACAGCCAATAATACAACCAGCCTCAATGCTTATGTTTTATATATGTTGGATTGCAAAAACTATTGTTTAATTTAATATTATATAATGTTCAATTCATTTATATTTTATTAAACACAAAGTTTAAACTCAGAGATTTAATGATAATTTGAACCATCTTTGGTCTGTTAAAATCCATTTAAATATTCTGAAGTGAACTAGAACCTTACTTGGTTTGCGTAGGTTTTTATCTAGCATTCTGGTTTGTCTCATTAAATTATGTAAAGACTACAGCTTGTATCTGCTCTGGAGAGTTGTTTCCAATTGCACAGTCTTTGAGCATACATCCTGGTTATTAGCAGCTGGATGTCATCTATGTGGAGTGTTCAAATGCTACTTCTTGCCCAGATGCATGCAACGTGAGGCAACACAGCAGGGGGCCCTTTGTCACTGCTGGTTCTTCACATCGGTTCTGAGTGCTAAGGCATTTTATCGACTGCTGTCTATAAGCGAAAGACCAAAGCAAGAAATTATTTATCAGTAACAGAATGACAAAGAAAAAGAGGCGTGATTTCCATTAAACATTAGCCAGTTTAATGTAAAATTATGCACATTTTTAAAGAAAATTTTAAAATCACTGCCGATGGCATAATGCACTACCATTCATTACAGGAAACTAACTGAAGCTTTCACAGCCTAAGCGTTGCATTTAAGGGCTGTGCCATAGTGCCTGCGATAGAAACATCTTTTGATGTTTGTTTTCAAAACCACTGACTTGTGGAAAGGAAAAAAAGACAACCACAAGAGTAACCTCACAACCTGTTTTATAAAAACATGGATATTACAAGAACAGAAACAAGAGGGCAAAAACTGTCCAAGTATCAGAGGTCAAATTTAAAATGAATAAATAAAATGTTTCCAGTTGAAATTAAACACAAACACAGTGCAGAGATTTGCAAGTCTGCTGAAACATTGTGTATCTGGGCAACCATATGCACACTAATATGATCCCAGGAGAACACAAGATCTAGGGGGCGAAATGTAATTAAGACTGTGAATCATAAATCTGCTCCAAAAGATTGTTATTTTGTCTTTTGGCAATCACTCAGCCCTGGAGCAGCTGTTGGTGTATTTCATTACACTGACATTCTTGTTGCATTGACCACAGTTTTGTCCTTCCTCTGCTAATGTCTACAGACTGTATGGACAAGTTATGGTGCTACTCTATGTCATCCTTGGTAACTTAATGCCATTACTGCTTGACCTATCACTATGCAATGGTAGTGTTACAATAATGAGTCAGACACATTGTGCCAAAACCATGTTGCTCCAAAACCATCAGTTTTAATTCTGCAAGAATCCACCGACCTAGTGACAAGAACCAGTAGGAGCCAAAGAGGAGGCGTAACTATCTGCTTATTCAACGTTTTCAGCCAGATAACCATCATGTCACGGTAATTAAGTTCTGTTTTTAATACTAAAAGAATATTTAACTAGTTAAACTTATTCACCATATTTAGCATGTTTTAGCTTGTCCACGATCATTCACTTAAATAGTTGCTAGCATAGATTTGTGCAGAAGAAGTCAGACTTAGTCGGACCTTTTGATCTGAGTGTCTGACACAGAACTAAAGAAAAGAAAGCCACAAAGAGCCAGAAATCACCACTCAGGACTGGGTTATGAGTTGTTTTTAGTCTTCATTCTGATTTTGTTTCACATGAACTTCTTTTAGCGAATTTCCTGAAACTGCTCTGGGACCCCCTAATGATGGTTTTAACCTCCAGCTGAAGGACCGTGCTGCTGTAAGAATAAAATGTAATGGGCTAAGCTTGAAAATCTTAACTGTTCTCATTATTTAATACTAATAACGACCTTGCAGGATTCATCTGACCCATGAGTGCTGAATCATAACTATATTATTTATTCCTGGTTATGTTTAAGAGCAGTTGTCAAACTTCACCCCCACTTTGATTTCAGCTGCACACACATAACGTTTCGTTTGTGTTCACTGGATGTAAAGCTGTTACAGGAACATACTGGCAGTTATGTTATGAAAACTGGTCATAACTGGAGAATGTTCTGTTTTGAGTGCCAGTATATTTACAATACAGTATTTACATCATTATTCAATAAACATGCTAAAGGGTTGTCTTCTACTTTAGGAACATTGATATTATGAAAAGGATTAATCTAAAACAGATCCAGTTGAATAACTAAAGCATCTCTCTCTGAGTACATAGAAAATGCATTTCTTTACAGTTCAGTTAAAGTTTGCACCACTTCAGAATAAATTTAGAAATATGCTCATAGCTAAATGGCTAGCTGCCTGATTTGTATAATGGACTATGAGCTGGGCAGTTTCTGCTGGTGTGTGATGTACTTAAAGGTATCTAATGAAGACCTGCAACAGAAGTAAAGCAGAATTTGCGACAGCGAGCACACATTTTTGAATGTTTATTCCTCTGTGCTATTGTTGCTGAAAGCAGGGTGTCATGTGTGCTGCGCGGTGCTGCAGCGTGACAAAGAAGAGATGCCTCATTACACACAGACTCTGACAGAGAGATCATTCTTCTGGACTGCAAATAGCCAAAATGTCCTATAGATGAATGATTTAAATTAGAAACAAAGTGACATTAATGTAACAATAAAAACCATATTTCCTTATTTCCTCCTGTACCGAAAGCAGAACTGCTACATTCCAGTCTTTAAAAAATTTACTTCAGGCACATTTTGGTAAAAGGTTTCATTACAGAACCTTAGCAATGACATTTCTAAAGAACATATTTAATATAAATTCTAACATCATATGCATACTGTGATTGCACTGGCTTTTAAATACATAAAGTGCTTATTTTTAGATATTTAGATTTCTTTCCCAGAGTGCAGCCTGCAAAGTCTCTTATGAGCTTTTCTTTAATAAAGTAATTTAATTTAGAAAATTCAAGTATATGTTTAGAAAAAACTCTCAATAACTCTCCAATACTACCCTAGTTCAGTGGTTGCCAACCTCTTTTCCTTGGGAACCCCTTTATACATATAATAATAAGCCACGGACGCCCTGCCCCACCCCGTGCTGAAATCATGATTGGTTTTATGCTTTCAAAAGTAAGATTCTCACCATAAAAAAATATATTCTGGCTGAGTCCTGTCCTTCCATAAAGCCAGAGTTGATTAAATTAACATAGAGCTTTACTTTTCTGTCTTAAAATAGAGACAATGTGTGGACATTAATCACAATTGCTCTTAATGTTCAAAGCATCAGCGACCCCCTGTGCTCTTTGAGGGACCCCCTTGAGGGGTCCCAGACCCTAGGTTAGGAACCACTGCTCTAGTTTACTAGACTTTCTCTCATTCTTACAAAAAAACAAATGAAGTCCTCAAACAAGCTTACCAGAACAATGACATGCAACCACAAAAAGAGTTTTAACGTTACAGTTATTGGAAGTAAAATGGTCAAAGTTATAGAAATAGATGCAGTCCATAGTTTGGAAACAAACTAGCAAACGTGATACTTAAAAGATTGAAACTAAGTTGAAATCTTCAAATTCAGCTTTCAACTGTATGCTGCCAAACTATTATTAGACAACAGTGGCTGATTATTGTGTTATTGATGGCACACTGATCATCTGTTACCAGTTGCCTGGGTGTTTTTCCACCACTAACATTATTTTCTGCTGACTGGGGACAGCAAAACAATTAAACAATGAGTGAAACAGAATAGCTGCATTATTTGAAACTTTTATTACATCTTATTCTCCTGGGAAACGGACTCCTAGGATGCACAACACTATTCAAGCTTTGCTACATGAGTGGAAGTAGTGGGTTTTCACTTCATGTTTGCCCAGTGTCCTAATGGTTAGTGTCTTAAAGGATGACATAATAAGATTGAGGATAAATAGTTACATTTGGAGACAATTTGCTCCAATATTCTCTAAGTAACGTTCACTGCATACTAAAAACAACATGAAGTAATGCATTAGGGCAATAACCTTTTACTAAAATTAAGTTCACATGAACCTGAAATGAACACACAATGATTAAAATGTGTCTCAGGGGGAATTTACAGATCGATTGTTGCGCGAGGTGCTTTGTCGGGAGCTCAATCTTGAATTTGTTATCATTTAAAGTGCCTCCGTTGGATCAAAAGGCACGCTATTTCTAACAGTGTGATAAATTATTCTATTTAAACAATAGCCTGAAGCACTTACAGTCTGTATTACTTTATCCAAAGAGGCTACTGCCATTCTAAATTTACTCACGCTTAAATCAGTGTTCAAACCTTGAAGAAAAATTGGCAACCCCTTTCGCACGCAAAACTTAGAATTTTTTTGTTTTAATTAAATTTTTTGTTTAATCATAAACAGAGCAGCAAACATCTGATAATGGAAATTAATCCAGAGACGTAAAAAATGTAAAATGTTCTGCTTCTACGGATTATTTAAAACCTACCAGACACATCAGACTTCCAGCTGCATGTCTTTCCTGAAAGGCAAAACTAAAATGAACTGAAAGTATGTCCTCTTTTCACTTGGAAATAAAAATCCCCACAAGGAAATTAATTGTGCGTAACACTTTAAAAGAAACACCCAACTGTCATTTGAAAATGTATCTCATAGAAATATCTGAACTGGCTTTCCAGTTCAAAAAACTCGTACTCTTCACAATGAAAAAAAAAACTAATTGAAAATGTCAGAAGGTGTGCAGAATGCTGAAAGAAATTGTGATGAATGGTAACTATTTATTGGAAATTTATGAGGAAAAATGCCACATGGATTGTCTCATTATTCCATTTAAAACTCACTTTAACTAAGCCCACAATCCTGGACACTGAAGGAAAACTTCAACACATTGTTGAAGTTATTCATCACTCTTTATATTTATATATATATATATATATTTTTTTTTTTTTTTTTTTAAATCACTAAAGGAAAAGAAAGCTCAATTCAGCAGTTATCTAGGCCTTCAGTTTTTATATGTTAATAAGGTAACACGTCTGAGAGAAACACTGACAATAAGCATATGGTATGTCTGTTTTAACACATGCAGAGGAGTCCTCTAGACACTTTTCTTAACCATATTTTTCACACAGTCGAAGACTGTGGCAGCAGCACTTAATGAACAATTATAAAAATAAAAAAAATGCTGTATTGTTATTTTAATCTGGTTTTAGTCATTCTTCATTTTATTCCTTTGCTGGGAATTCCTCTCCTTTCTTAGCTATTGTGCAGAGTACTTTTCCACAGACAAGGACCCAACAGACTTTTAGTTTACATAATATTTGTGAAAAGACCAAGGAGATGGCAGATTATAGAAGTAAAACATCTTGGTGCTGATGTCAGAGCACATCTTTTCTCATGTTCCTATTTTTCAGAGCCATATTTGGCTTTAGCAGCTCTTCGAAGTGTCAATATGCATCACACGGATAGAAAAATACCATCACACAAGCTTTTCTGCTTTTGTCCCTGAAGAGATAAATCTTCAATAATCTGGATATTCCTGTTCAAGCAAGATGTCCAGTGTGAATAATGCACTTGTAGGGGAGTCATGCAACAAAGTATTGTTACAAGGAGTAAATACTACAATAACAAGTTACATAGAATTTTGTTGAATGCTTGTGGTGCACATTGTCTCTGTTCTATATCATTTTCCAGTGGCTTCCATGATTTATTGCTTTATGACCAATATTTCACAGCTGAGGAGCTTCATTCTCCATCCACTTAAAAGAAGAGGTGCGATGCCTCTTTTTACAGCCTGTTGAATATGTATTCATGCCTTTATTGGATGTGAGGAGAGATGTGTGCTCATGCTTTCAGAATAAGGCATGAGCAAGTATAACCCAGCATGACTGCACACACAAGCACATCAAACATGAGGCGGGCTCAATTACAAAAATATACAGAGATCTGAAACCTCTGACCATCCGGGTTTTTCTGATTCGTTAATTCTGTTAGGTAAATTCTAGAAATCTGATTCTTTTGAGCTCTTTTCCATCTATTAATAGCAGACGTTTTCAGGACAATATGTCTGCAAAAAGAAGAAAAAAACTAGCACAAAATGTGATGCTAGGAAAGTGTTGACGCTCCTCACAGACTCAGGTCAAAATGATTGACAGGCATTGTCACCAAACACTGCGTACATTAAATATGGTGATTTAGCCATATTTATTAAAAACCTGTTGCTTAGTGTGATTAGTTTTTATCTTCTATTATCTGACAATCTTCTGGGGATTTATCAAGGGAATATTTTTGCTCTCACACACATCTGGAAATTTTCAGGAATGCAGTGCATGTGTAAAAGCAGCATAAATGAAATATCCTTGTTATTAAATGACTGTGAAGAACACTAAAACTGACCAAGTGTTTCTCATTGACTTCCAAAACTTATTAATAACGTCCAAGCTATAAATTTGGCTACAGGATATTCTTTTTTTTTTTTTTTTGACGATCTTATTATTGCTACAAGAGACAAATACTGTCCTCAGGACACAGACCAATTGTAGTATCATGTTGTTTCTTCAACATCTAAAAGCAACATGGTTTACTTCCGAAGGTGTCACCTTCAATAATACTTCATCCATGCAAATAAACAAAAGGACTAAACAAGTCAGGAACATCAGCATGGATATACTAGGTATCATCTTTGTAAATACACCTCATTTGCCATGACACTTTACCGTGGGGGTTATTGATGTGATGCAGTATGATGGTTATTTTTCATATTTGATTTCTAAAATAAACTTAAGTTCCTCACATTTTCCAGTCCTAAACAAAATGTCATCATTTGAAACCATCTCTACTAAATGGTTTGGTCTTTGATAATTATCATCTGCATACAGCTATGCAGCTATTAAACCTCCTGGTTGAGGTGTAGGAGTTAAGCCTTCTTCAGTAAACATCCAGTATTAATCAGATAAACACCACAGTGGCCTTCCACAGTGTTCCAGAGATTTATGGATTGCTTCTGTGCAGCAGTCTACTGGGACACAAATATTGTATGAAATCTCCCAGATATCCCAGCAGTGGGCAACATTCAAACACACGTGTGCATGAACACACACACGCACACACACTACATCAACACGTTCAAGGCTGAGCTGCAGTTGTTTCTACTATGGCTGCAGTGTAAGAAGCATCTATTCAAGAGAAAAACAAAATGAAAAAAAGTCTGTGTGCATGTGTGTAGTTAGACGGGGTTCACGGTGCAACAACCTTGGCCATTGCATCATTCCATTAATTACTCCCACTGCACAATGTCCTCCAGTGCGGTGTGCATGACCCACATGCTCAGAAAGATGAGCAGGGTTGTAAAGAAATAGGGTGAAAAATTAAAAACAGAAAAAAAGACATCTCTCCAATCATAACAACCCCTTGCTATTTACTGTGCCTTACGCCGGGGACCATACCATTACCACTGAGGAGATCAAACAAAATAAATGATTTATTAAGAAGTGTTTAACAATGCTGGGAGATGCTCCCATGCTGACCCAGTTAGTGTCAAGCACCATGATGGATAAATCTGATTCTTTGTAGAGTCAGTATTGATCTGGCAAAAGCTCACTACATGAATCAAGTATAAGCTTCATGCTGTTACTGTGGTTCCTTTAGTTGCCATCTTTAGTTTCCTTAAGATGGCAACGAGAAGCAAGTCCTTCACATGCTGGATAAGATGGCAGTTACAGCCAAGCTTGACAGCTGCTGGAACTACGATGGAAAGTTTCGTATGAAATTCCTGTTAAATTTGCAGTAAATTAGAGCACTTAGATGATATAATATTATTGATCTTAATATGACTGATGATTTTCTTTCAGAGAAATCAAACCCATCTGTCATTAAAGACATGGATAACCATAATGTGCAAAATATCTTTGTTCACATCGATTGATTGTGACGGGATGACGCTCACTGGATGCACCATGCATACAAGAGGTACAACTTTTACTATGATTTCTGTTTTCACTGTAACTGATGTATTACATCACAATTACCTTTCTGGAGATTAATCTTCCTTATGTCTCAAATAAGTTTGAAGATACATGAGTGAAGTTAAGTCAATGAGCATTTTCTTGGAACCTCGGTGTACAAATAAAAAGCCCCTAAAACAAATGAAAGGAGCCCATTCTGCGGGGTGGGACGTGACAGAGCTGTCCATCAAGCACAAGTTTTATCCCATTTAACAACAAACTGTTACCAGAAATGAATTTATTTGTCATATACAGGTTTAACACAAGGTCAACAATGCAATGAAATGCTTAGGATGAGAAGAACCATTAGACTTGCTAAAATAATCAAGATGTACTAGTAGCACGCAATAATAGTACATGGTAAACAATTTAAAAAATACATCAGAAAAATACAAGTGAAATAAGTAAACAATTTAGTTAAAAAAATACAATCAAATATAATCAACTACAAAGGTGCGGGTAGGATTAAAATAAGGATTCCTGTTTCCTGATTCAGTCCCGTTGCAGAGTGGAGTGTTTGTAGAGGGTGAGCAGTGGCAGCCAGGTTAAGGCAGAACTTGGCCCTACTCATAGCCTGGCAGATGTTAAATGAGGCAAAGGTGTTGAGTCACGTGCAAGCTATTTTAAAGCTTGAAAGGATGCATTTTTTTTTTTTTTTTTAAGCCCAAACATGGCATTTTGGTGCAAAGATTTGTCTTTAGGAGGAGGAGTTATCTTCATGGGGACTTTAATGCTGTAGTGGTTGTAAATGCTGTAATTAGCTCTGGACTTTGATTAATGCTGCACATTTGAAAGTATAGATAGACACTGTGAAATACTGTGAAATGATTCGTGGTTTTTGTCATGGTGTAAAAGTAAAAGTTTTTGCCAATGTCTTTGCTAATAATAAAAACTCTTAAAAAAAAGAAAACATTCACTGTTATTGCACATTTGCTAAACTAAGGGCTTCACAGCACCATGGAGCCTTTGATCGTGGTCAGGACCCATGGACTGTAGGCACATTTGACAAGTCAAAGTGAGAAAAGCCAAGTACACTTGGTAATTTAACTAAAGAAAACAAAAGTTAGATACTCTAAAACCAACCACAATGACTGAAACTCTTACTAACAAGACTCCATTTAACTATGTAATATTTGTTTTTACAGCAGGGAAGTCCAGGTCAGGCTCTACGGGGCCACCATCAGTTTTATGTTTCTTCCTTTAGTACACACTCTTTAACAGGCTCAGGCAAAACTTGACAACAAGCATCTAGTCTTGTATCTCTTCCCTTTTGTCCAGGTGAAGAAAATAAATCATTTAGAACAGAAACAGGATCCATAGATCTGTAAGTTGAGCCTGACTTTTTATACAGAACTAGTCAGGTAATCAAATAAGTTCTAGGAGAGAGAAAAGATGGTGATTCTACTCAAAGAACTATACATTTTTATAGCTGTTGGCCAAATCACCAGCTTCTAGTTTATAGCACTGGCCCATTATACTGCAAGGACAATCTTTTGAGTTTTCCGAGTAATAAAAGAAAAGCAATATAAACATATACCGCATCCCACTGGTTCTTATCTGCTTCGGTCACAGAGTCTAACTTTGAGTATTTTACTGTTACTACTATTAGTTTTCCCAGCGGCTCTATGGACAAAACTCCAGACCTCTCATTTTAAGCATCCAAAATGCAGTTTTCTGTGATAGTGGGAAAGCGAGCCACTATAGCAGTTCTGATCCAGATCTGCCAAACCATTTGGTGACCTGTCACTTGTGATTCACCTGTTTTCAAAAAATGCTGCAAGTTTTCTCATCTCTCTATTTCAAGAATGGTCAGACGACCCAGCATCCATGTCTGCTTTGTCTCTTCCATCATTACACAGGGACAACCTGTCCTGGTCCTTCTGGATTTAACAGACTATTGAACACAGGGTGTTAACAACACACACGCAAACACACTCGCACAGACACACGCCTCCAGAGGAAAAGCTCTTGGAGAAGCAACACAGCCTATTTCACTGCAAATTAGGTTAATCACGCTCCAGAGAGGCCCAGTTAATAACCCTCATAGAAGCTATTAAGATGGCACCTAAATCATAGGAATATCTGAATATCTGATGTCCCCTAAACACAGCGATGCCATGTTCAGCCCTGGAGTTTTAGCAAAAGCTAGCTCTGAGCATGAAGGCTGGTCACACCACTGTCAGCTTTGGACTGCTGATGTTGTGCAATAACTTCTCTGTGGCAAAGCACGCCATCTGCAAACCGACCCTTGTTTTTTAAGCTAGTTATTTTAAACCAGATGAGAGTATTAATCAGAAACAAAAATGTCTCTTTGATGCAGTGTTAAACATGGATTACTCAACACATGATCACCGAGAATATGAATACAAACTGTACTGTCTGAGCTTCATATTTCATTACAATTCCTTTATCTAGCTGCAATTTTGCTGCAAATCCTGCATGTAGAACCAGTACTTCACTTACCATACAACACCTCAACCTCTTTTATGTTGACAATATATCCAAAAGTTAAAAAAAAACACGTGAAGAATTATTTACTTGCACAAAACAATCTTCTTCTAGGTAAAACCTTGTGAAATACAACTGGTGTCTGCCAGAAATCTTATGTAGCAGTAGCAGCAAACTGAAGGCTGATAGCATCTCCTGTGTCTCCGTGGGACAAGAGTTCACCACAGTGGACAGAAAACTGTGTGACGTCCATGAAGGATTGAGCATGGAGATGCAGAGATGAATCCTGGCCATTTAACCCTAAAGTTAGACTCTCTGGTTCGAGCTTTGTCATTTACACTGATAAGAAAATTTCTGAATTTACCATATAACATATTTTTCCATTTCTATCTTGTAGCTTCAAGGCTGCAGTGTTTCAATACACAAAATAAAAAAAAATACAGTTTTCAATGTTTCAACAACTAACTTCCTAAAATGCAGTAACAAAAATAGTACTTAAACTATAAGTTGATATCAGTAAATCGAAGCCAAAATCTGGACCATGGGTTTAGGTCGTTTATTGTGAAAATGTGCCATATGTGCAACACAGAACGCACTTCACTACGAAGCCAAAACAGCATGGTTCCTGGGTTATGAATACTTACCTATACTATAAAATATGTTCCAATTTCCACATATTATAACAATATTCTCGTTATCAATGTAATCATTTCTTTAGTTAACTGTGTTAAAATGTTACAGATTTTAAATTTAAGTTTTTGGCATTAGTCAAAATAATGAAATCACTTCTATCTTCATTTGGACTCAGTTTTAAATGGCTAAAATCAAGATTACAAATGTTCACTGTAGCGGTATTACACTGTTCTAGTCCAAGCCTATAAAGTCCATAATGATGATAATAAAGCATTATCACCCAGCTATATTTTACAGGCTGTCTTAATGATACTGTCTGCCCAGAATTCACAATGAGTAACATTTGGGATCTGCAAAAGCTCTGGTTTTCAGTTATACCTTCATTTATCCATCAGTGATTTTCTCCTGCTTTGCTAAAGTCAGCGTTGTTGCAACTACACCCACATATCTGCTTTCTGTGGGCGGTTTGTTCTTCGTCTGTTCCAACAGGTACAGTAGATTTATCTGCACATGCTCACAGTTCATTTCTCCCTCTTCATATTCCACATACAGAGAAATGCTCTTCCCCCTACAGATACTGGAGAGTAAGTCTACACCCTATAAAGGAGTCACCACTGAAATTTAGTATGACTTGGTGATAACTCATGACAGTACTGATTTAAGATTTCAGCCTGTGATGGAAAACAATCAAAAGAAATTGTAAATTACAGCTAATAACAAGCTGCTTCCATCAATAACAGCAGTTGCTGTTCCTCCAGCATCAAATTTTGACATTCCACATCATGTCAGGAAGTGACAAGGATATTCTTGAAGATGGAAATTGGTTTTGCTGGGCCTCAGACTCATATACCCAGAGATATGAGATCTAAAAGCATTTCTTTTCATCATCCTGCGCAACCGTTCTGTCTACGTTCTGCCATTACACTCCGAGGTCAGCCTAAGATGTATAATGTGTGTCATGCATAATCAATGTACGGCTGCAAATAGGCAGGAATTAGAGATACTGGCAGGAATGAAATTCAGCAGGTGGCAAGAGAATCTAAATGTCGGCAGGTTTGATCTTATTTGACAGCACGCCATTACATCTACACCTCTCTGATGGCAAATGATTGTGCTGAATTTTAAGCTTTTGTTTGGAGACTTCCTAGCAAAGCTGAAGTCAGTTACCTGCTTTCCATACTGCTTTAGCCAAGAAAGACAAGATCAAAACTAATGAAAACATCCATTTACTTCAGAATTCTATCAGAATGGCAGTTCAGTCAGGTCAAGCTTACCTCGTTGCCCCAATAGTCCCCATGCTCTCCCCTATCTCCTGTGGATTAACTCAGATCAGCAGGCTGCAGCAGCCACTACGTTCACATTTTTAGGATAAGAAGCCAAAAGAGAAAAACAAAGAGAACAGCTACACTTGTAAAGTACCAGTTTCTACTATTTTAATGTTGTTATAATCCAAGAAGAAAAAATATCTTAAATGTATTTTTTCTTTTTCTAACAACAATTTCACCCTCTAATTACCTTTTAATTCCTTGTGTTTGTTTTCACAAATGGGGAGGAGCTGACAGACCTAACCTTGAGGCGGTGCACGCGCGTGTGCTTGAAGCACGCGCGCCTGTCTGACTGTATGCGTGCGGCTCTGCACCGTACTGCTGGCGACCCCTAGCGCTCAAGATGTGAAACTGACCGTCATATTTCTCAAGAATATCTATATACAGCCTTCGCTGTATATTATTGTCAACACTAAAACATAAAACAAATGATTTATGTGAAATATTTTGCTGCAAACTCTTCTGATTTTGCGTGTTTTTTACCCCCAGACATATTGATAATATTTAATCCGATCATCAATTCAAGCAGACTCTTATAAGTTCTCGTGGCGTAGATTAAAAAACTGAGACACGTCGTCGAAGATCGATGTCAAATGTGAAACAAAAGAAAACAATGTCTTCGCCCATGCATTTTCTATTAACATCTATCACCGGCTCATTATTTGAAATTATAGCTTACCTGCGCGCAACACTCCGTTTTATCCACATTTTTCTCGACTGCCGAATCCGACTCAGTCCTCCAGGTATCCTCCCATTTGGTTTGGGTTTCCACCAAAGTCGACTAATTCTGATTTTAAAAAGCACTCAAGTTACGGACCTTGCTCCAGCTTATCCTTCATCGTTGCGCACATCAGATTCCTACAAGAAACGCTGCAAAAATCCCACTAAAAATATATCAGAACAGCCAGTTTTCTCAGAAGTTGTCCATCAGTTGTTTTATTGACGACACTCTTCCTTGTTATCAGTGAAGGCTGGGGGGCACGCGGACAGGTGAACAGGGAGGGAAGCCAGAGGAGGTGCCCTCAAACTTTGCCTTCACGCAAATCGTTCATTTCCATCTCCCGGCTGGAGAGGCAAAGATGTAAGATGCGGAGAGGAAAAACAAAGCATGTAGTTAGCAGCATCGTCCCTGACATGACAGCGCATCGTCTACATTTGGGAGAGGCAAAACGTCAAAAAAAAAGAAAAAGAAAGAAAGAAAAAAATAAAGAAAACTGAGAGCGGAAGATAAGGAGGGTCTCTGAAGCACGGAGGATCCAAGTCACCAATGGCAGGGGGTCCTCGTATCTACTTACATCTCTGGAGATGTGAAGGGTTGCGGAGGGGCAGGGGAAAGTTTCAAATAAATAAGTGGAACTGAAAATGGGGAGATGGACGCGGTGAGGGACAATCTTGGACGATGAGGGTTGTTTCAGATGAGTTAGAGAAAGGGGAGAAAGAACGCTTGTCATTAGAGGGAGAGGAGGATGGTCCGTTTCCTCCTGCTGCTCCTCTTCTCTCAGACTGACGAACGACCTGCCTGCTGAGCCCCACGCTGCCGTGACGTCATTTTAAAGCCAAATATGTCATGTGCCGGAGTGTCTCACTTCATGAGTGCTCACTCATGACTGTCAGACTTGGTATGTGAAGGCACACCACGGTCCAGCACAGCACGCTTGGTGACCACATCAGGTGGAGTTTTCGTGCTGCAGAAAATAATGGAGATTCAAACACACAGCATCAGGATAAATTGTGAACTATCATGATTTTTCTTTTCTTCTTTTTTTTTGTCCAAAGCTGAACAGTATTTAGTTCTTAAGTGAGCTGACAAACAGTGTTAATACTCTTACGAAAAACTGAAAAAGACCTCTCATGTCTGCAAATGTCGCGGCTGACCAAACCCCAGAGGAACAAAGTCGCTCGTCTGCTAAACAGAACTTAGAGACTGTATGTCAATCACCCCTGGTTATGCATTTGCGGTAACAGTTTACTGTGATGCTACAGGGACTGTAGCAGACATAGCCCTACCAGGTCAGCATGGGTTTACTGCTGTAAGTTCGATAAATTTGTCTTGTCCACCTGCAAAATAGACCTTGTCATCATTAGCTGCTGCTGCCACTGTGGGAAAGCTCAACACCTGTGACTTGTGACTATTCATATCTGAATGTCCTCAGCTTTGTTTTGTTTTGTGTTGAATGTGAACATAAATAGTGATGTCAACAAACTTAATGTTGCGTTTCTAAGGGTCCATAATTAAATGAACTTATGTCACATAAAATCAGAGCATTGCATGCCCTCATTTTTGTAGAAGCAGCAAAATAGGTTACTGGGTCCAAATTATAATTATTTTTTTTCTAATTTTAAATTATTTTTTAATGTTAGGTTGAGAAAAAGGCACTTTCATGTCTTCTGTTGCAATGATATGGAAAAGAAGAAACAAAATAATCACGTGCAACCATATCCCTCGTTGGAAGAACCGTGCCTAGTTTTGTGGCAAGATAAAGACAAAATCCTTCACCATCATTCCACCAGAAAATCCTTCCAGTTCAGTTTGTTTGAAAATTTAGCCAAGGCTGTCAAGATGGTTTTCCTTATAGAATCATCTGGAAAGTAATAAAACCATAGAAAGAAAAGGAATGCTTTTTAAAAAGATTTGTGTTTGATGATTTGATGAAATATGTCCATCAATTACCACCAATTACATCAGCAGAGCAAGGGTTGGTGCTAGATTGCATTATCTGCAGTTATAGTACTATCTAACCACCATGCACCCCTTAGATGTGATTTAATCAGTCTTTTAATAAAAGTCATCTTTGTGCTTGTCATCACACCAAAATCTCTCCTGTTAGCTGCCTGAATAGGAAGCTGACTGCTCCGAACTTAAGTACTATGGAAGCAAAAAGATGCCTTTAAGCCTGATCAATTCTTTCACGGTATGTACGGTATGCATGGTGGCTGCCCAATTATACTACTACAGATCAGCTGTGGCTCAAATTCTATTTGCCTACTCCTAAAATACAAACTACAAGGCAGAAAAAATGAATGAAGAGCCTGGAAAGCACAAAGTGAGTTCTATTTTGGGCTCTCTTTTGAAACACAGTGGAATACAATGGCTTATCAAATTCTTGTCAACTGTGATTGATTTTAACAGTCTTCACAAACAGCACTACTCCAGCCAAGTTCCACATAAGTCTATTGAGGTTTTTAGTTTTACACAAGTTTGTTCACAATGTAAACAGAATTTTACAGCCCAACTGATGATCACATTAAGTAATGTGAAATAATTTCTTTACATTTATTTGTCTACACATGACTTCTGTTAGAAAACTGAGAATCAAGTTGACAGTTTAGGATATAAAAAATGAAATACCTAAAATGTCCAAGCCATTCTTTTGTAAGATAAAGTTATACATTACTAAATAACTGATGGATGATGTCAGAATTTGGAGCACTGATACAAATAAGGTGAAATGTGTTCTCTGGTAATGTTTGCATGCTGGATGGTGAATCCAAAGTGAAAGCTACTCTCTAGTGCATTGCTCATTTCTACCATCTTTCCTGTTTGACATGAATGCAGCATTAAACCGTCACCCTGGAGGCTTTTAACACACCTGTACTACAAGAAGTTAGCGGAAGGCAAAATCCCTTTTCATTAGAATCAATGCACTGATGTGACCGCGCAGCCAGGTAGGTGAAAATATTATCCATGACAAGTTCAGGTCTTGCGTGAGAAACAGAGAGAAAAAAAAGCTGCCTTTCTTGTTCACCTCAGGGTCAAAGTGTCGAACCAGTGAAAACATCATACCTGTTTTAGCCTTTGCAACTGCTGTAGTATTTCCTGGAGAAAAAAACTAAATAAAAAAAACTACAACTATTACAGGATTTGCTGTGTACAAATGATCAAAATGCAAAAATAAGCTTTTTTTTCTTCTTCTTCTTTTGGTGCAGATCTTTAGCTCTGTTTGGGTGCGTAGTCAGATGAATTGCAGCTGTTCGTGAAATTGCTCTGTATATGAAGAGGCAACTTTCCTCCCCCACTAATTGTTGCTATAAAACACACTTCTGTTGAATACCCTCATTACTTCATTACAGGGTATACATACATGCTGATCCATGTGGACGCCTCTGTCTGAAGAAGCCATCATCAGCTCTCCAGCAGATGGAAGCTGTCATCGCTCGCCTTCTCCCTTGCACTTCCTTCATCTCATTCACACTCCATTTCTCACACTCAAGGTTTTGCATGTCGTCTTCTTCTGTTTCATGTTTGTGTATGTCTTCATCCTCATACACTTTTTCCTTTGCTCATGCAATGAACCAGTGCATGCGTGAGCAGGCTTATTCTGCTTTAAAAAGAGAGTCACAGGTTGTCATGTATGTCTAAAACTGCAGGCGGCTTTGGCTCACATGGATCTAAACACAGCATAATAAACATCTGTTGTGTCAGCCATTAACACACTGCCATGAGAGTGTGCATTAAAAAGAAAAGAGATTAGAGTATTATTGTGTATCTGCTAAACTGAATCATTCTGAAAAGCATTTGTGGGAACAGTCGTGTGCAGGGTGGATTAGATGCTGGTTTATGGCTATGGTCTTGCTAAGGTTACAGGCAAAGAATCTGGTGAATCTCACTAGGAAAGAGTTCAGTGGTTGTTGGCAAAATATCTTTCCTCTCACTCGTTTAAAACCTTTATGGTGTTTTGTAATTGACAGAAGCAGTGATGATCAAGAGAAAAACTAAAATAACTTTGTTAACCAGAGCATCCTTGCATTGTTATGATCAAAGAGTTATGCCGCACATTTGATAATTCATCCATTCCTTCTAGAATTTATCTAGGGTCATGTAGGGCTAGATGATATGGCCAAAACTTGTATCACGATATATTTCCAAATTTCAGTTGATACAATATAATTCCGATATCGATTTTAACAAAACAAAAACCTCAGAAAAACTGCCAAAAACGCCCACAACAGATGCTGTAAAACTAAAAATTATTTTGCCAAGTTTATGAAACTCCTTCAGTAAAACATTTTAGAAATAAAAACTGTACAATAAATTAATGTTCACCTTGAATTTGTATTTAGCAAGGCTAAAAAGGCCTTTAAACAAAGTAATTTGAAATCACTATCAAAGGTCAAATAAAACTTTTACTATTCTCAATAATAATAGCTTTAACTTTAAACTACAATTAGGCTTATTATGTTTATCTTATAGATTTTAACAAAGGTGCTTCAACTAGGCTTAAAAAGAAAAGTGTTCAGAATGCTACAAAAAAAAAAAGAAAAAAAAAGACTGAGCAACAATTGGTGCTTCATCTTCTGACTCCGCATATTCTATGAGTGGAAATGCTTCAGATGCACTGTTGCCTGATCAGCAAAGAATAATAAAATAAAACAAAATTATTCAGTCAATATTTTCTTTATTTTTTAGTTGAATTTTATTAGGTGTGATTTGTTTTTTAATTAGGAGTCTGGAACATGTCAACACTTTAAACTTTTTAAATACTTTTGTCCACACTCTCCATTATTAGACATTAATATCTGGGGGGCACGTCAGTCCCCAAAAGTCTCCAATAACAACAGAAAAAGTCGCTAGATCTGTTGTTAGTCACTTTAGAAAAGAAAAAAAAGTCGCTAGAGGGGAGTGAAAATGAACAGGACAAAGTCGGTAAGTTGGCGACACGGAGCCACACCACTTCCGTACCAACGAGTTAGTCTTAGTCAGTTATATCTTATCAGCTACTTTGTCTGCTTTCTCTTCGCTTGTAGAAGCTTGTTAAGTCATGTTTGCATTACAGTCATGAGCACTCGTTTTGTAGCTAAAACTAGCAGCGTTGGAGCTTAGCCTAGTCTAGCCTTCTACCTTGCGCTGAGCACAGCTAACTGCTGCTGGGCTTTTTTTTTTTATTATTTTTTTTAACTGCTGCTGGCTTTGGTCGGGGCTCATTGGTTAGGCTCCGTGTCTGTGGTGTATGTCATCACTTACGTAGCCAATGTGTTGCAGCTCTTTCTGTTCAGCTTGAACGCCAGTCAGTGAAACGCTGTAATCTTATACTGTATGTATATCGTAATATCGGAAATTTGTTCAAAACTCATATTACCGTTATTGAATAAAATTATATTGCGATCAATTCAAACTGAATTACCCATTTGGGATGAATAAAGTTTTCTGAACTGAACTAATAGACTCAGCAATGGTGAAGATCAGATAAGATCAGTGATTTACCAAACACATCACAAACATGAGTACAAACGTACTTGTACAACACCAATATACACACACTCATAGTCAAGGAAATGACTGGGAAGGTAACAGGTAAGTTTGCTTCTCACTCGGCACCACCAAAATACCATCACTCACAGAGGAACAGATGAAGAGCCTGGGAAAGGTGTTTAACTACAGCCTGAGAGACGCAGCCTCCACACAAGGAACCAACCAAGAGCTGGAGACGTGGCTAGCTGTGGTGGACAAGTCTGGCCTCCCTGGCAAGTTCAAAGCCTGGATTT
>JBAMHW010000015.1:22052269-22067533 GCA_037177495.1 Rhadinocentrus ornatus
ACCCATCGAAGTGGGATGCCGAGGATTTGTGGGCCAATCCCTCTGCAGGGCCTACAAAATGCTGGTCATCACAGGAGCCAGTCAGCAAAGGGTTGTTAAGTTGGCCACCGACGCAGCAAAAGTTGCGTCAAGGTGGTTGTGGATCAGGAGGGGAGAGACGTGGCAAGTAGGGTAGCGCTACCTGGACACAAGCTGGGACCTGATCAGCCCTGACTGGGTTGCCTGGAGAAGGGGGTTGTTGAAAGTCCCGAAAACCCCTGTGATCCCAGGTGTATCTAAGACATGGAAAAATAAAGAGAAACTACCATGACAGTAAATTATACCCAGAACACCCAGGTAAAGTGGAACAGGTGCACTTGCTTAAGGGAAAGAAAAGAATTGCAATTATCTTGTTCCATGTTTTTAACGTGCACTGCACATGTAGATATGAATGTCATAAACTATGCCACATGTTACAGTTAAAACACTCACTATCTGCTTGATTGTAGCTTTCTGCAAGTAGAAATAAAGTTAATAAGCAGAAAAGAAACATTTAACAGAGATTTTTGCCAGTACTCTCCGTCAGTATACTCAACCACAATAGGCTTCTCTTGACAGGTGTTGCTGAATATCCAATCAATACTTACGCACCAGGCAGAGCCTCCTGCTCTGCCTCTGCGTGTCTTTCACGTAGCAACACCTTTCTTATGCTGTGTAGCTGTTTCTCCACTGTACTCCAGTCCCTCGTCTACCTCTAGGACCGCTGTGAACTGCCTCCAACCTCTTTTTCCCGCTGTTGTATGTACTCGCTTTTCCTGTCACAGGTTCCTCTTTATTTCCAGGTGCTGCATTCTGGCTGGCTCACTCTGGCTGCTGATAGGCCCATCACTTTGTCACAGGTATGAGTCATTTTTCCCCAATCAGTCTGTAGGCTCAGAGTGAACTTGCATACAATTAAAACCACATCAAAAACTAAGTAAAAAACCAGGCAACAAATGAAACCAAACTATATGACAACATGCTATAAATACGAATAAAAACTTTATCAAAAACCAAATAAAAAGAAACAGAGACATATTCTCCTGATGAGACTACTGACCAGTAACCTGCACGGTCAAGATATGTTGCGGGATAAGTTATTCATAAGCGCTACACTGACAGCCAGGTGACATGAAAAGGCTTGCGTGTTTGCAGTCCATGTACGGTCCGTGTACGTTCAGGCCATTCGTTTGTTCATTTTAAACCAAAATCGGAAAAACAGAAGTATTGTCGTTTTTCTGTTTTTTCATTGACAATCAAAATCGGAATAATGATTTTGCTTTCCTATTCATACAATTTAAAAAATGAAAAACACGGAAAAATTAATTAAAAACCGTTTGGAATTTGGCTATTCCTCGAGAGCCGATGCTAAGTAGTGAATCAGAATAGCCAGCTCCCATTAAGAGAGAGCCGGCTCCCAATTTTTTTTTACTTTTACTGCGTGCTTAGCTCTCAGTGCTGAGTCCCAGCTTTGCCCATGGCACTGCTTTGTTTGGATTGGCCCGCATGAACAGGCGACCAATCACATCATACCATGTTTTGTGGATTTGTTTGCTGTTTTTTGTCCATTTGTGCAATATAAGATTTTTTTTTAAATAGTTAACAAAAGTAAGTGGTTTTGTATCAAATATAAGGCTTCTCATAAAAATGCTGAACACAAACAGGGTCTAAAACAGATGCTAAATTAAGAGCCGTTTGGGAGCCGAACATCCCATCACTAGTTGATTTCAAACCATCGTGTTTTGTTTTAAATTGTGATGACCGGGAAACCTAATCCTTTGCTCTCTCACAGCAAATTTTTTCGATAAATTTTTTTTGTAAATTCTGAAAGCTAACATAATTAGCTTTTATCTTAACCCGCTACTGCACATAATGTGCACTGTTGCCAACTCCTGAGAAAGTAGCTATTGGCTGTCCTAAAAGTTGCTAAAAGTTGCTAGAAGTCACTAAATGACGTCATCGCTTAATTTGCATAAGAAACCTGGTACATTCAGTTGTAATGGAAGCTGCCGTGTAGAGGAATGTTGGGGGAAAGGTAATAATAGACGACACAACCTAAAAACCTCAGCCAGCAGCAGCTTTGCGCGTTTCATTTTCAGCCGTTTTATCAAAAACAGGTGATCATCTCCTGCTCCGACTGCAGCTGAGAGCTGCGTGAGGACCAAGCCTCTTCTGAGAGCTTTTGGACGGGGGAGGGGCCTGCTCAGCACAACTCCTTAAAGAGTAAACTATGTTCATTCACGTCAGTCTCCAAAAGTCTCCAATACTACCAGAAAATTCGCTATATTTGTCGCTAGTCGCTTTAGTGCAACAAAGTCGCTAAGTTCGCAACACTAATAACGTGTGGATCCACGATCTCTTTGTCCTCAGTCAGAACGGGCGGAGAGGGTGGGACAGGAGCTTGTAGCCCAGCCCTGTGGGGTTATGACGTGTAAATAAGGGTCTGTTTGAGCTCGCCTTTTTCTGTCCGCCATTGCTTCACAATGATTTAAATGCAGAAATACTCAGAAAAACAATTTTGATCAAATTTTTCACAAGATATGTCCTGAGATAAAGTCAAATAAATGCCACATAGACATGTGGACAACATGAAAAACATGATTTTCACCAGATGTTTAATTTAAAACATACTGCAGTGCTCGATTTTAGTACAATCTATAAGACACTGGACATACTTTAAACATTTAAATCTAATATCACTAAACCCAAGAAACAATGAGGGAAGAAAAAACTCATTACAGGAAGCACAATTCTCTTACAGATAAAATAGCATTAGAAATGTAGGCACTTTTAACCATTGTGGGTGGACATACACAATGTTAAAAACTGGCAGAGCTCCTTTCTGTATCCTAGTTGTACCACTCTTATCTGTATTTTTTTTTTTTTAGCTGGCGCATTTTTTATTTATTTATTTTTCTACCCGACTAGCACTACCCGTTGTAAAGAGCTGATATGCTTTCCCAGAACATATTTGAGTCCCTATTATTCATTCTGACAATGTAGACCAACGTTGTGCTAAATCCTTTGTTATGCTGTTTACAAAAAACTTAAACTCAATAAACATATTTGAGGAAAGTGTTTATTTTTCATTCCAAACTAATTTGTGTAATGTAGTTAGTAATAGAGCTACAATGTCAATAATACAATATATGCAATATCACAAGTTTCCCCTAATGAATACAGTAGGATTAAGAAAGAATATTATGGAAGACCAAGCTCTTTCACAGTCTTTCATTCTTCCTCCACAGATCTTTCAATCACTACCCACTGTTTGTGACCATAGTAAACATAGCTGAAGGTAGTTGCATAAATCGACCGGTAAATCAGGAATCCTTTTTCACCATGACAGACCAATGCAGAGCATGCATCACTGCAGATGCTGCACCAATCTGGCTGTCACTCACTCACTATATTCTTCCTGCACTCATAAACAAGACTTTAAGATACTTGAACTCCTCCACATGATCCCATTCCAAATCCAGGGCAAGCACTCCACTCTTTTTTATTTGAATCTTTGTCCGTTTGCTCGGAAAGTCCGCTTCGTTTGGGTTATTGTGAATGCCCAAACAAATTCTGATTTGAATCAAAGTAGTGGACTTGGTCCACCTAAAAATGCAGGTCTTTGTTTCAAGCGAACCAAATACAGGAAGCGGACTACAAACGGACTACAAAACAAAGCTCAGCGCACGGCATCATGGGTACACAACCAAAACATACGTGCATGTGGGGCAATAGGCAGCTCTCTACAGGAGAAGTAGCTCGCGGTCAGATTTGGAAGAATTTGATAAAAGTTCTGATAGAAATCTGATCAACCCAAGACCCGAAAGGATCTGATAAAGCTCCATGTTTAGCCGTTTTGTACTAGAAACTAAAGTCATCCCGTATTAACCAGTAGATGATGGAGTGCTCTTCCGTGTCTTGTCTTCTCTTTCTTGGTGCAGCGCCAGTGTTCTGTCATTTTATCATACTCATCAGAGTAGCATACATTACTTTAATGAGCATGTGGGTTAGGGTTAGGGGAAGGGTTAGGGGTAGGTGCAGTTGTCAGTTTGCACTATGTGTAGTCTGATCTGACAATGTATGCTAAACTGACATAACACCAGCTCTGGCAGAAAGTGAAACACATTAATCAACAGGTCTCGCATTATCTGCAAAAAGCAGATACCTAATCATTACCATACCAAAGTGGATCCCTTCAATGTCTGATTGCACCTTAAAATCCTGTCCATAAAAGTTATGAACAGAATTGATGACCAAAGGCAGCCCTGGCTAACTTCAACCGTTACCAGAAATGGATTTGATTTATTGCAATGTGGCCCAAGCTCTGACACCAGTCGCACAGGGACCAAACAGTTCTTTTAAGGGGTCAGGTATCCTACATTTCTAAAGCACTCCTCACAGGATTCCCAAAATAACATGGTTAAACACCTTCTCCAAGCTACAAAACACACATAGACTGGTTGGGTAAACTTCTATTCACCCTCCAGGAGAGCCTAGAACTGGTTCCTTGTTCCACGACAGCTCTTCATGAATACGAGCTTGATCCTATCATCACCCTATTGGCATAAAAACCCAACTTGAGCTCAAGTGTTTTATGTTAAAATTTAGGTTTGGGTTGAAATAATGCAATCATTTATAACAAATATTCACACAAAAAAGGTGTCTAAAAACATCACATTGTAAGGTGCCCAGGGCGGCATTCTGTGTAATGAAGAGAATGTCTGCTAAAGGCGACGGATGTTTGCAGTTTAATGCATCCATTAATCACTCGCCGATAGTGACTCGTGACGCATGTGATTTATTGGAGCATATTTCCCTAGTTAGCTTCTTTTGATTGCAATAAACACAAGAGCATTATATGAAACATTTAAATTTTAAATCTATGATTAGCTGTTTTAGGGGCTAAAGTTTCAGTGATGGCTTTATGTGATCAATATCACAGCAATAAGACTGCACTATTAAACCACATCACATCTAAAGTGTCTAATTGGGAATATTACAAATAGACTACAATGGCAATAAGTAGTCTAAATATAACCGCTCTGTGCTTGTGATTAATCACAGAAGCATCCTGTCCAGGACGTCTAATGCCACCCTGTCTAGACTTCTTGCCACCCCATGTAAAAATGTCTAAATCCGTAATTGCACGGTGCCCTTTGATTTCCTGCCACCCCAGAATAACAAATGGTCATAGTTGATTTGTAAAAGTAGAGGCACATGTGAGGACTCTTCTTGGCTACATGAGCATGACAAAGGAACCTTTCTACCTTGCAGAATATGGGTCAGGAAGTCTATGTCTAAAGAAACAGGCAGGTCATGTGAAGAATGAGATTCCACGAATGTGATTTATTGTTTTTGTTTAGAAGAGGGCAGTTTGAAAAAGCACTGACACTGCTCAGGAACTGTAAACTTCCAGTCCACTGGTGGTTAAGGCAGATTAAATATTTTTTTACTTTTAATTCATAAAGCCGTGTAAGTCCTTCTTAGACCCCAGGCAAAGCCAAATGTCCAACCAATATATGCAAAATAACTAATGTACATGCAGCATATTCTATAAATCCTTTTGCAAAACCCCACAATTATTCTTCCACCCAGTGATGGAAAATTATTAAGCGGTGAATATGAAAACGAATTCTCAAGTTTTCACTTTTCAAAGTCCTCCCTCCTGGGACTTTGAACATGATCTCTGGCATAGATGAAATACTTATTGCAATGGCTGCAGTGTGGAACTTCTTAGTTTCCTCTTTATGCCACTTGGTGCCAATAAGAGAGCTGGCAGTGTCTCACTAAAGTACAAAAGAAAGAAAGTAGTTACTATTATGGGAGTCTAAATTCCTGCAAGCAACTTTTTTTAACAAAATGTGTTCTGATCCCTTACATTGCAAAATGAAGAGTAAGACCAGAGGTTGAAAGACAAAAAAAAATCTTATTCAGGTAGTTTTATTGCTTTTACTACAAAATAGTTAAATTCAAAGCTGTAGTTTGAAGTTACACCTATTGTTCACTTTATGCTTCTCACTGTGCCTGGCCTGAGAAAATTCCGCTATGTATGCTTAGAAATGGATTTCTCCACATACAAAGCTAAAATAAAAATAATAAAAAATGGAGTCACAGACAGCAGATTACCCAAGTTTTTATTTGATGCTATTTACTACAGTACCGTGTACTTTGAGGGAGATTTGTCTCAATGACAATCACAATGATTGCTCATCAATTTTCAGTTTTACAGTTTTGACATCAACAGGGCTTCAGTCAGTTTAAATGACCCGAATGCATAAATCAGTGTGTTTAATTCAAACTGATGCAGTAGTTATGTTTTTCTATTTGCCATTCTTCTCTTCACTGCATCTATACTTTGTGGGTGAACATCCATCCATCTATTTACCAAACAGAAATATTGTGTGTTACATCTCTTTATTTTGGTCCTTTTGTTCACGTTATCCTCTTATTGGATTATATGTTATATAATGCTCAGCCACGTTCTACTCTTTTCCATGGTAACCATACATCCTTGCATGAAGACCTGACAGTCGTTGGTTCTCATGGGATACAGCTGATAGACTGATGTGTTACCATGGCAGCATCTTTGGATGAACACTTTAGAGACAGCTGGGATGATCTATTATACAGGGATTGTGATTTCTTTTATTTAACTGATAAAAATTGTACACAAAAGTGAGAAATGTTCCAATAATCACTGGAAAATAGCAGCATCTATTCTAAATAGTATTTTAACATCACATGATGCTAGCAGCAGTGTCACTTCTGTCCTAAAAAACAAGCAAGACTATGATGTTAAATATTATGTATATATAATTCACTACCATCGTTCTTCATTTTATGGCTTATTGCTGTTGGCAGACCAACTCTGCTGCATAACTGCCAACTACTGGACTCATATCTCTCATTTATAATATAATTAGCTAACACATACACATATATAACCTCTCATTTATGCTATTATGAGCTCATGCATACACATGTAAAACCTTTCACATTCTACACACACATACTATCACTGATTAAAATGGATATAGGGTGTGTGTGCATGGGGTTTTAGTATGTATGCGTGAATTTTCATTTGTTTATGTTTAGGGGTGGGACTCAGTTAGAAACATTAGTATGATTAATTATAGGTTTTGTATTTAATTAATCTCAATTAATTGCATTTTAAATGCATTACAATAGTGGCCCCAAAAAACAACATGTTCTAATTAAAATGTATTTCAGTGGACGACTATATCAAATGACAAAAACACATAATATTGTAAACTCAAGCTATTTCAATTGAAAACAGTTGAAAAATTCTAAACAGAACAGATCTGAAGATAAAGTGCCATTTTAAGTACTTTAACTAACAGTTTTGTTTGTAATTAAGAGTCTACAACATGTCACGGTACTTTTAGTTTTTTAATGTTTTCGTCCATACTCTTCGTTTTAATAGAAATTAAAATCTGCCGATTAACCAGGGCAGGATCAACCAGCAGCAGCTTTGAGTCTGGACATGGAGCAGAGGTGAACATCTCTTGCTCTGGAGCTGGGGGCTGGGACTGAAGCTGCACAAGAACAGAATCTCCAGTAACACCAGAAAAAAGTCGCTTTTTTGAAATAGGGTTGCTAGAGGCATCTAAAAACGCACTAAATATTGCAAGTAAGTTGCTCAGTTGGCAACACTGCGTTAGGCGAGCTCTGACGCGTGCATCAGTGTAATCACTGTACCAGGAAATTGTACACTGACAAACGTTTTGTGTTGTTTATGAGGCAAACTGAAATAAAATTTGTCAATTTTTTAACGCATTAACTTTTTTGTAATTAAATAATCCTAATTAATGTGTTATAGTCCCACCCCTAATTTATATGTGAGATTTTGCTCGTGTGAATGTCAGAGTTGATTTTAGGTGTAAGTGTAAGTAATTATAGTAGCATATGCATAATTTTACAGGTGTGTGAGAGAGCTAAACTTACATTCTGTCCTATATGGCACTTAAAGAGAAATCAAGTGGAGCCCAATTACAGTCTAGAGAGGAAGAGCCGATTTTATTAGATTGTTTCCTTCTAAACTTCTCTATAAGTCTGTGTCCATATAAACAGAGATTTTTTGCTAAATCTAAATATCCTGATCAAACATAAATCTAAAACTCTGCACCCGGCAAAGCATTTCTCTACACCAGGGATCACAAACTTTAGACTGCTTGGGCCAGTATCCTACCGGTTTTAAATGTTTCCCTGTTAATAATAATAAAAATAAAAAAATGTTCTCCAACTCCAACAAGTCAAATTTATACAGCAAATTTATGAAAAGGTGCTAACCACCCAGTATTAAAAATGGCCAGTGGAAGGAGAAGGTGAAGTTAAGACAATGGTACCCATCTATCTTTCAGATCATGCTCATTTCTCCTTTTTTTAAAAATTATTTTTAGCCTGAGAGATGTGAATAAAATGTGTGTTGTTGTCCACATTATACACATTTGTTTAACAGCTCTGGCTATCCATTTTCTCCCTAAACACTTTAATTTCCGTTATACATATTTAGTTTTATTTTATTCCATGCACTGCTGATGGGACATTAATCCAGGTCATCACTAAATGATTTTATTCTGCACTTAATTGGAGGCGTTAATTTAAAAACCAAAGTATCTGGAGGTGCATCTCACACCTTCATTTGTCAGTCTTTAAAACATAAAGACCTGTTTTCAAACCTGATAAAGAGGAACTGAACTACTCTTTCCTTGAGAACTTGACTGTACATAATTGTATGTCTAAATATATAATAATTCTAAATATACTAAAACGTGTCGTTCAATTTCATGTTTTTATATTTCTTTATGTTACACAGCCATTTCATAAATTCTGAGGTTCTACATTTCAGCATGTAGTATATAATAGAGAAATGTTTGTGGTGCATGGTTGTCCGTCTTTGTCTCTGTGCTAGCCGTGTGATGGACAGGCCCACTGCCTTGGGTTTGGCTTACCTCTCATCTGTAACAGCTGAGATTAGTTCCAATCCCCTGTGAGCATAAATGGGTTAAAGCAAGAATGGAAAAAATAATGATTAATGGATGAATAATTAAAAGATTTGTAATGTGCCAACAACAACACCTGAGCTTGCATCAGCCTATAAACATACCAAAAAACAAAACAAAACAGGCCGGCTCCTATTCAGCTTTAGACTGTCGTAAATCTTTGGCCCATCATAAATCATCGTTATCAGTGATCCAAGTTTCAGGTGCCTTCTTCTTCTCTTGACTCCAGATCTCAAATCCTAATCATGTATTCAGCTCTTGATTTTGGCTTTTGGCTTCGGCCCTGAGCTGGAGCTCAACTTTCAGCCCTTGACTGCACTCTTCATCCTCTGACTCCACTCAGCTCTTACACGGCCCAGCAGGGAGGTCGCCTTCCAGCTCCTGCCGGGCCCTTGGTCTGCTCACAATCTGCCTGGTCCACATCCCTCTGTTGGTAAATCCTGATATTCTGCAGTCCTGTTCCTTGTTTGCAGTGTGAATCACCTTTTGCCCCTTTAGTTAGCTGGTACTAAAGGTTTGTAAATGTTCGAGTATTTCAGGGATGTTCAGTTAAATACATGCCATTAAATAATCAGATAACTTAAAATATTAGAACTATAAACCCCTAAAACAATTACATAAATATTCAATAAAACAAACATAACACCATTGACAGGAATCAAGAAAGAGAAATAAAATGTCAACCTCTGTGCATTTTAATTTAAAATGAAAATATATTGATAAATATATAACTTAGTCTTACCTGTTTTTTTTAATTTGGTGAGTGCAGCCTCCGAGAAAGGACACATTGAGGTACTGTTGTTATGTTTTCCCTTGAACATTGTGTGCATAATTAAATATGCTAATGCTAATTTAGCTACAGCTGTCTTATTCAAGGATTATTTTATGCCAGAAGATAATGTTTGGACCACAGGCAGACTCAGCTGACTGAGTTTCTTATGTAAAATGTTCTTTACTCACTGGGCTTGTTTGGGTTAAAATCACGAGTCAATAATAGGACAAAGTGTGGGATGATCAGCAAGCAGTAACACTGATATCATAAATCAGAACACGAGTTACACAACATATAGAATCAACACTGTTATTTGTTCACTGATTTATTTGTTTCACACAAGCTGCACACAAAATCAGTTTTCCACTTGGCTCCTTGGGCCCTGAATGATACTGTATTATTGTTTTGGTAAAGTGAATCAGAGCAGGATTATTCTAAGTAATTTAGGTTGCTTGTGAAGCACCGGTGTGGGTCATATGTAACACAAAAGCCAACTGCAGCCATTACATCAAAATTTCTCTATTGTCCACAGTTTAAAACCCTGTGTCATTGAATCACTAGAGAAACATTATAGCCTGACCCATAAATCTCAGAAAAAAATTCACACCAAAATACTTGACTTATTTTTATTTTAATACAAAATAAAATTGAAAGTTGCCTCACTTTTCTCCCGGCAGTCTTTGTCTAAGCTGATTGAGTTTGGCTTTGACATTATTTCTGGGACTTCTCGCAAGCAGGGTCTGAGAGTGAGGAGATAAAAGCATGAGTAAGTGTGAGCAGGGCGGCTGTTTGAGTGTGCGGATGAGCCATCTCCAGTGATATCCTGCCACCCAGGGCTGTGATACTCAACACTCCCCAGCAAGACTCCAGTGTCAAGCTGGACAGTGAGTCTGATCCTGTCGCTTAATAAATACAGACTCACACACACACACAAAGGCACAGACAAAGACAAAAACATCCTGTCATCATAGTGGGCAGAGACCCGGGGACAGAACTATTTTCAGGGAAATGTCATATCTTCTCAATTCAAAGAAAAGCAGCAGATTTTTCTCCAGTGAGACTACAAGTCACCCTTTACATTTACATTTAGCAATTAGAGTTTTTTTTTTTGTTTTTTTTTTGTGGAAGATGGCTTAAAGAGAACTAGACTTTTATTTTTTGACAAGTAGCTTGAAATGAAAGTAGGAAAAGGAGATGAGAGGTTGCACACTTGCAGCTCTGTATGCCTGTAACAAGTCGTATCTACTTGATACAGAACTTTCAACTCTTTCATCTGCTGTCACACGTTTCTCCCATGACAGAACCTAAAAGGACACAGGCTGATACTGACACCCTTGAGTTTAAACTTTTATGCTGCAAGCAAAATTCTAGCTCTGTGCTTCTCAAATTTAAGCTTCCATCCATTACATTTTTGCTTACTTGAGCCCAGGTCAAGTCCAGGAGGGTAACCCATCTTCACTCCTAAGCAGCACAAACTGGGACTTACTGAGCAATCCTGAGGTGTTCCCAGGTGAAAAGGGAGGCATAAACCCTCCAGTGTGTTTTAGGACTAAGCATTGGTCTCTTCCCAGTTGGGTTTGCCAAAAAACAAAACAAACAAAAACAAAACTATAAAGGATGCAAGCAGGAGGCATTCTAACATCCCAAGTGGATGTCTAAAGCACTTCAGCTGACCCTTTTTAACGTGTAGGAGCAGCGGTTCAATGCTGTGCTCCTCACCTTATCGCTGAGATTGGGAATGGCGTTTACATTATAATGATGAATACCTATTCGTTCAAAGTCATTAGAAAATGTTTCCCTATAAAAGAGGCTGAGTTTGTTTCAGGTGGAATACACTGATGACCACATGCGTGTGTCTGAATACGTGAGGAAAAGAAACAACTGACTATCCATTTTCCTGCTTGTGCAGCCCTGTCCAGAAAGGCAGAAGATTGGCACATGATAAATCACTGCAGTGCTTAAGTGTATTACATGATTAGATGGTGGAAGGAACATTAAATCAAGCTCGATTTGCTAATTGACTGACTGCGCGACCCTTATCCTTGTGCATTCGGCTTCCATGCATGAATGGAAATGACTGTCTAAAAAAACTGAAGCACAAAGAAAAGCATCCTCCATCACATAGATGATATCAAGGGTTTATTTCCATAGTGGGAGGCTGTAAAGAGTGCACTGGTCCTCTCTTTGTGGGCTCTGTGCTGCTGTCTTACTTTTTTGTCATTGTGTTGAATCATTCAGAGGCAGCAAGATAAATCAGAATTTGAGCAACATCAGCAGAGTTGTGGACGGGAGTGCAGTCATGTAAAATGTCAGTGGCAGACCTTGGATTAATGTTCATTTTGTGTTGGATAAACTGTGGTTATGCAGCAAATTCTCAGAGCCTCGAGTATGCCACAATACCCAGTGGTTAAGTATAATGTTAAACTTATTTGAAAGAGATTAAAGAGTTTAATATCTATACACCGAAGCATAATGCAGCACTCAATGAGAGTTTCTCGTTTCCCTTGATATTTATCATATGTAGAGTTTAACATAAAATAATAATAAAAAAAGATCAGTGTGGTTCTGTTTTCACCTTTTATACTCAGGTATTTTAAATGTTAATGCCTGAGCTCTTCAATGAGATTTCAATGGAAATTGATTGGAACACACTCAAGGGCAATTGACTTACTGATAAAATATTTCTCTTAAGTCTAGAAGAGGAGCTGTAATGATGAGAAATTCCTCAGTGAAGCACTGTCACCCCAGCAGTGCCTACCTGGAGGTAGAGTGTGTGGGAGCAATAGAGTCATTCCTATGGAAACAAGCATAACAGTGCCAGAAAAGAGGCATACACAGGGCATAACTTAAGGCAGAAATCACACCATGGAGGGAAGAATTCTATAATTGATTGTTCAGTGCTACTGACGGAAGTGCAAAAGAAAAAAAAAATGGTTCATTTTGTCAGGTCATGCATTTGTAGCACATTTTCCCTTGTGCAAGCAGAAAATAGTTGTTGTAACAAATGGTAACAGTACTGTACAGGAGATAACACAAAAGTGCGAGTGGGATGAACAGCAGCTTCAATGCGCACATAAAATCCAGTTCAGGCATATGTCTCTCCTAATGAACTGATCCAGTTATGTTAGTTTGAGGGATTGAGAGCATAAAACATCAGCTTCGCTTGGCTGTAGTTTGATCCTGTTAAGAAAATAAGACCAAAACAAACCAAAAAAAGACCTAAAGACTGAAAAAACAAAAAAACAAAAAACATATAGTCCTACATTACATAAAGCATCAACAACAGACTTATTGTTATTTTTGGGAGGCTTTGGTTAAGCAAAAAACAAGTTTCAGAAAAAATCTCTTCACTTCCAATTGAGAAACAGAGCATGATGACCAGCATGACGATGAGGGTCATTCGATTTATTCCAAGTCGCCTCTCTCTCTTTGAAAAATACTGTCCCCTTGTAAAAAGAATTTGACCATAACCTTGGACTACTGGTGAAGCAAAACACTGCCTGAGTGGCATGGATGGATTGTGGCCCCTGGAAAGCCAGCACAGCCAATATCACACATGGTTGAGCTCAGTATTAAGTAGGATGAGATGTATATGGACAGAGAGAAGGAGCCAAAGTGGACAGGCCACAGAGTGCCAGTTGTTGGCATTTTAGAATTAAAGACAAGCTTGAACTCACAGACAATTGTCCTGTCTGTAAAGATAATAGGCACTTTAGGACCAGAGAAACATTTTCAGTGTTCTTCTGAATGTTGGAGGATGAACCCCCTTTTTTGTGTCTGCTCTGCACAGAAGTGGTAACAATTATTCCCAGAGAAATGTGTATGTTAATGAAGATTTATTCTTTTTTTTAGCTCCTGCCAGTTCAGAAACAACTATCTGTGGCGTAAGTGTGAGGTTATAGCTCCAGACAGTACGAGTAAAGAGATGGCATCACACCTGGCAGCCTCCACCTGTGGCACCTCTTTACTGTTGCTTTGCAATGCAACATAGAGGAATGCTCTAAAACTGGAAACTACCAGTTACCCCCCTGGACCCCTGAGGTGTTCCCTCTTTAGATGACCTCCCATCGCCTGCTAAATAATTCAGTGTGCAGCAACTTTTGTCACAGCCCTCACAGGTGATCTCAATTCAGCTGTCTTCTTCTCGATGTGCAGGCGAGCAGCTCACAAAACTTCACAGAGAATTCCCACAAATAAATAAAAGAGAGAAAACTTGTTATTCTGCACAAACAACCAACAAACTCTCAGGGTTGTTTCACAAAAGACTTTGGCAGCTGGTTCTGTATTTGGTTATGTATTGAGCTTATTAGCACATTCGGATGCCCCATTCTTCAGGATAGTCAGAGAATGACTGTACATTTATGTCTAAACATGAAAAACTCCTGAAACATGGTTAGCACTGAAACCATCCTGTTGGGATTTCCTGTTGCCATGATAACCTAACCTGCACTTGTACTGACCGGTGAAAATAGCTCTCAGTCTGACATGGGAGGTAGAGAACCACTACTCTCTTAGTCACATGAGAACATTATTAGTAGAACTTTTAAATATCTCACCATTGGTGTAACCTTTTGTGAATATTCATCTTAAAGGTATGAAGATACGCTATAAATGCAGAGAAAAATCTGTGTTTGTTCCAAATGCCAGAGTTTATTTGAACATGACCCAAGTTTTGTAGTTATTAGAGGACTTTTTCAGTTCGTAGCCCCTAGAACTCTGGGAAAGATTTTTACATTGCTTCATTTAGTCTGATATCATCAGATTTCTAGTGTGTTTTATATACAAGTGTCTGCACCACATGAAATATTCCCTTCTAGCTGTATGTGCCCTTCATCATTCATAGAGAAATTCATGGCTCTGTCTACGAATTGTTGTGTACTGACTGAAACAGGTCAAATTCAAGTGGTTTGAAGGTCACAGTTTTTTGTTTGTTTCTACAGAGAATACATCTATTTTAATTGTCATACACATTTTTTCAAATCCTGCAAATGCAAAAATGCAAGTTTTAAATGAATAATTTTCCTTATTTTATGTGGAAAATGCTGTCAGTTTTGACACCAACAAGTTATAGCAATGGTTTTCATATATAACTGTTGTGGCACAAATCTGTGCTGCTCAGGCTTACCCTCCCAACAACTTGCTCCAGAGGAGTTTGGTTAAAAAAAATACAAAAAAACATTAGGAGCTACTGGACCTCAAAGCTTACAGTGAGGAAAATAAGTATTTGAACACCCTGCTATTTTGCAAGTTCTCACACTTAGAAACATGGAGGGGTCCATGTTTGATGAAATTTTCATCGTAGGTGCATGTCCACTGTGAGGGACATAATCTAAAACAAAAAAAAAAACTGAAATAACAATGTATGATTTTTCAGCAATTTATTTGTATGATACAGCTGCAAATAAGTATTTGAACACCTGAGAAAATCAATGTTAATATTTGGTACGGTAG